>NIVC01000755.1:117704-355204 GCA_002269645.1 Macrostomum lignano | reverse complement strand
TTCTCGAGTGGCGAGAGTTGTTTTCAAGCGGAAAACTGGGGAAGAGGCTGGGAACCGAACACCTCAGCTCGCATTCCAGCGCCTCATCGGTGTAGATTTTTCAATCGATCTATCGGGGCAGCCTGAGCAGTGAGAGCAGGTGGCAGCAGCTGCCAGGCATGGGAATTGTTGGGATAAGCGAGCAGCAACTCAAACTGGATGCAATGAAAATTGACTCATCGAAATCGATCAGGCGTGCCAGGCTTTCAATATTGCTTGGCAACAGATTGGGTTACAAGATCTGCCAGCTCAGCCATTAAACTGCAGCTGCCAGCTAGCAGTCTAAAATTTTACTGACTTCACTTGGTGCAAAAAAAGCAACTGGGAAGAGCAGAGAAGGCCTTTGAAGCACTTCTAATATATATTAGCTCATTAAAGATTAAGTAGCTGGGTACGGAGTGAAAACTGCTAATTTGATGTACTTTTTTCAGGGCATACGAAAGATAGATAGAGACTGACATTAACACAGACAGACAGATTCTAAGATACTAAGAGTCGAAGACAGATAATTAAATATTCGCAGGAGGGAGGCGGTGAGCAGCCTGGTGCCCACGACGAAATTGTCGTCCCAAAACCAGCGGTGGGGCAATCCTGCCCATTCTGCTGACTCCTGAACACATGCATGCACTGTTTGTGCCTCGTGAGTTGGCCGTCGGTATGAATTGCACGACAACCATCGGCCAATTTTAGTGCACAAGCTCGGGATTAATGTGGCTACGCACGGATTCGAGACAGACAGACAGACAGACAGACAGACAGACAGACAGACAGACAGACAGACAGACAGAGACAGGCCAGCAACAAGAAACGCAAGGAACAGAAGGAATCGGGCAAAGAGAAATCCGGGCAAGGCTCACCTTAGATGGCGCAGCAGTAGCAAAGCTGGGGGCACGCGGGTTTCACCGCCTTTGCGGCTGGCTCAATGGACGCTGGCTGCACACAATAATATTAATAAGTGAGAGGAGGCCCGGCCGCAAAATGGCTATTGCCGCCACTGCGAGGGTACAAGAGCAGGAAGTGGGGAAGTGGGGAATGCAGACAGACAGACCAAATACTGGCGCTGACTCGATTCGACAAGCCTCAGGGGAACGCTTCTGCTGCTTCTGATGCTGTTACAGGAAATCGCTCGATCGCTGCTGCTAACCCGTTTTCGCGCTGCTCTCCCACGATTCAGCGCATTGGCTCTATAAGGGGACTAGAGGGGGGCAGGGAGGGGACGCGGAGGGCAAGAATAGATGAGAATGCCTCATTCGCCCGCCCGCTGCCCAGCAGTCCTCGGCCTGCCCCCTGGCTCCCCCAATCATTGAATGCGGACGCGCCATGGGCGAACGCGGAGAGTACCGTGGGGGGGGGAGGCCAATTGCAAGAGTAGCTGCTCCAGATCGGTCTGCTGCAACTCCGAGAAAAATGAGAAAAGAGGCGGGCGCGCTCACACAGCAGGGTGAAGGGAAACAGGCGTGGAGCAAAAAGATTGGGAAGGTTGAGCAAGGGAGAGGAAAGGAGAACCCCGAGAGAAGTTGGGTGGAAGGGCAAAGAAACTTCTCTTAATACAGCGAGCGACAGTCGCAGTTGCAATTGCATGCCTCCATCCTCATCAACCGTCTCCGGCCCTCGCCCTCTTGAGCAGTCTTGTCTACCCCGACTTTTCTGGGCAGCGCTTTAAAATTTGCTCTATTCTTAAACATTCAGCCAGCTAGCCAACCCCCGCACTAAACTATGGGCCCGTGAGCGATACTTAGGAATTTTGCATGATAAAAGGACTGAGACGCTGCAGCGGGGGACAAAGCAGATGGGGAGAGAGGATGAAACTAGCTGGTGGGGGGGGCAATTCTAGTTCCCAGGAAAATAACATTTGCAGTCAAGCCGACGCTGGCTGATGAGACTGGCAGCATCAATTGGGCCGCTGCTAATGCGCGCCCTCCGAGTCTCCGCACGGGCGCCAAGCAGGAGGAGCGCGAGGAAAAGTGGCGCGAAGCCGGTCAGTGTAGCGAGGACGCGGTGCGGCACGGGCAGAAGGAAAGGCGGTAGGCGACGCAAAGTTTCGCTACACAGTTCGACGGAAAGAATTTTTGATGAAGCGACTGCAGACAAGGGACAAGGAAGCTGGGAAAGGCTTGATGAAGCTCACATAGTCCCCCGATCATCGGAAGAGATAGGGGCGGCGGCCGTAGATGGACAGAAACGCGAGAGCTGGCACGCAACTTTCTTCTCAGCGCTGAGCAGAAGGCAGATGAGATTTTTCGACTGGACATGGGAGACTGGGAGACGATGATGAGGCGGAGGGGCGGCCGAAAACAGACCGCCGATTCGAGCAATCCAGGCGGCTGAAGAGCCTCATTCAAGGTCGACAGAAAGTCCTGCCCCACCCGCCTCGTGATTAACGACGACTTTTGCTGTCGCACAGCCAAGGAATTTATGAGTTTGAGCCTACAGGGCCGAACACGCCGCACTTCTCAGTCACACCCTCAGCACCCGGCTCTTCTCTTGAGCCGGGTTCTTCTCCTTAGCCTCTTTTTTAAAAGCAGAGTTCACACTCGTGGCCAGTCTCGGATAACAGGACCGGGAGGAGGGCCAACAAGAGGACAAACTGACAAGACTGCGCCAGTCGCAAAACAACTTCCTTTCCTAGCCGAGTGCAGTGGCGACGAAGAACAATAGGAATGCGAAGAGCCGCGAGGCTGTGAGAATTGACACTGATGGAGCTGCAGAAAGAATGGGAGGAGGAGAAAGGCGTGAAACATTGGATGTTACAGAAAGCTGGCTCTCTCTCTGACAAAAGAAACATGCAAGAAGTACCCATTGCCTCCAAAAATTAAAGTGCACGCGTCTTCAGCAGGAGAAATTTTTTGAGATACGACTATTGTTGCCTGCAGCCAGTTGAGAACTGCTACTCAGCCAGGTGCGCCAATTTGATGTCTGCTCGCATTGAGGATAGGCCAATGTACATTGTCTGCTCGCATTGAGGATAGGCCAATGTACATTGTCTGCTCGCATTGAGGATAGGCCAATGTACATTGTCTGCTCGCATTGAGGATAGGCTTATGTACATTGCTTGCTCGCATTGAGGATAGGCTTATGTACATTGTTTGCTCGCATTGAGGATTAAACAGCATGCGTTTCACTCCGACTTAGGTTGAGACCATCAGAGTAACTACGAGTATCAAATCTGCTTACACTGCTGCAGTCCTGCTAAGAGGTTGCTGTTTTGTCGCAGCCACTGCGCGAATTCGAGCGATGCTTTTGCAACACTGGCCAAGCTCGAAGGAGAGGCAGGGCTCCACTGAAACAGGGTGACGAATCCAAACTGTCACTGTCCCGATGCGAGCTTTGTCAAGCAGTTGAAACAAAAAAATTCAATGCTTCCCGAATGCGAAATTCACGGGCCGATGGACTGACACCCGCTGGGCTGGGGTGGGTTGAACCTCTCACTCACCCCCATTCTCCAGTGAGCTGAACCCCTACCCAAACCCCCGATTCTTCAGTGAGCCAGACTGAACCCCTCACCCAAACCCCCGATTCTTCAGTGAGCCAAACTGAACCCCCCACCCAACCCCGGATTCTTCAGTGAGCCAGACTGAACCCCCCACCCAACCCCGGATTCTTCAGTGAGCCAGTCTGAACCCCTCACCCAAACCCCCGATTCTTCAGTGAGCCAAACTGAACCCCTCACCCAACCCCGGATTCTTCAGTGAGCCAGTCTGAACCCCTCACCCAACCCCGGATTCTTCAGTGAGCCAGACTGAAACCCTTACCCAAACCCCAGATTCTTTAGTGAGCCAGTCTGAACCCCTCACCCAAACCCCCCGATTCTTCAGTGAGCCAGTCTGAACCCCTCACCCAAACCCCCAATTCTTCAGTGAGCCAGACTGAACCCCTCACCCAAACCCCAGATTCTTCAGTGAGCCAGACTGAACCCCTCACCCAAACCCCCCGATTCTTCAGTGAGCCAGACTGAACCCCTCACCCAAACCCCCAGATTCTTCAGTGAGCCAAACTGAACCCCTCACCCAAACCCCAGATTCTTCAGTGAGCCAGTCTGAACCCCTCACCCAAACCCCAGATTCTTCAGTGAGCCAGACTGAACCCCTCACCCAAACCCCCAGATTCTTCAGTGAGCCAGTCTGAACCCCTCACCCAAACCCCAGATTCTTCAGTGAGCCAGACTGAACCCCTCACCCAAACCCCCGATTCTTCAGTGAGCCAGACTGAACCCCTCACCCAAACCCCAGATTCTTCAGTGAGCCAGACTGAACCCCTCACCCAAACCCCAGATTCTTCAGTGAGCCAGACTGAAACCCTTACCCAAACCCCAGATTCTTTAGTGAGCCAGTCTGAACCCCTCACCCAAACCCCCGATTCTTCAGTGAGCCAGACTGAACCCCTCACCCAAACCCCAGATTCTTCAGTGAGCCAGTCTGAACCCCTCACCCAAACCCCAGATTCTTCAGTGAGCCAGACTGAAACCCTTACCCAAACCCCAGATTCTTTAGTGAGCCAGTCTGAACCCCTCACCCAAACCCCCGATTCTTCAGTGAGCCAAACTGAACCCCTCACCCAAACCCCAGATTCTTCAGTGAGCCAGACTGAACCCCTCACCCAAACCCCAGATTCTTCAGTGAGCCAGACTGAAACCCTTACCCAAACCCCAGATTCTTTAGTGAGCCAGTCTGAACCCCTCACCCAAACCCCCCGATTCTTCAGTGAGCCAGTCTGAACCCCTCACCCAAACCCCCAATTCTTCAGTGAGCCAGACTGAACCCCTCACCCAAACCCCAGATTCTTCAGTGAGCCAGACTGAACCCCTCACCCAAACCCCCAGATTCTTCAGTGAGCCAACCTCACGCAATAGAGAAAATGAACAAGAATAACTCGCAGAGAATTGCAGTACATTGGGTAATTAATATATTTGTACATGTACAACAAAATAGCTTCATTACACAGGGGCAATAAAAGTTCCGAGCAAATTAAATAAGGAAAGTGATCGCCATTGCATTTCTGTCAGTGTACAAATACCAGCATACTTCCTACATACTAAAATTTTTATACTCAAAATATAATACTCAAAATATGAATTCAAATACGAGAAAATGTCAAAATATTAAAACTTATTTATTGTTTTACTAAGTGCACAGGGCGGCAGCGCCCTTAAGTGGACAAAAAAGGTCACTCTTCAAAAACATACAAAGCATTAATAATATAGTATTCAGAGAACCAGTGCAGCAATGCAAAAAATAATTTACTAATTAAACAGAAAGGTCACTGATCCCCAAGCCCGGGGAAAAGGAGAGACTCAGAGGAGCGCGAACAGGTGCATGCAATTAGAGTTAAAAAAGACTGGCTTGAAAGCGAGAGGCAGAAATAATTAAAAATTTGAAAGATTTGCACGACTTCTTTTTGCCAATCCCACTTCAGCAAATGCCTGGAACTTACCCAGAGCCACAACTTAGCAAGCATCCTGATAGTTACGGCTTCATTAAAAATAATTTTCAATTAGCAAATTCATTGAAATAATAAATGGAATAATAAAGAAATAAATGAAATTAGATAAGTATAATACAGAGCCAATAACAGGTTTTTTGACTTGAAAATTTTTGCTTTCTATTATAACTAGGGCCTTAAACTCTGAATAATGAATTATGATACATGTACTGCATACCCATACATTTACGAGTACGAGGCGTATATTAGGCGCGCAGTCAGATGCCTCTTACTTGAGGCCAGCTAGCTACCATCGATTGCAGCACCCCCTGACCGCAACTCATGCCTGTCTCGCTAATTACGATGGCCTGTAAATGAGCCGCGAGTGTGCACTTTGCCTTGGCCCATTGTACTTTGCTTTGATCAACCGAAACCGACCATTGCATTATCCATTTACTCACACGACTGTTGCACAAAAAGCTGCCAGGAAAAAGTGCTCAGAGGTGCTCAGAGTAAGGCGGTCAGAGTGGCTACTTAACGATTGGCTAACTGAGTGACTGACTGAGCACAGCATGATGGAGTCTGAGGGGAAGGAGACTGGCGGGCTGAGACTGACTGAACACAGCATGATGGAGTCTGAGGGGAAGGAGACTGGCGGGCTGAGACTGACTGAGCACAGCATGATGGTGAGTCTGAGGGGAGGGAGACTGGCGGGCTGAGACTGACTGAGCACAGCATGATGGTGAGTCTGAGGGGAGGGAGACTGGCGGGCTGAGACTGACTGAGCACAGCATGATGGTGAGTCTGAGGGGAGGGAGACTGGCGGGCTGAGACTGACTGAGCACAGCATGATGGCGAGTCTGAGGGGAAGGAGACTGGCGGGATAAGACTGACTGAGCACAGCATGACGGAGTCTGGGTTGAAGGGGGCAGGCAAATGTGAGCGCCAAGTGGTAAACTTTGACAAACTCTTTTGCTGTTGCGCGGTTTTGCCAGAACTGAGGAGCTGTCGGTGCGCGCGTATGCCAGACCCCCATCAAAATACAAAGCGCCAGTCACAGAGAAGGGCAAGCGGAATGAATACAGATGGTTGTCATGCATATTTTAAACCAACAAGTCAAGGGGGGCGGCGGCCCTCAGACCAGCGGCTGGACAAGAGCGGCCAGCGCAGGCCGCAGCCGGGAGGCCGACCCAGCCGCCGCCGCCCCATCGTCGGCGCTGACGGCCAGCGCCAGCACAGCGGCCGGACAGAGCCCCAGCTCCGCCAGGGTGCGCCCGTCGGCTTCGTCCAGACGCCGCTTGTCCGGCGACACCAATCGGAAGGCAGTGGCAGCCGAAGCTTCCAGGCATTCGTCGCGTAGCCAGCTGTAAATGTCGGCCAGCTGCTCCGTGGCGGCGAAGGTGGCCTGCAGGATGAGGCGGCCGCCGGGCAGGCGCACGCGGACCAGGCAGAACCGGTAGCGCCGGGTCTCCCGCTGGCGCTCGCACTCGCGCATTTGGCGCGTCCGCAGCATCTCCTCGGACTCGGCGGCCTGGCGCAAGCGGAGCCGCTCCAGTTCGAGCTCCTCGGGCGTCAGTGAATAGAAATCCTCGGGCAGGGCGACTCGGTTAGCGACTGAGCTGGAATTGAAATCAGCAACTGTTAAAACTTTTGCATGAAGCCCCTGGCAATGACTACAGAGATCGCCGCAACACGATTTTTCACATTGATGCCTACTTGAAACCTTGAGTTATTTTGGCCCCTTAAAGACCATTCTGACCGCTTAAAGGTCATTCTGACCCATTAAAGGTTATTCTGAACCATTAAAGGTCATTCTGAATCATTAGAGGTCATTTTGACCCATTCTGACTCCTTCAAAGACCCATTCTGACCCCTTCAAAGACCCATTCTGACCCAAAGACCCATTCTGACCCCTTAAAGGCCATTCTGACTCCTTAAAGGCCATTCTGACCCCCTAAAGGCCATTCTGACCCATTAAAGTTCATTCTGAACCATTAAAGGTCATTCTGACCCTTTAAAGACCCATTCTGACCCCTTCAAAGACCCATTCTGACCCCTTCAAAGACCCATTCTGACCCCTTCAAAGACCCATTCTGACCCCTTCAAAGACCCATTCTGACCCCTTCAAAGACCCATTCTGACCCCTTCAAAAACCCATTCTGACTCCTTAAAGGCCATTCTGACCCATTAAAGTTCATTCTAAACCATTAAAGGTCATTCTGACCCTTTAAAGACCGATTCTGACCCCTTTAAAGACCCATTCTGACCCCTTCAGAGACCCATTCTGACCCCTTTAAAGACCCATTCTGACCCCTTTAAAGACCCATTCTGACCCCTTCAAAGACCCATTCTGACCCATTAAAGGCCATTCTGACCCCTTAAAGGCCATTCTGACCCCTTCAAAGACCCATTCTGACCCCTTCAAAGACCCATTCTGACCCATTAAAGGCCATTCTGACCCCTTAAAGGCCATTCTGACCCCTTTAAAGACCCATTCTGACCCCTTTAAAGACCCATTCTGACCCCTTAAAGGCCATTCTGACCCCCTAAAAGAGCCATTCTGACCCCCTAAAAGATCCATTCCGACCCTTGAAAGCCTATTTGACACATTGAAAGCCCCTTTTCGTGCGGCATGGAGAGCCGGATGGTTAAACCAGAGAAATGACAACATTCGAGCATGGATTCCTAATGACGTTTTGATGTCGCTTAGGATTTCAATCCAAGTGTGCAAGTGTTCGAGTTGCAACAGGAGCAGCTGATCTGCAGAGCATCGGACTCACTCACTCACTCAGTCATATTAAATGTCACCAAACAGGCAAAATCATCAAAGCGCTCGTAAATTCGGTAGGCATTGCAGCACCATAAAGCGGGGCACTTGAAGATCCCCGCCTGCTTTCTGTGACGCGGTGAAACTGGGAACTGTTCCACGCGGCAGCCATGCCGGATTTATCAATAATAATAAGCATTCGGAGTCAAAATCAGCAAACGAAGGAATATCAGGGTTTGCAATAATCTCGCTAATCCCGGCCAATGCCAAAATTAATGAAAAAATCTTATACGAGTAGTTCGGCACCCATGCTATTCAAAACAAAACAAAACATATTAATCATAACACTGATGACAGTCACGGTGAAGCGAAAAGCTTAAAATACGCCTACAAAAAGGGGATATTTATAATTCCAAGCCAAAAATATTCCCAGTGTGAATACGCGCCTCTACTCGACATTTTCGAATTCACGGGAGCGACAGGCGAAAAAGCCAGACGGAACGCCAAAATGAGGACGGGCGGGATTTTAACGAATCACGACCTGGGGATCAAATAGGAAAGAACCCGGGCCGCCCACGCAAGCACGATAATAGCCGTTTAGAAATCGAAGCACGACTCGGGCAAAATCGAATGTATCCAGCGACAAATTTGGCAATAGAAGCAGGGCGACATCCAGCCTTGGCTCGCCCGGTTGAGCAAAAATCAAATTAACCGGGGAAGCCGGTATAATGCATGCACAATAAACTATCTATACAAATGTGTGAAACTCTTTGCTACTTAAAGTAGTTATATGGAAAAAGTTTCTGATTTACTAGACCAAACAGGGAAGCGGGAAATGGATATACTCGTAGTAACTAAGTGGAGTCACGTTAACTAAGGCCCAGAGAGGGAGAGCAAATGGGGCAGAGGAGACCAGAGGGAACTATAGACGGCAACCTGAGGGAGATTAGAGAAAAACGGGGATCTGAGAGAGATTAGATATGAATGGGGATCTGAGGGAGATTAGATATGAATGGGATCTGAAAGAGATTAGATATGAATGAGGATCTGAGAGGAAATAGAGATAAATCGGGATATGAGGGAGATTGAAGGTCAGAAGGATCAGAAGGGAGATCGGTGAAGGTCAGAAGGATCAGAAGGGAGATCGGTGAAAGTTAGAAGTATCAGAAGGGAGATCGGTGAAGGTCAGAAGGATCAGAAGGGAGATCGGTGAAGGTCAGAAGGATCAGAAGGGAGATCGGTGAAGGTCAGAAGGATCAGAAGGGAGATCGGTGATGGTCAGAAGGATCAAAAGGGAGATCGGTGAAGGTCAGAAGGATCAAAAGGGAGATCGGTGATGGTCAGAAGGATCAAAAGGGAGATCGGTGAAGGTCAGAAGGATCAGGAGGGAGTGAAGGTCAGAAGGATCAGGAGGGAGTGAAGGTCAGAAGGATCAGGAGGGAGTGAAGGTCAGAAGGATCAGGAGGGAGTGAAGGTCAGACAGATTTGCGGGCTCTTACGCGGCACTTCCGGGCGAGATCTCCAGCAGGGAGGTGCAGCGGTCCAGCAGCGGCTCGATGCCCTCGGCGGTCTGCAGGCACTCGAGCGCCGCGGCCAGGGCTTCCAAGTCGGCCTCGGGCGGCAGGACGAGGAAGTCCTCGCCAGAGTCGCCCGCCTGGCGCTGGAAGCCGCAGGCCAGCAGGAAGTCGAGCGCAGACTCGCAGGCGGGGTGGACGCGCTGTTGGAAGACCGCGTTGCCGAGGCGGATTCGCCTGTACTTCTCCTCGCCCGGGTTGGCCAGCACATTGTTGACGTACTTGGCGATTGTCTGGGCGCACTCCTCAGCCCGGTCGGCCGGGTTCAGCGTCCGGATGGCCACAGCCGCGCACAGGGCCGAGTCCTGACCCATCTGCTCGGCCAGGAACTGCCGGATCTTCGGCTTCCACTCCTCCCAGGACAGCGACTCCGGACTCACCTGGAGTGAGTGGGGTTGTTGTGTATTGAACGCGTGGGTTTTTTATGCGACTGAGAATTGCGAATAAGAATCGTGGAGTCTCGACTGACTCCGCTGCTTTTTATTAATATTGGTAAATGAGCATGCACGTTGAGTGTATACACTTGGCAGATTGGCTTGAATTAAATGTTACGCAATGCTTTGAGTTGATCGAGAATTGAATACAATATTGAATACATTGAAAAATAAATAGGATACGACTGAAGTACTCAATAGTCCATACTCGTACTTAGAACTCGCGCCACAACAGGGGGCAGCAAGGGTTTATTGTCGGGGTCATTGTTTCTGAAGGGAAACCTTCATCTCTGACAGCGCATTATGGATTGAGAATCCCCATTGCTGAGTGGGGATTTCCCTGTTAGTTATGAATTGTAAATCCCCATTGCTGAGCGGGGATTTCCCTACTAGTTATGGATTGGGAATCCCCATAGCTGAGCGGGGATTTCCCTACCAGTTATGGATTGTAAATCCCCATTGCTGAGCGGGGATTTCCCTACTAGTTATGGATTGGGAATCCCCATAGCTGAGCGGGGATTTCCCTACCAGTTATGGATTGGGAATCCCCATAGCTGAGCGGGGATTTCCCTACTAGTTATGGATTGGGAATCCCCATAGCTGAGCGGGGATTTTCCTACTAGTTATGGATTGGGAATCCCCATAGCTGAGCGGGGATTTTCCTACTAGTTTCGGATTGGGAATCCCCATAGCTGAGCGGGGATTTCCCTACTAGTTATGGATTGGGAATCCCCATAGCTGAGCGGGGATTTCCCTACTAGTTATGGATTGGGAATCCCCATAGCTGAGCGGGGATTTCCCTACCAGTTATGGATTGTAAATCCCCATTGCTGAGCGGGGATTTCCCTACTAGTTATGGATTGGGAATCCCCATAGCTGAGCGGGGATTTCCCTACCAGTTATGGATTGGGAATCCCCATAGCTGAGCGGGGATTTCCCTACTAGTTATGGATTGGGAATCTCCATAGCTGAGCGGGGATTTCCCTACTAGTTATGGATTGGGAATCCCC
This sequence comes from Macrostomum lignano, assembly GCA_002269645.1. Taxonomy (NCBI): domain Eukaryota; kingdom Metazoa; phylum Platyhelminthes; family Macrostomidae; genus Macrostomum; species Macrostomum lignano. The sequence continues at coordinate 343,962 of NIVC01000755.1, read as the reverse complement.
ATAGCTGAGCGGGGATTTTCCTACTAGTTTCGGATTGGGAATCCCCATAGCTGAGCGGGGATTTCCCTACTAGTTATGGATTGGGAATCCCCATAGCTGAGCGGGGATTTCCCTACTAGTTATGGATTGGGAATCCCCATAGCTGAGCGGGGATTTCCCTACTAGTTATGGATTGGGAATCCCCATAGCTGAGCGGGGATTTCCCTACTAGTTATGGATTGGGAATCCCCATAGCTGAGCGGGGATTTCTCTAGTACTGAATTAGAGCAACCCAAATAGTAACCCAGAAGCCGCCCCGCAACAAGCCAGCGAGCCACCAACCAGCGGGCACTTAAAGTAGACGCCCTTAACGGCCAGCACTGGCGCGGCATCCGTGTTGATCTCAACCGGCTCAGAGAATTTGTCCACAGCCAGCTGCCTGTCCTGCTGCTCCAGCTGAATCTCCTGGCGAACCTCGGCCTCGGTGCGCAGGCCGCTGCCCCGCAACCCGCCGATCGGGCGTGGCGCCTTCTTCTCGGCCTCGGCGCGTTCCAACCGAGCCAGAGCGGCGGCGCCGGCGCGGGCGGCGGAGGCCGAGGGCGCTAAGCGCGGAGTGGACGCGGACGAAGCCGCAGCAGCGGCGGCCTGCGCATTCCGCTGGGTGCTGCTGTCGCACAGGCGCTGGCCGGGGCCGATGCGAGAGAATTTCTTCTCGCGCTTTTTGTCTTCAAACCATTTCTTAATGGCAGACATGGTTCGCTAATGAGTAGTCAGTGCACTGAAGTGAAAGAGCGACGTTTTTCGTTTGGCTTTAACTAGATTTTAAGGAAATCATGAATAGAATAGAAATCTTAATGCACAAGTATTTGTCATTCCATTTATCACTTTAAAACAACTCTACTACTTTACTAAAATATCTTAAATTATGATATAACTTATTGCCTAGATATAAAATTAAGCAGTAAAATTTTATAAGCTTAAAATGATTTTATAGCCCTAGATAAATTGACATGGCTAATATATTATTTAGCATATCAATAGTTACTTTAAATAAGCAAAGAGGTCTGCAAAGCAATATGTAATAATAGTAACTATAAGCCTAGCACTAAAATCTATTATAACTGTAAATAATTTATTTGTATTTTATTTTGAGTTGAAGACACAAAACCAAGCAATTGAGATGCCAGTCCAAATGTATATATTTGTAAGACACTTAACTGTGCAAGTTAAATTTCTAGCAAATACAAATTTAAACTGTGCAATAGAATACAAGGGAGGGGTAGAAAATAATAATTAAAACAAGTCAGCATGTGCAATAGAGAGTGAGTAGAAGGCACAACCAAAAGGCAGGGTAAAATGATAAATATAAGATACAGAGAGATAGCCAACAGGGAATACAATTCCAGGATCCCAAAATCTAGGATTAGGCCCAAATCCTGGGATTTCAATTATGCCTGAATCCTGGGATTCTAAATCCTGGGATCACACTTGTCCAGGATTCAAAAATCCCAGGATTGACCATTTGGATCCCGATGCTGGCTTGCAATAATTCAATCATTCATTATCTAGTAGTAGTATCTGCAGCTAAGCTACTGTCAGGTGAAAATCATATCCTAGTTGTCCTACTTTGATTTATTAATCTTTTAAACATGTAGGCTAGTGAGAAAGCTAAGGCTGCAGGGATACAAAACTGAAGCTGTTGTAAGATTGTAGGAGATTTCAGGTGCAATAATATATATGCAACTGTGTGCATATGGTACTCACAGACTAATTTAATTTTTATTCTAAAACCTGTACACAGAGTCTAAAGCAATAGAGGCCAATTCCTCATTGGTTCCAATCACAGTGCTATAGCTTGCTAGATGGGAGTCAAATCATGAAATCATTGTTCATTTGAATGATCTCAAACCCAGCTAAAATCAGGGGGTCACGACCTTGCATAGATTAGAAGCCCCCCCTTATATGAAAGACCTCATTCTTAGCACTGTTGGGACATCCTTTAGATGTCCAACATAGAGGTGGTAGCAGAACTATATATACTTTAAGCAGTCTCTACCTTTAAAACTGATCCCTTTCTACCCTGGTATTAGTACCTTGGGCTATAACTCTATAAGCTATCATTCCCTAGGCTATATCACAATCAAGTGTGATTTTCATGAGCTGATACTGGCATGTAAAATAGCATATCTAATATGCTAGTCTATACATCACATTCCAATTCAGAGCTCACTGTCAGTTTTTTGTGACCAAAATATTTTGTTCTAATCTACTTTATTATTGAAAGCCATTTAAAATCAGATTCAATGGTTTCATAAACCAAAATTGTACCAACAAAAATTAGAAACTTTTTTATCCCAGGATCCTAGCCCAATTTGTTGGGATACCAGGATTGGCAAAGTCCAGGATATCCCAATCCAAGAATCTTGAGATTTTTTAAAGTCTGAGATATCCCAATCCTAGGAATCCTAGGATTGACAAAACTTGGGATTTTGTATTCTTTAATTGCCAATTAGAATAAGAAGAAACAAAATTCAACAATGCATAAGAAAGGAGCAAGAGACAGAAGGTGAAAAACAAATAAAGAAAGTTGTTACAAGTATTAAGCATTAGCTAAAATAGACCTTGCTATTTGGGTTTATAGAAATAAGGCCAATGGCAAATGATTTGCTATCTATATAGCTTTTAAAGCCTGATAATCTAATCTAGTTAGTTTTGCAATATTATTTTTAATAGTAAATATAACAATTAAACAAGATCAACAGTCAGTCAATTAGGCAGTTAGTTAGAAACATTAGTCATAATAGATAATAATGTGCTACTTAAAATAGCATAGTACCAAATGCTAAGCTAAAATAGAGGTGGCACTAGAGAAACTTTTCTAGATATGCCTCAAAGAGGGCATTGGAAATGCCATGCATGTTTTGAAACTTTCACTTAATTAGTGCCTAGGATTATTTTTATAGTATTACAAGTAGTATAACAATGCATACATTGTTGGCCTATAGACTTTAACTATAGACTATTGACTTGCCTTGTACAAAAGACTTCTATATCCTATCCTTTTTGGCCATAGATATCATTTTCTAATGTTGTACTATATAGGCCTACACCAATTCAAACTTGAAAATAATATTACAAAACAAAATAAAATATAGCCAAAAGTCCCTATTTTGAATCTAACTAGAAGTGCTAAATTTTTTAGATCAGCTTAAAGGTAAGTATTTTTGATATTTCCCTCTATAGTCTATTGCCAATTATAGATAGTGCAAGTGTATTTTGTTGTTAGTATTATAGAAAGCCTCTAGAGAGTTTATTTTTAGTCTAATTTTAATAGAAAATTGTTATAATAAAGCAAGTAAACATTACTATAATTAAAAATAATAACAAAAGCTTTCTTTACATTTGTTAAAGTAAAACCCAAATAAAAGTATGAAATTTTTTTTTCCATTTTAACTTTAAGGACATATTCACTTCACTTTTTAAAAGAAATAACAATAACCAATCTCTATAACAGCCAAGGTTTGAACTATGCTGGACAACCCCATTTTCTATGCTAGACTATGCCAATGTACCAGACTGTGCCTACATTGCCAGGGGCCAATCTGTGCTAGTCCCAAACACTCTACTATAATGATGGCCATTTATTGGTTACAAATTAACATTGTACTACAATAGGGAAATCAATGGGTCAATAATATAGACATGTCATACCTAAAATTATCAATCTACTTGTAAAAATATGATTTAATAATTTCATGCCAAAAAATAAATTACTTTCTGTTTGTTATTTGTTACTAATCTTTGGATAGTATCAGAAACAATAATGATATTAGAAGTGAATTACTCTGTATATAAAAAACTAGCAGGTATACATGACCAATCATGTAATAATGCATAATTTGATACAAATTTTTACTAAGCTAAGACTAAGAGAATATTAAGCATTCGAGCATTAAATCTGCGACGAGGACTCAATTATCATTAAAACGATACTGCTACGATTTCGCTTTAGGTAAAGAAAGGTAACTTTTAATTTTTAATCAAATGACCGATGATGAGCCCTTTTTTACAACCGCAATGGCTAGAGTTCCGGCACCGGAACCCATTTTCTAACGGCTATATGGTCTTATGGATCCGGCCAGTGGTATTCCAGTAGTGCAATTTATGGGTATAATATAGCTAGCAGAAACATTTTACTTTTTAACGGGTGGTTGATATTGAGATTTTGTTCAAGATAAGATCAAAACGAAGCGATAAGATTCAAATCAAGATACTTCTAATGTTCAAGACTTCATTAGTAGATATTAGATAACTGCCTGCAGAAGACTGCCGGATCCATAGCCATTAGAAAACCGGTTCCGGTGCCGGAACCCTAGCCATTACCTTTTACAGCAGTTGGTAAGCGTAAGCATAATTATTGATTTTGATCTGCTTTGGTTTCTTAGAATGAACCCAACGAATCCGCGAATCCGCGATAATTGTGTAATGTTATTTTATAAAAACAAAACCTTTAGATTGTAATCAAGAAAAATGACTAAAGCACAACTATTTCTCTTTGCATGTAAAATAAACAGTTTTAAAATAAAAGGTCCTCTTTAAATTTTTATTTAAGCAATATTACTGTGTATTTAGCTGTATTTAACTTGGTTAAAAGCAAAGTTTTTTAGGAATGCGAAGAATTGCTCGCATCCAAACTTGAAGCAAAAGGAAGCTTGTCGATTTAAATTTGTGAGCGCTTAGCTTGGAAAGCTCTGAAATATTATGGCTGAGACTCAGACTTTGTCATAGTGTCATACTAAGATCACCTAAAACAATTTTATTGGGTGTTAACTTTAGGTCGTTTATATGGCAATAAAAAAGCAAGCAAGCAAGCAAGATTTTCATTTTTAGTATAAGGGATATGGCAATTATATGACTGGATATTTGTTATCCTATATTATTCTACACAATACTGTTAAACGAATAATAGTTGTATTTTTTATTTAATACAAATCAGCTCAATGCGTTAATAACAAGAATATTATAGTTTCTTAGCAATTCCTACTTGCATTTACAACTATTTGTTTCTTACATGCAGTAAAATGATATCTCAAATCGTTAAAGAAGATTCAATAATCAAGTAACACATCTCTAGATTATTATATACTTTCAGTGCACAAGGCTTATTTTTATTCAAGCAATCTCTGCTATCTTTCCCTGATTCAAATGAAACTGTTTTTTTTCTGTTTTGCTTTGCCCAAGCTAAAAACTACTAGTAATGATCGTGTATGTATCTGACTTTTGGAACTAGAGTGCCTTGTACATTATTAATGACTCTTCCGGTGCTTCTGTACAGTTTCTTACGTATTTCAATATGAGTTACGAATTAATTGAATACTTTTCGATATAGCTAAAATTTTCAATACGAGCTATAAAGTGTGATGCCAGTAAATTATTTGATAAATGCGATAGGTCTGGCTTTTCCAGTTTTAAGTATGATATAGCTAGATGATACCCGCGCATATTTAAACATATTCAATAAATTTTAAACCCTATGCTTTATCTCGTCCGGGATGGGCAGCGCTCTGGGCAAGCGAGAGGCAAATGTTCTGGTGGTGGGACTCGACAACAGCGGCAAGACGACCATCATCAACAAGCTGAAGCCGGCCAACGCCACCATGCAGAACATTGTCCCGACTGTTGGCTTCAACGTTGAACGCCTCGAGATGAAGAATCTGCGCATGACCTGCTTTGACATGTCCGGGCAGGGCCGCTACCGCAACATGTGGGAGCACTACTACCGCGACTGCGACGCCATCATCTTTGTGATTGACAGCTCGGACAAGCTGCGCTTCGTGGTGGCCAAGGACGAACTGGAACAGCTGCTGGCCCACGACGCCATCCGGACACGGGGCATCCCGTTCCTGTTCTACGCCAACAAGATGGACCACAAAGATGCCCTGTCACCTGTGAAGTGCACGCAGATGCTCGGTCTGAAGGATTGCCTCAGCAACAAGTCCTGGAACATCGTGCCTAGCAACGCCATCTCCGGCGAGGGCCTGCAGGCTGGAATCGACTGGCTGGCCGAGGAGGTGCGCCGGCTGCCACCGAGGAAATAACTGGTTGACTGGTCCATGACGTGTTGTCATGGCAACTGTGACTATAAATGCGGGGTTATTTGGTGAAATATCTAGAACTCACTTGTACCCAGGAGAAGAGAGTTCAAGTTGTACACTGAAAGCTCAAAATACATGCAGCCGGATTTGGCAATCATCCGCTACCCCTTGACCCTGTGTCCTTCAGGCTCCTCTATCCTTGACCCTGTGTCCTTCAGGCTCGGCTACCCCTTGACCCCGTGTCCTTCAGGCTCCGCTACTCCTTGACCCCGTGTCCTTCAGGCTCCGCTACCCCTTTGACCCCGTGTCCTTCAGGCTCGGCTACCCCTTGACCCCGTGTCCTTCAGGCTCGGCTACCCCTTGACCCCGTGTCCTTCAGGCTTCTCTACCCCTATCCGACATCTCTTCAAAGCCTTAAAATCTTGTAGTTGTTAAAATGAATTTTATAGAAGTAAATGTTGTGTTTGTCTTTACGCTAACATTTCCTGGTCTTTTATTAATTTTCTAGAGCTCTGATGATAGTGGTGTATCCATGCTCGTGGATCCACATTTTCTAATCTTTTCCTATTTTTGCTTCATTCTGTCTGTCGCTATTCCAGCTTTGCACACTTGTCTTGCTGCTCTTTGGCAGAATTCCGAAGGATCTTTTTGTAATTTTTTTGCATGCATCCGCACCTCGAGTCCGTCCTGTGAGTTTCCCGGCTTTGACCTCTCTGATCAACTTGCTTTTTGGCTGGAAATTGTGTGCCACCCCGCGCCTGCCAGAGCGCCCAGAAGGTTGTCCCGGCCTGGCCCTCTTCGTACGGCGAGTCAAATGTTTTACAGAGGAGGGTTCAAAATAATGGCAATGCACATTGCTTCGTACTAGAAGTAGCAGCAAACTCCCCGCGTTCTAAGCTGTGCTTTTTGAGTATATTGCACATTTAGTTGTTGTGCGTGCTTTCAAGTTTGAGTTGTAATTTCTAGAATAGTTGCTGGCATTCGCAGTAACTCTCCGACTGAGTTGAACTGCAGCTCAGAGCGTATTGATCCAACAGCCAACCCACCCGATCGAGCTGGCAACTGAATTCAGTCAATTATTAACTAATAAAAATCGTAGATTTTAATCAGACCGATGAGCAAGCATTGCACTGTATTTTATTTCGCTACAAAATACAGAGGGTATAAACTTAATTATTCAAATCCAGCGGGACTGCGGGGATGAACTTGGGTGAGCCAAGGCCAGCGGTCAGGGGAGAAACTTATTGGGATTTGATTTGCAGTTCGGGGCAGACTTGAAATCCCTTTTACTGCTGGGACTTTTACTCTAGAGCAGATCCCGGAGGCCAGCCCTGCCTTGCTTTGTCTTCCCGCCTGTCCCGCCTCCGCGGTTCTCAAATCCCTCATTTGGGGTATAATATGAGGCTTCGCTGGAGGCTGGCTACTCGGCCGCTCGCTAGTCGCCAAACTTCGAACCGCTCCCAACCCTCCGGACCTCCAGTTTCTCGGCGCTTGTTAGCCAGCCCGGCATCCCCCACGCGCTGCCGGTATCTGGGGGAGAAAAATCCCGCCCTAAAGCGCGCGGGCTTGGCGGAGAGGCGAAGCAACAGCGATGGAGAGCAGCAGGGGAGCAGCTCTCGCCGCTTGCTCTCTGTTGGACACGGCGGCGAGCCACTGCGCGAGGGAGCTGGCAGCCAAATTTGATTGACTCCGATCCCTGCTCTAAAAGGGGATCCCCGCCCGGCGGTTTTGACGGCGAATCTCCCCGGCCGAGGCGGCGGCGGCGGCGGCAGAAGCTCGGAGAATCGGCTGTGGATCCTGCGACTTCGGCTTCGTCTGCTCCTTCGGTAAGGCGGCGCTGGGCCCACCCGGCGGACGCTCCATTAAACGGGTGCGCAGTTATCCACTTGCTCCGGAGGCCTGTCAAATCCGCATCTGGGCTGGGGAGGCACCGGCGGAACTCGAGAAGCGGGGAGGGTTTGGAGGGGGGGGGGCACTCTGGGGATTTTTGCTTCGGCAGACAGAAAGGACAAAAACTCAGCTCGGGGATTTGGTGTCGATATATCGGCTTGCTCGGATGAGTAAAATCCGAATCGATAAGGCTGGTTTGGACACAGCCGGGGAGAGGGAACTCGGGTCCCAATGGCACCCAGCATGGCCGGCCCGAATTGATTGACAGCTGCGGCTGTTCTTCAAGCGGCCGCTTCGATCTGGCCAGCCAAATGAGGCCAAAATCGGCCAGCGACACGTCATTAACCTGCAGCTTTGTGCCGGTCAAGGACTCCTGACACGAAGCACTTGGACTAGGGAATTATATGTTAGTCAGTCAGCCAGTCAGTCAGTCAGTCAGTCAGTCAGTCAGTCAGTCAGTCAGTCAGTCAGTCAGTCAGTCAGTCAGTCAGTCAGTCAGTCAGTCAGTCAGTCAGGGCATGCAAATCTTGGCCACGCAGCAGCAGCTCATTAGCATAATAATTGGCAACTCGATCTTGTCTAAAATAATTCCTCCAGATCCCGGGTGTAGCAACCAATCGGATTTTTCCGAAGTTGCTGAGCTCGGAAATTACCAGCTCGTATATTTGATGCCAAGGCGAGAGCCGCTTCCGGTGTATAGAATTTCAGCAGCAGATGCAGAGTAATATTTTTATAGGAAACTTTGTTGCACTTTTTCTGCAAGTAGTCGGCGTGTTGGGCGTTGAAATCTGCGGAGTAGCGGAGTCCCCTGAAGGTTGGGGACTAGCGGAGTCCCCTGAAGGTTGGGGACTAGTGGAGTTCCCTGAAGGTTGGGGACTAGCGGAGTCCCCTGAAGGTTGGGGACTAGCGGAGTCCCCTGAAGGTTGGGGACTAGTGGAGTTCCCTGAAGGTTGGGGACTAGCGGAGTCCCCTGAAGGTTGGGGACTAGCGGAGCCCCAGGAAGGTTGGGGACTAGCGAAGTCCCCTGAAGGTTGGGGACTAGCGGAGTCCCAGGAAGGTTGGGGACTAGCGGAGCCCCAGGAAGGTTGGGGACTAGCGGAGTCCCCTGAAGGTTGGGGACTAGCGGAGTCCCCTGAAGGTTGGGGACTAGCGGAGTCCCCTGAAGGTTGGGGACTAGCGGAGTCCCCTGAAGGTTGGGGACTAGCGGAGTCCCCTGAAGGTTGGGGACTAGCGGAGTCCCCTGAAGGTTGGGGACTAGCGAAGTCCCCTGAAGGTTGGGGACTAGCGGAGTCCCCTGAAGGTTGGGGACTAGCGGAGTCCCCTGAAGGTTGGGGACTAGCGGAGTCCCCTGAAGGTTGGGGACTAGCGAAGTCAACTGAAGGTTGGGGACTAGCGAAGTCCCCTGAAGGTTGGGGACTAGCGGAGTCCCTTGAAGGTTGGGGACTAGCGGAGTCCCCTGAAGGTTGGGGACTAGCGGAGTCCCCTGAAGGTTGGGGACTAGCGGAGCTTCTGAAAGCCGCTAAAAGTCCAACACCAATTTTGTTTAAGGAGGAGTTCCTGTCTTCGACGGAGATTTATGTATTTTCGGTTTGTTTATGTTTTGGGCCGCGGGGTATGGGTTACAAACGAAACATAGCACCGATGCACAAAGGGTCTGGTTGACAGAGGTTCAAAGCGTGGTTAGACCCAATTTAGTAGGAGATGATGAAATCGAATTATTCGCCTTGCATGAGTCTCGCAGCCTCCACCCTGCATCCTGAGTCTACTTATCGCCTACAGCCCATCGATGAGGCGTGCGGATGGCCTGTGTGCCTTTGCCTGCACAAGTGTCGAGCGCTCCCATTGACGTCGATCAGATTAGGCCGCGCTGCTGTCGGCAAATCCAGCGGCGCATTAGGCAGCCCAGGCGGCTAATTACTCTCCGAACCTCCCACGGCAACCCCGCCTGTCGTTAGAGGCTTCCGTCAGCAGTCAATTTGGTCCCTGAACGCAAACTGCCTGCTGTCTGTCTGCCTGTCAGTCTGGCACTCAATTAGTGCACCCAAATCCGGGGCAGAGGCAGAGTTAGGGCTGACAGAAGCCCGGATCAAGGGGTAGACTTGTCAGGCAGGCGTTGCAGTGGAGTGCAAGAGGAATCGGTCACCGCAAAGTTTGACTTTGACGACACAGGCGAATGGCTTGTTGGGTCAAGTTTTCCCCAATGCTGAGCAGAAAGGCAGGCTATAGACCCCCCACTTGTACTAGTTTGCTCTGTCTCCTTCAAGCCTTCACTTTCTCTTAGCTTTCAAGCGCTGTTCGCTTTCTACAGAGACACACGGGAGCAGGGCAGGCCTTCCTTCAGTTATTCAGTGCTCAAGTTGAACGCCAGCTCGCGAGTTCAGCATGGCTCTTGTCTTATAGAATTTGCGCCGAGAACACGGGCTGTTGCTACTCCCTGCCCATAATTTAGTGCGGGATAATTATTCATTCATGCCCGGCAACAAGTGGAAAATTATATTTGCTAATAATTAGGCCTGCCCCCCGCGAGTTGCGATGTCGGAAAGTACAAGGCGACAGGATTGGGACCAGAGCCACGGCAGGTCAAACTCGCCGCCGGGCTGGAGATGCGCCCCCCAACTCCCCCGCTCCCATTTTACGCTCCCATTCCTCATTCAGCTCATTTCTGACCGATTCCCGTGGCCTCCCGAAACTTGCCCACCCCCCCCCCTCAGCCCGGCAAGCAGCCGGGAGAAGAGATGGGGAAAAAGGAAAAAGTAAAGGCGGCGGAGAGGTGGAAGCGGCGGCGGTGGCTGAAAGCGGGGGCGTCGCAGGCGGCAATCCGCTGCAGTTTGGCCGTTGCGGAGCAGAGACGAGATGGGGATCGGCGAGGGGAGGGGAGAATCTTCCCGTCTGTTCCCCTTCCCCAATCCCGACCCAGTCCTGGATTATTTATGACAGAGCTCGCGCCAGCCACTCCCAGTAACCCGGCAGATCTCCCCTTATTCACTCACTGCTAAAATCCCAATTGCAACGCCGCTCCGCTCTCTTCTGCTCAAAGCGAGCTGCCCCCCCGTCCCCTCGCTCTGCCCCGCTCTGGACCGGCCAGCGGGATAACTTTGCAACAAAACTGCCGCGAGCTGGGCAGGGCAGAGCGCCGCTCCCCGGCACCGCGGATGACAAAGCCGTCAGCGGTGTTCACTTTGGACAGCGCGGCAGAGCAGCAGCGGCGGCGGCTGCTAATTGGCTCTAATACCGGTAACCTTAGCAACGGCGCTGACTTACAGTTCCTACCTGACAATGGTCAGGCCGAGGCGGCGGAGCACTTGCAGCAGCAGCCGCAGCGGCACACACGAAGCTACAAGGCATTCATCAGCCAGTGAGTTGCGCCAGCTGCTCAAAACTCGGCTGCCAAAGCCTGCAGCCGGAGCGGAAGTCTCAATTATGTGCACTTTTATCGTTTCTGAGCACCAAATTCTGATTCTAAACCTCTGAGTGCAAATCTCCAACTAGATACAGAAAAAACAAGAATTTCTCTGGTTGGACCAGAGTATGAGAAGACATTTCAAGTAGATTAAATTGGCTAGTAGAGGTATCGAACCTCCTACTAGGATGCTCAGTCTTCTTGGTGCCTTACAGGCGACTCTCCGAAGGGCGATTCTCCGAGGGGCGATTCACCGAGGGGCGATTCTCCGAGGGGCGATTCTCCGAGGGGCGATTAAATTGAATCCAAGGGGCGATTCTCCGAGGGCGATTCTCCGAGGGGAACTTCTCCGAGGGGGGATTAAATTGAATCCGAGGGGCGATTCTCCGAAGGGCGATTAAATTGAATCCAAGCGGCGATTCTCCGAAGGGCGATTAAATTGAATCCAAGGGGCGATTCTCCGAGGGGCGATTCTCCGAGGGGCGATTCTCCGAGGGGCGATTCTCCGAGGGGCGATTCTCCGAGGGGCGATTCTCAGAAAAACTTTTGTTTCCAATGATGCAAAAAATTTACGAGATTGTTTTTTACGTCTATGGGAACGTTCTAGACAGCCATGTACAGCTTAACAAGTCAGCTCCATCATAAACGTCGCGACTTCCCATCCCGCCGTTGCGCAGGCGCTCCGCCGCCATGTGCTGCTGCCTAGTGGACAGCATCCTGCAGCTGCCGCGGGCCTCGCCCAGCCGGCCGCAGGTCAGCCGCTACAGGCGCAGCTGGCACTGCCTGGCCGGCCTGCTCTGCGGCCTGCTGGGCCTCACCGCCGCCCAGAGCGGGGCCAGCGGCATCGGCTACCTGGTCTGCACCCGCCAGCTCGGCGGCTGCGCCTCCTTCTTGGAGCGAGACCCCTGCCTGAAGGCGGCCGTGCCGTTCTTTGTTGTCTCCCTGGTCTGGCTGAGCATCTTCTGCTCCTGCTGCTGCCAGAGCCCGAAGGCGCTGGGCGTTTTCCTCCTGGTCGGCCTGTGCGGCGAGTCCGTCCTGGCCGGCTACATGGTCGCCTTCGACCAGACTGTGCGCATCGATGATCACCTGCGCGAGCAGCTGGGGGAGGCGCTGGACGCGACCTGCGCCGGCCGTCCAACACTGGACAGCTCGCGGCCAGGTCTCAGCTGCTTCCGGCCGTTCCGCGATGGCCTCGCCAGCTGCCGGAAGCTGGACCGGCGCCTGCCGCGGCTGTGCAACCACACGACAGCATCAGCGACGCCTGGAAGAAGGGAAAAGCGACAGCCGCCGCCGGGTCTGGCGCTCGCCTTCCACAAGGACAACTGCATTGCCGACCTGCTCGAGGCCATCGCCGCCCGCAAGCAGCTGCACCAGGTCGTCACCTACTCGCTGCTGTTCGTCTTCGCCGGCTGTCACTTTGCTCTGGCGGTGGCTCTCTGCGGCTACGACGTCCGTCGGAAGCGGATGGAGAAAAGCCTCCGGCTCGACGGTGGCGGCGCTGGGGTCGGCGGGGACAAAGAGGAGCCGGCAGCGGCAGCTCAGCAGCAGGGCAACGGCCAGATCCGCACGTTGGAGATTCACGTCAATATGGACGCTGGCACCGACCTGGTCAACACGCTGCCGCCGCGGCCTCCGCTACATCTGCACAGACAGCAAGGAATGACGGCCTCCACGTCGGCTTCGTCTGCGACCGCCGAGGTTGCTGAGAAGGCCGCGCTGCCGCTGCTGCCAATGGTTGGCGCTGGTCGCGGCCGAGTCACTTTCGATATGGACAAGCAGATGTGAAAGCGGTGTGACCGCTTCTGCGATTAGTGGGTGTGAGTGAGGAAAGAATCCCTGACAGAATCCCTGACAGAATCCCTGACAGAATCCCTGACAGAATCCCTGACAGAATCCCTGACAGAATCCCTGACAGAATCCCTTACAGAATCCCTGACAGAATCCCTGACAGAATCCCTGACAGAATCCCTGACAGAATCCCTGACAGAATTCCTGACAGAATCCCTGACAGAATCCCTGACCGAATCCCTGACAGAATTCCTGACAGAATCCCTTACAGAATCCCTGACAGAATCCCTGACAGAATCCCTGACAGAATCCCTGACATAATCCCTGACAGAATCCCTGACATAATCTCTGACAGAATCTCTGACAGAATCTCATCAGCTGTCTATTTTTTAATGGTTGCGCGGTTCCGCACTGGAAGCTTCCTATGCTATGCTTTACAAATTGCAAAAACGAATCCTGTAAAAAAACTCAATAAAAATTCATTAGAATCGCACCAACCGAGAATGGGGAATCCCACCAACTGGGGCAACTGCTATCGTTTGCTGGTACAGCCCAGTCCAGTCGTCAAGTCTACGAGTGTGCAGCGAGTTTAGCAAACCGACACCCATCATTTCATTAAGTAGATTTTATCTCGCTTTTGTATTACGAGCTGCGTTACTCAGCTGAGCTTGCTTCTCGATTTTCATTTATCGTTCACTAAATGCACATTTAGCTCGTATCAAATACATGCAAACACTTCATTTACAATACTTGCTACTTGCAGTAGCAAGAAAAGTATTTGCTTTAAAATTTAACCTCGCAGCTTATCTAGATCAAGGTGGCAGTTTATTGATTGAGACAAGAGTGACAGGCTGGCGGCTCATTGAATGAGACAAGAGTGACAGGCTGGGGGCTCATTAAATGAGACAAGTGAGTGACAGGCTAGGGGCTCATTGGATGAGACAAGAGTGACAGGCTGGGGGCTCATTAAATGAGACAAGTGAGTGACTGGCTAGGGGCTCATTGGATGAGACAAGAGTGACAGGCTGGCAGCTCATTCACTGAGACAAGAGGACAGGCTAGCAGCTCATTGACTGAGACAAGAGTGACAGGCTGGCGGCTCATTGACTGAGACAAGAGTGACAGGCTAGCAGCTTATTGATTGATAAGAGTGACAGGCTAGGGGCTCATTGACTGAGACAAGAGTGACAGGCTGGCAGCTCATTGACTGAGACAAGAGTGACAGGCTAGCAGCTTATTGATTGATAAGAGTGACAGGCTAGGGGCTCATTGACTGAGACAAGAGTGACAGGCTGGGGGCTCATTAAATGAGACAAGTGAGTGACAGGCTAGGGGCTCATTGGATGAGACAAGAGTGACAGGCTGGCGGCTCATTGACTGAGACAAGAGTGACAGGCTGGCGGCTCATTGACTGAGACAAGAGTGACAGGCTGGCAGCTCATTAAATTGCTTGAAACTTGAATCACTGAATTAAAAAGCCTTTTCAAATTTCAAGAGGTCGAAAAATATTGAAATTGCAGGACTCCAGCTCCATTGGTGTTGGTGATGTGTTTCAAACTGTGTATTTAGAACTGCGCCACTAGCCAGAAACACAATTACAATTGCAATTCGTCAATTTAGGTGCATTTAGAAAATGGAAACTGAGTTTTGCAACAAACAGCAGGTGCGCTAGCAGTCCTGGCCAGCCCAATTTAATTACTAGCCCGCCCAGCCTGTTGTCACGTGACCACGTCAGACGCGATTAGTTGCCATGACGACAGTTCCCTACATCGGTATAACAAATATTTAGATATTTTATTGAATTAGCAAAGCGGAATTGGTTAATGTCAAATTTAAAATTGCTATTTACAAAAACTGAAGAACGGAAATTGAAATGAAATGATTGATTAGAATATGAAGATAAATGTGGCTTATGGTTATGATTTATCAATAATAAATGAGTAGAAAAGGACAGTAAAATGCGAGGGGTTTATGAGATAAAATGAAATGAAATATTTACAATTGGGATTTTGTTAAAAAACCAAAAAAGCAGAATAGAAACAGTTTGTGAAGACAATGCACACCAATTCGCAATTAATTTGTTTAAATTTCTCGAGCAACTTTGTTAAAATCATTTTTTAGCTACGCTTGGCCTGAGCCGCCTGACTCCAGACTCTGCCGCCGCCGACCCCGTTGCCAACCGGGCAGTACTTGACGGTGTGCGCGGCCGTCCCGGTGGCGTGGCAGATCGGGCACTCGTAGCTCTGCAGCACCGGGCAGACGACGTCCCCGTTGCCGTCCTTGACGGTGTGGCCGCGGTAGAACGACTCGGGCTCGTTGTTCTTCTTGCAGAACACGCACAGCACTGGGCGGTAGGGCCGGCGCTCGTGCTTCTGCAGGATGGCCCGAAGCTGCTCGTGCTGCTGAGGGGCTCCGATGGGCAGCAGCGGCTGGAGGAACGGCTTCGGCTTCGGGCTCGGGTCGATGCCAGCGGCGAAGCTGCTGCCGCTAACGGCGCTGTCGCAGCTTGAGGCGCCCCGCACCCGCACCGGCTCGCTGCTGCATGGCGGGGGGTGACCGGACATACTGGAATGATGACCAGCACAGGAGGATGTCAACATGTCAAAGTTGTTAAAGCCAAAATCTGCACTCTATAGACTACATACATTTGTAGTTGTCATTTACACTGCCAATATGACAGTTACTAAACACCTGGTATTGATTCGATTCTACTCATATCATGGAATATAAACCGAGTCATTTACCTGTCCTTCTGCAAAGCCAGAAACAGCAGCTGCAGCTGCAGCTCGATTTCGTATGGAAATTCTGACATAATTGAACAAAAAAATGCTGCTTGACAAATGATTAATTGCTAGAGTTTTGCTACTACGGGCAGAGCACAGCAGGGTGGATGGAATAGGAGTGAATTGAGAAAACTCCAAGGTTTAAGTCAAGGTTTACCCACCAATCAATCCGTGCCTCCCCCCTCCCCCGGTAGGTGATTGGCTGAGCGGAAGAATTCAAGATGCTACCGATTTAAATTTGCCAATTTTTTCAATACAGCCTACTGGTAGTAGAATGGCAAGCTCTTCAACTTTGTCTGATTAATTGCTAAAGTTTTAATGGAGAAGGATATCTCGCAATGAGTTTATCATTGCAATTGCAAATTTCTTGATTCTACAAAAAGTACACATTGTCGTATGTTTTCGAGTTATCATGCTTGTTAGACATTTTACTTTGTCTTTTGCCAGGTCTTAACACTCACATCACATCAACTTGTAATTGAAAGTCGCTATGCCCCTGGCCCTCTGCAGAGTTCTAGCTTGCCTTGCTGTACATTTATCTGCCCTCACAGGTCACAAAATCCACTCGTATAATTAAACAGAAGATAGTGGTCTAAGTGGACGTTATTTCGTTCACTTTTTTTCTTATCTTCATATTCATATTTAGGTGCAGCAAATTTTGTTTCACTATTTTCCTCTTCATTTCAATTCAACTCATTGTTCTTTTTTAGGATCTGGCTGGCGTCTGTTTGATATACATGAAGTAGAAACAGGATTAGAATTAGAAACGAGCTGCCACAGCACATCACAGCAAAGCAATAGCACAGCACAGCACAGCACAGCACAGCACAGCACAGCACAGCAAAGCACAGCACAGCACAGCACAGCACAGAACATCACATCACAGCACAGCACATCACAGTCACAGGTCACAGCATGTGATGTGCTGTGATATGATGTGCTGTGCTGTGCTTGTTTTATATCTTGATGTTAATCGTTTTGCAGTTCGTTAATAAAAAAACTCCAATTTCCAATAAAGTGAAATTTTGAAGCAATTAAAAATCTCAGCAGGATATCAAAATGCAAAATTTGGCTTCGGCCAGGAATCTGAATTTGTATAATTGTCACATTTACAATATCTGAATCATTTAACATCACTTGACCCAGAAAAGCCCAGACCTCCCCAAAGCAAGAGTAGACAGAAAATTTGTTTTGTTAATGTGTACAGCTGCTTCTATTGCACTTGAGCTGCCTTTTTTGCTAAAGAATTTTATCCAGACTATAAGCTAAATCTTACAAACTTAGAGAAACATGTTAGCAAATTAATTTTTAGAACCAACAGTTGAAACAGATAAGGAAAAGTTCGGGCCCATCACGCAAAGCGTGGAATGGTCCTGTCGTGACTTGTTAACAAAGAAGGCAATAAAATCTCAACCCCTCTTCCCGCCCCGCCTCAAAGTTAAAAGGTTGTGGTTTGGTTTAATCGTTCAGTCGCCCCCCCCCGAGACCCCCCACAGTGCCAACCAGCCAAGCAGTCACACCACCACCACCCACCCCAACTCACACCATTCCAAAGGACCCCCTGTACGCTTAAGCATTCAAACAAATCAAGGCGCCCGAGTGATTTATCTAAAACGGAAGGCTTTGTCCCAATTCATGCAAACTAAGGCTGAACAAAGACGCAATTTTATTTAGCAAGCCATAAAAACGATTCGGTAAACTTTATGACACTATAGCGTAGAAATTTATAATTAACGAGAACATGTGGATTTGTTCTACTTATATTATATTAGAAAATTAATTGAAGATACAGGAATGGCAAAGCCAAATAATTACAGGCGATGTGTTGCTAACTTGCTACACCGAGCACCGCAGGCAGGCAAACGGTGCGCGATTCGAAATTAATTAGTTATGACTTAAATCATGTTCCGCTTCTCTGAATTTGCACCTGTACAGCAAGTTTCAAAGTCACTAAACAGCATTAGGGAGTTGGGAATGTGAAATTAATGAGGAACATTTTTATATTTACTTTTTAGTTTTCAGGCCTAAATATATATAGCAAAATCCCGTTTTTTGCGATCCCGGGATTTAATCCCGGAATTTGGCCAATCTCAGGATTGCAGGCTTAAATCTGAAGTCTAGACCAAAACAACAGCTTTCCGGACTTTTCAATGAATGAATTCAAGTTACTGTCGCAAGTTATTGTTAGTGAACTTTGACTCTATGAGTAGGAAAAATAATCTTGGGATTAACATTTTTAGCATTCGACTGCTGACAATTTGACTGCTGACAATTTGACTGCCAGTCATTTTACTGCTGACAATTTGCTGACAACTCGACCGCTGGCAATATTTAGACTGCAGAAAATTTGCTGACAATTCGACTGCTGACAATATTTGACTGCTGACAATTTGCTGACAATTCGACTGCTGACAATATTTGACTGCTGACAATTTGCTGACAATTCGACTGCTGACAATTTGCTGACAGTTTGACTGCTGACAACTTGCTGACAATTTGACTGCTGACAATCAGTGACAATTTGACTGCTGACAATCAGTGACAATTTGACTGCTGACAATCAGTGACAATTTGACTGCTGACAATTTGACTGCTGACAATTTGACTGCTGACAATCAGTGACAATTTGACTGCTGACAGTTTGACTGCTGACAATCAGTGACAATTTGACTGCTGACAATTTGACTGCTGACAATTTGACTGCTGACAATTTGACTGCTGACAATCAGTGACAATTTGACTGCTGACAATTTGACTGCTGACAATCAGTGACAATTTGACTGCTGACAATTTGACTGCTGACAATTTGACTGCTGACAATCAGTGACAATTTGACTGCTGACAATCAGTGACAATTTGACTGCTGACAATCAGTGACAATTTGACTGCTGACAATTTGACTGCTGACAATTTGACTGCTGACAATTTGACTGCTGACAATCAGTGACAATTTGACTGCTGACAATTTGACTGCTGACAATTTGACTGCTGACAATTTGACTGCTGACAATTTGACTGCTGACAATCAGTGACAATTCGACTGTTGACAATTTGACTGCTGACAATCAGTGACAATTTGACTGCTGACAATTTGACTGCTGACAATCAGTGACAATTTGACTGCTGACAATCAGTGACAATTTGACTGCTGACAATCAGTGACAATTTGACTGCTGACAATTTGACTGCTGACAATCAGTGACAATTTGACTGCTGACAATCAGTGACAATTTGACTGCTGACAATCAGTGACAATTTGACTGCTGACAATCAGTGACAATTTGACTGCTGACAATTTGACTGCTGACAGTTTGACTGCTGACAATCAGTGACAATTTGACTGCTGACAATCAGTGACAATTTGACTGCTGACAATCAGTGACAATTTGACTGCTGAAAATTTGACTGCTGACAGTTTGACTGCTGACAATCAGTGACAATTTGACTGCTGACAATTTGACTGCTGACAATCAGTGACAATTTGACTGCTGACAATTTGACTGCTGACAGTTTGACTGCTGACAATCAGTGACAATTTGACTGCTGACAATTTGACTGCTGACAATTTGCTGACAATTCGACTGCTGACAATTTGCTGACAGTTTGACTGCTGACAACTTGCTGACAATTTGACTGCTGACAATCAGTGACAATTTGACTGCTGACAATCAGTGACAATTTGACTGCTGACAATCAGTGACAATTTGACTGCTGACAGTTTGACTGCTGACAATCAGTGACAATTTGACTGCTGACAATTTGACTGCTGACAGTTTGACTGCTGACAATCAGTGACAATTTGACTGCTGACAATTTGACTGCTGACAATCAGTGACAATTTGACTGCTGACAACTTGCTGACAGTTTGACTGCTGACAATGAGTGACAATTTGACTGATTTTTCAAATCCACTAAATCCGGGGATTCACGACGGATCCCAGACAATTGTACGCAGAGAGCAGAAGGACAGCACTTAGTCCTCATGGGTGGGGAACTCAGCTGCTCCTCTTCATCCCACCGAAGAAAGAAAATTACTATAATACTGCAAGTCAATTTTCTAGGAACACAAGAGAAAATTTGCCATCAGGGACCAAATATTATTAAAGTAGTAACAATTCAATAAGCTTACACAGGTAAGCCCGAGTGCTTGTGTGCTACATCGCGGACAAGTTTTGTGACATGAAAACGCCGAAACAAAAAGTCTAAACTAAACTCAAATAATACAGAGCAGGCCTTTGTATTTGTATATAATATTGTCCAATAGGGGCAGCCGCACTGCTGCATCACAAACTGCTAAATAAAAAGTCAATAATATTAGAAGCGGGACAGTGTGAATCAGTGAATGGTATTACATGTGACACGGAGACATCTTGATAGGTCGCGCGATCGCTAGGGAGAGGAGAGGATTAACAATTAGTTAAATCCAAGATAACAAATAAACAAGAGGTACTATTTGAAAAGTTTAGAAAACCGAGTTTGAACTGACCCTTGCCTTGTCTGACTAGCACTACTATTAGTACTATTAGTTTCTTGCATTGTCACTCACTGGGACTGAACAGAAAAGATTTCTAGTCTACAAAAAACACTTGCTACTTATCGCATCCTAATGTGTCTACTGTCAGGCGTATAGAACGAATATTTTCTATCTCTGTGCGGGGAGTTGAACAGAATTTACAAGTTGAGTGCGAATTCGAGATACTGGCACTAATACGCTCGTCGTTACAGATAGTCTCTTTCGAATACTAAAGGATTGAAATAATACAACGGCAAAGTACTTTTGCTTACTAATAGTTACTATCTCGATAACGTACGCGCAGTTAACACAGGTGTGTGGGGAGGGGGCTGCTGTGGGGGGCTCTGACAACACGTGGCACGGGCAGTACAGTAAAGCGGGTAATTAATCCAATTAGCGAGTTAATCTCCAGACTACAGCAATGAGTATTCGATAACAATAATAAATCAAATATAGCGGAGTGGAGTATATATATATAGTAATAAACATTAAACACATGCGAAAAAAACTGATTCGAACTCGCGACCTCCTGATTTCCTCGCCTCCCAAGCACAAGGAAATGCTTAAAAAGACAAGCAACATGACTGGGGGAGCCGCGACAGACTCGGCCAGTCGAGAGTAGACAAGTCAGTTTCTGCTTCTCAAAGCAGTTGAATCAAAAGTAGAACAAAAAACAAAGTGACACAAATTAATAAACAAACGGGAATAAACGGGAACAGAAACTGACGCGAAATCACCAGATCCCGAGCGCGGGGGTCAGAGAGTCAGCGAGCTCAGCAAACTGGCCGCCAGTCCGGTCAAAATTCGGCGAACTCCTTGGCGCACTTCTCCGAGCTGGCGATCCGCAGCGGCTCCTCTTCGTATTCGTCGAAGTTGGACGGGTCGCCCGGGCCCTTCGACTTGGGCACGAACGGCGCCTCCACCTCTTTTTTTGTACACCTGGGGTGCAAAGAGCGGGTCAGCGAGGTTAGTTAGATACTGAGTTCTGATTGGCTCAGTTGGATCCTTCTGATTGGCTATGAACTATCTGGATCTTTCTGATTGGCCAGGACACATTTGGATCCTTCTGATTGGCCAGGACACATCTGGGTCATTCTGATTGGCCAGGACACATTTGGATCCTTCTGATTGGCTAGGAACTATCTCGATCCTTCTGATTGGCTAGGACACATCAAGTCATTCTGATTGGCTAGGAACTATCTCGATCCTTCTGATTGGCCAGGACAAATTTGGATCCTTCTGATTCGCCAGGACACATTTGGATCCTTTTGATTGGCTAGGAACTATCTCGATCCTACTGATTCGCCAGGACACATCACAATCATTCTGATTGGCTAGGAACTATCTCGATCCTTCTGACTGGCCAGGACACATCTGGATCATTCTGATTGGCCAGGACAGATTTGAATCCTTTTGATTGGCTAGGACACATCAAAATCATTCTGATTGGCTAGGAACTATCTCGATCCTTCTGATTGGCCAGGACACATTTGGATCCTTCTGATTCGCCAGGACACATTTGGATCCTTCTGATTGGCCAGGACACATCTGGGTCATTCTGATTGGCCAGGACACATTTGGATCCTTCTGATTCGCCAGGACACATTTGGATCCTTCTGATTGGCCAGGACACATCTGGGTCATTCTGATTGGCCAGGACACATTTGGATCCTTCTGATTGGCTAGGAACTATCTCGATCCTTCTGATTGGCTAGGACACATCAAAATCATTCTGATTGGCTAGGAACTATCTCGATCCTTCTGATTCGCCAGGACACATCAAAATCATTCTGATTGGCTAGGAACTATCTCGATCCTTCTGATTGGCTAGGACACATCAAAATCATTCTGATTGGCTAGGGTACAACTAGATAATGCTAATTTTTTGTGCCATGCGAGAAAAAATTCGATAATCTTCAGAGACCACTTTTCACCTGGATCCAATCAGTGGTGGCAAACCATTTATGCGATTTAATATCGTTTACTCCGTTTTTGAGATTGCCGAACCGCTTGGTGAGATCCACCTGCAGCAGGTTGCGCAGCAGGTCCTTCAGATCCGAGGAGAAGTGGCTGGGGAAGCGCACCTTGCCGGAGACGATCTTCTCGTAGATCTGGATTGGCTGATCGGCGAAGAACGGCGGGTAGCCGGCTGCCATCTCGTAGACAAGGACGCCCAGGGCCCACCAGTCCACGGCTTTGTTGTAGCCCTGAATAAGCAAAATTTGCCTTATTTGTTTGATAACAATGCGCTTAGCATAGTACTTATTTTTTTAGTAGACCATGATGAAGCGAAGAGCAAGGTAAGTAATTCTCTGAACTTCAGAAAAAATCGGTTTTGGGGCGGCTCAGGGCGATTTTTAGGACGATTGTCGGGGCGATTAACAGACGATTATCGGGGCGATTTACAGACGATTATCGGGGCGATTTACAGACGATTCTCAGGGCGGTTTACAGACGATTATCGGGGCGATTTACAGACGATTGTCAAGGCGATTTACAGACGATTGTATGGGTGACTTTAAGCACTATTTAGGATGCTGAAGTTTGTATATTTAACGATTCAATCCAAGCGATTTCAAAGATAACCCCAGAGATTACTCTAAGCTTATGAAGCGCCCAAGTCTGCTCACCTTGCTCAGGATGATCTCAGGCGCCAGGTATTCGGGCGTGCCGCACAGAGTCCAGGTGCGGCCCTTGACCCGCTTGGCAAAGCCAAAGTCCGTCACCTGGGAACAAAACGACAAAAAATTGTTTGTTTAAAATCTGTCAATTATTTTCGGTTCTGTGGCTATAGATAAAGAAGTCTATAAGTGCTTCTGTAGCAATGACACATCTATATAGTGGGCAAATCAACTACAGACAGGACAGTGTGTTGTCATCGCATGCTTAATGACAAACGGACTGAAGTGTGAACAACAATTAATCAATCATAAATAATAAATATTGGCTGAAAATCAGGCACATTCGAGTTCTCTAATTCGAGTTAAAACTTTAAGTTAAGCTATGCAGTCGAATGGAAATTGAAGTAACTTTAATAAGGAGCAGCTGGGGCAACAGGACGGCCTTTTTGGCATATAGACGTTCTAAAACAACTACGACAGATACAGAGATAGACCAAGCCGTCATGCGTAGGTTTAAACAAAAAGAAGGTGGACAAGAATTCTTAAACAAATATAGAAATTTGAGTGCGGCAACTGAATTTTCTGAACATTAGGCATTGCAAAACTCTTGCCCAGGTAATCCTTACCAACTGATCCTAAAAATTCTAATTACAAGCAATAAAGACTCTAGTATAAGGGGGCCGCGTCTTTGAGGGGGCGCCATTTTATATGAGGGGACACCATTTCAATTGAGGGGGTGCCATTTCAATTGAGGGGGCGCCATTTTAATTGAGGGGGCGCCATTTTAATTGAGGGGGCGCCATTTCAATTGAGGGGGCGCCATTTCAATTGAGGGGGCGCCATTTCAATTGGGGGGGCGCTATTTCAATTGGGGGCGCCATTTCAATTGAGGGGGCGCCATTTCAATGGGGGCGCCATTTCAATTGAGGGGGCGTTATTTCAATTGAGGGGGCGCCATTTTAATTGAGGGGGCGCCATTTCAATTGATGGGGCGCCATTTCAATTGAGGGGGCGCCATTTCAATTGAGTGGGCGCTATTTCAATTGGGGGGGCGCTATTTAAATTGGGGGCGGGCGCCATTTCAATTGAGGGGGCGCCATTTGAGGGGGCGCCATTTTATTTGAGGGGGCAACAGCCTCAGGAGCGGTAGCACCATGTCACTGCCAGGGACACTAAAACTATTCTACATGTATTGGGTAAGTTTTACATGGAATTATTAGTGAGAAGAAATCAATATGCATATTGTGCTATGCAACAAAATCTGAGCATTTAGCCGCCTTCAATCAAACAATTCAGTATGCCAGAGTGGTCTAAGCTAACATCAGGCCAGGTTAAAGCAGACAGGTCACAACAGAAGAGGCTATGCAGGGGGGGGGGGCTCAGGCGAGCCGGGAGGTGCTGCCTTACTTTGATGTAGCCGGTGCTATCGATCAGCAGATTCTCAGGCTTCAGATCCCGATAAATCAGGTCTAAGCTGTGCAGGTACTCGAAACCGAGCACGATTTGAGCACCGTAGAACCTCGAGTGCGGCTCGCTAACAGCATGTGACAGGGGGGTGACACTTGAGCTCTCAGTAACTCTTTCACATAGACACTACTTACAGTAAGCGCTATGGAAAATCTAATGACAAATGACAAAACAAAATCCAAATAGATAAGTAACTGAAGCCTCTCAGCTCGTGAAAGGGTATGCAATTTTGTGATAAACAAAGGTAAATGATTATTAATAAGCAATGCCAATTTGTCAGGGTTGTCCTGTGACGAACAAGCTCTATAATATTATTGAATTAGAAAAACTGCAACCCTGTTAAAAATCAAAGCTTCTTATTTAAGGCTGGTACTGAGAGTGGAGAGATTGTTATTCTTTAGATTCTGATTAAGCAATCGAAAGCAAATCAGCGATTATGCAGCCGGTGTGAGATGGCAAAAATTGTGAACTGCTTCCTTCTCGCACTGACAAGGCGGCACCATGGCTGGGGGGGGCGCTTCGGACCGACTCAGACAAGTCAAAAGTGCAGGTTTAAATTGGGTCACGGACTCCATACGGATGGATTCGAATACAGGAGTCAACTAGGGTCACGGTCAACGAGTGTCAGGGCGACTCAGGTCATATCGGGTCAAGGTCAATGTAAGTTTCAAGATAACAGATCAAACCAGCAGTCCTTGGGGTCATCTCGGGACAAGGTCACCAAAATATCAGGCTAGCAGATTAGATCACACTCTTTGGGGTCATCCCGGTCAAGGTCACCAAATTATCAAGATGGCAGATTAGATCACACTCTTTGGGGTCATCCCGGGTCAAGGCCACCAAATTATCAAGATGGCAGATTAGATCACACTCTTTGGGGTCATCCCGGGTCAAGGCCACCAAATTATCAAGATGGCAGATTAGATCACACTCTTTGGGGTCATCCCGGTCAAGGTCACCAAATTATCAAGATGGCAGATTAGATCACACTCTTTGGGGTCATCTCGGGTCAAGGTCACCAAAATATCAGGAGCAGATTAGATCACACTCTTTGGGGTCATCTCGGGTCAAGGTCACCAAAATATCAGGCTAGGAGATTAGATCACACTCTTTGGGGTCATCTCGGGTCAAGGTCACCAAAATATCAGGCTAGCAGATTAGATCACACTCTTTGGGGTCATCCCGGGTCAAGGCCACCAAATTATCAAGATGGCAGATTAGATCACACTCTTTGGGGTCATCCCGGTCAAGGTCACCAAATTATCAAGATGGCAGATTAGATCACACTCTTTGGGGTCATCCCGGGTCAAGACCACCAAATTATCAAGATGGCAGATTAGATCACACTCTTTGGGGTCATCCCGGTCAAGGTCACCAAATTATCAAGATGGCAGATTAGATCACACTCTTTGGGGTCATCCCGGGTCAAGACCACCAAATTATCAAGATGGCAGATTAGATCACACTCTTTGGGGTCATCCCAGGTCAAAGCCACCAAATTATCAAGATGGCAGACTAGATGAATGACTCAAGCCTGTGCTTAGCGCTCGAAGGGAATATTAAATTGAGAAGCAAAGCCGGTGAGCCAAATGCAATCAGGAGAGGGTGATGAAAATTTTTAAACAAACGCAACCCTCGATAAAATTTGGTAATCTGTAGCGGCAAAATTTCTAGGTTACAAAAACGGCTCCGATTCTTGGAAAGAGTAAATTAAAACAAATAAACCTTAAGAAATCCATCAGCGTTAATGAGAATATTCTCTGGCTTGAGATCCCTGTACACCAAGTCCAGATGGTGCAGGTACTCAAACGCCAGCACAATTTGGGCCCCGTACAGGCGGGATACGTCCTCGCTGGAATACGTGAGCGAATAATTAACAGGTTGATTGATGAAACCAGCAGAGCTGAATGACATTTCACAAAGAGATTATGGCGTCACTAACTACTGCACTTGAGAGATAAAAAACAGGAGAAAAGCAGACTTCTCCTCATTTGCCATTATGGAACAACAAATCTCAAAAGGTTTGACGATTGAGCAGCCGAAAGAGGAGCATCACAAGCACAGAACATCACAAGCACAGAACACCACAAGCACAGAAAACCACAAGCACAGAACATCACAAGCACAGAACACCACAAGCACAGACCACCACAAGCACAGAACACCACAAGCACAGAACACCACAAGCACAGAACACCACAAGCACAGAACACCACAAGCACAGAACACCACAAGCACAGAACACCACAAGCACAGAACATCACAAGCACAGAACATCACAAGCACAGAACACCACAAGCACAGACCACCACAAGCACAGAACACCACAAGCACAGAACACCACAAGCACAGACCACCACAAGCACAGAACACCACAAGCACAGAAAACCACAAGCACAGAACACCACAAGCACAGAACACCACAAGCACAGAACATCACAAGCACAGAACACCACAAGCACAGACCACCACAAGCACAGAACACCACAAGCACAGAACACCACAAGCACAGAACACCACAAGCACAGAAAACCACAAGCACAGAACACCACAAGCACAGAACACCACAAGCACAGAACACCACAAGCACAGAACACCACAAGCACAGAACACCACAAGCACAGAACATCACAAGCACAGAACACCACAAGCACAGACCACCACAAGCACAGAACACCACAAGCACAGAACACCACAAGCACAGAACACCACAAGCACAGACCACCACAAGCACAGAACACCACAAGCACAGAACACCACAAGCACAGAACATCACAAGCACAGAACACCACAAGCACAGACCACCACAAGCACAGAACACCACAAGCACAGAACACCACAAGCACAGACCACCACAAGCACAGAACACCACAAGCACAGAAAACCACAAGCACAGAACACCACAAGCACAGAACACCACAAGCACAGAACATCACAAGCACAGAACACCACAAGCACAGACCACCACAAGCACAGAACACCACAAGCACAGAACACCACAAGCACAGAACACCACAAGCACAGAAAACCACAAGCACAGAACACCACAAGCACAGAACACCACAAGCACAGAACATCACAAGCACAGAACACAACAAGCACAGACCACCACAAGCACAGAACACCACAAGCACAGAACACCACAAGCACAGACCACCACAAGCACAGAACACCACAAGCACAGAAAACCACAAGCACAGAACACCACAAGCACAGAACACCACAAGCACAGAACATCACAAGCACAGAACACCACAAGCACAGAACACCACAAGCACAGAACATCACAAGCACAGAACACCACAAGCACAGACCACCACAAGCACAGAACACCACAAGCACAGAACACCACAAGCACAGAACACCACAAGCACAGAACACCACAAGCACAGAACACCACAAGCACAGAACATCACAAGCACAGAACATCACAAGCACAGAACACCACAAGCACAGACCACCACAAGCACAGAACACCACAAGCACAGACCACCACAAGCACAGAACACCACAAGCACAGAACACCACAAGCACAGAACACCACAAGCACAGAACACCACAAGCACAGAACATCACAAGCACAGAACACCACAAGCACAGAACACCACAAGCACAGAACATCACAAGCACAGAACACCACAAGCACAGAACACCACAAGCACAGACCACCACAAGCACAGAACATCACAAGCACAGAACACCACAAGCACAGAACATCACAAGCACAGAACACCACAAGCACAGAACACCACAAGCACAGAACACCACAAGCACAGAACACCACAAGCACAGAACACCACAAGCACAGAACACCACAAGCACAGAACACCACAAGCACAGAACACCACAAGCACAGAACACCACAAGCACAGACCACCACAAGCACAGAACACCACAAGCACAGAACACCACAAGCACAGAACACCACAAGCACAGAACATCACAAGCACAGAACACCACAAGCACAGAACACCACAAGCACAGAACACCACAAGCACAGACCACCACAAGCACAGAACACCACAAGCACAGACCACCACAAGCACAGAACACCACAAGCACAGAACACCACAAGCACAGACCACCACAAGCACAGAACACCACAAGCACAGAACACCACAAGCACAGAACACCACAAGCACAGAACACCACAAGCACAGAACACCACAAGCACAGACCACCACAAGCACAGAACACCACAAGCACAGAACACCACAAGCACAGACCACCACAAGCACAGAACACCACAAGCACAGAACACCACAAGCACAGAACACCACAAGCACAGAACACCACAAGCACAGAACACCACAAGCACAGAACACCACAAGCACAGAACACCACAAGCACAGAACACCACAAGCACAGACCACCACAAGCACAGAACACCACAAGCACAAAGCCAATGCCTCAGCCAATGCATTGCGTACCTGAATCGTCCAATACGGCGCAGGTGGGAGAACATCTCGCCTCCGTTAACGAATTCCAGCACCATGTAGAGGTTGCTGTTGTCCTGCGGATCGAGAATGTTTGTTATTGTCGTGACCCTCGAATGTCAGCTAATATACAGGCAGATATAGAAATCAGAGAGGCGCCCAGGTGCCTCGCAGCTCACCTTGAAATGATAGTCGAGCCGCACCAGGAACGGAAAGCTGATCGCCTGCAGGATTCGCTTCTCGTTCAGCGTGTGCTCGATCTGCTTCAGCTTCACGACCTGCGGCATTCGAGTCATGGATCTCGCTGTTTTTAATATATACTTTACGGTAAGGCAATTGAAATAGCCTTGCTTTGCGAGGCATAAACATTTTCCCTGTTGACAGACAGACAGACAGACAGACAGACAGACAGACAGACAGACAGACAGACAGACAGACAGACAGACAGACAGACAGACAGACAAACAGGCAGACAGGCAGGCAGGCAGACAGACAGACAGACAGACAGACAGACAGACAGACAGACAGACAGACAGACAGACAGACAGACAGACAGACAGACAGACAGACAGACAGAGTTTTATCAGAAATTCCCAACAAATAATTAATCCCACAAAAATCCCTGCCGGAAAAGATAGCTAATAAGTTATTCCCCAAGCAGCGCGAGAGAGCTGGGAATAGAATGAATAGTGAAGGCCGCCTGCATTTTGACATCGCGGCGAGTTGAGAGATCAACGCAGGCCAGGCACGCGCTCAGCCCGACAGAGCAGCGCCCGTGATTGCGGGGCCCTCGGGCCTGCAGGCTTATTTTATATTTCATTATTATAGATATAATATATGCGAATCTAATTTCCCAGACTCTTTGCTGCCTCATCTTTACTCGGGTTCGTCCTCTTTCTCATCCTTCATTTCTTATCCGCTCTCTCAGAGGGAGCGGCATGGGAAGGGAGAGTGAGTGAGTGAAGGCGCGAGACAATTTAATTATTCTCATTTTTGCACTTTCCCTCTCCCGCCTCCCCCAGTGTCCTCGGCGCTCAGTCAGTCAGCCAGTCGATCGGTCAGACCGGTCAGCGGTCGCACTCTCTAGCATGCGGAGCCGGGAATGAGAGGAGATACAGGCAGGACTTGGGTGTTGGAGAAGAGAGTTCCGTCAGTCAAGGAAGTATGGGAAAGCATAAGGGGAAGCTGCCTCACTGGCTGGGATTTCAGCTACAGAGGCTTGCGGCTGGGTAAGAAAAGCGGCATCTTGTCGCCGAAAGGGGGAGGCGAGCACAAGAAACAGCCGAGCAGCTTCCCGACTGCGGGGGGGGGGCTGGAGGTGAGCGGGGAGGAGAGAGAGAGGAATCTGCAAGGCGGGCCTCGCAACAACCATTTAGTAACCGGTAAGACAGCTTGAGGCTACTCGCGCCCCGGCTTCGGAGAACGCGTGAGCTGCAGCCACAGGAAGCTGGCGGGTGAGGGCGTGGGAGGAGCAGACAGAGCTGGCGATGCAGAGCTGGAGAGTCTGGGGCCGTGGCAGGCCGCCTCTTATCTAGCATCGCTTCCTTGAGCTCCAAGGAATGTTTTTGCACAGTTTTCGACAGCAGAAAACGGCTAAATATAGACTGCCTGCTGCTCGCATAAATGCTGTCTGTCTCTGACTACCTCAGCTCTTTGTAGGTGCCATCTGGTCTGGAACTGCCCCACTCAGTCGAATAATTTCTGCTTTAGAATCTCTTTGTCTAAGATCGTGCTTGATAATCTCAGCTTAGACAGTCTCACCCAGCTGATAATGTTAGCTTAAACAGTCTCACCCAGCTGATAATGTCAGCTTAGACAGTCTCAGTCAGCTGATAATGTCAGCTTAAACAGTCTCACCCAGCTGATAATCTCAGCTCAAACAGTCTCACCCAGCTGATAATGTCAGCTTAAACAGTCTCACCCAGCTGATAATGTCAGCTTAAACAGTCTCACCCAGCTGATAATGTTAGCCTAAACAGTCTCACCCAGCTGATAATCTCAGCTTAGACAGTCTCACCCAGCTGATAATCTCAGCGTAGACAGTCTCACCCAGCTGATAATGTCAGCTTAGACAGTCTCACCCAGCTGATAATGTCAGCTTAGACAGTCTCACCCAGCTGATAATGTCAGCTTAGACAGTATCAACCAGCTGATAATCTCAGCTTAAACAGTCTCACCCAGCTGATAATCTCAGCTTAAACATTCTCACCCAGCTGATAATCTCAGCTTAAACAGTCTCACCCAGCTGATAATCTCAGCTTAAACAGTCTCACCCAGCTGATACTGTCAGCTTAAACAGTCTCACCCAGCTGATAATCTCAGCTTAAACATTCTCACCCTCAAATGTTTGGTTTTACAAGCTGGCCAAGAGGTCAGGACCTTTATTGCAACGGAGCATTAAACAGCAGGGCCGATCCGCTCTATACTAACAGCACTATTTCTCACCGGGGTTAGTTTTTTTACATAAAATTTCCATCTTGCAACCCCTGGCTCGTGGGGCGCGCAAAAATATAACGGCGCTTCGTTTAAATGGTCCCACACTCCGTCATATGCACTCGTATGTATAAGTTAGTCTGTCTCAAGGCAAACACTGCGCAGATGTTTGGAGATCGAGCAGTTATTAAGCTCAACGCATATAAACTGTTTGCTCGCCTAGAAGTAAAGATAAAACTGAAAGCGAGCCGCGGCTTTTTGAATTTTGAACAGAAAACCGCGCGACAGTAACAGCTCCGCAGGCGGGTTGGCTGGCAAGTTGCTCAGCCCTGAGACTCCGCTAAACTCGCCAATGTTTGCACTGGGATGGGGGGGTCAAGTATGCACAACAAGTAATTCGTTTAGCTTGGATCTTGCGTTGAGGCTGTGTTGTTGTGCGGCAGTTGAGGCCGGGGGCAGGCAAGATTCGAACAGAGCCGAGCAGGGAACAACAATGTGTTTTTTTGCCCAAGCGCTGGCGCAGCAAGCCGGCAGGGCAGCAGTCTATAGGAGGGAAAAAGTAACTGGCAAGACGCAGCTAAAGAGGCGACTTCACTCTGCTTCAAGGCCAAAGGGGGGGCAAGATTATAGAGCCGGATGGATGGCAAGAGCGGGGGAGAGAAATAAGAGGACGCGATGCAGAATATTCGCTGCATCAGCTCGAGGTCAGTCTCCTGTAATTAGGGCGATGCAGATATGAAAGCGGAGGGGGTTGGGGCGGGGCAGAGCGTCAAAGGCCCGGTCGCGCTGCAGGCTTTCAAGCCTCGGGGGGCGGTGGCTGCTGGCTGTGGATTTCTAGACTCCGCCTCAGCCGTCGGCTTGCGACAAAAGAGGAGTCGCCCTGTCGCTTTCTCGCGATCTCGCGACCTGGAGACAGAAATCTCTACGATGATGATGATGAGAGGCTTGGAGATAATGACGAATTTACTACTAGACTAGGGCAATGACCAACCCACTGCAATAATGACCAACTGCCTCACTCCAAAGATGGGGTGATGACCAACTGCCTCACTGCAAGTATGGGGTGATGACCAACTGCCTCACTCCAAAGATGGGGTGATGACCAACTGCCTCACTGCAAGTATGGGGTGATGACCAACTGCCTCACTCCAAAGATGGGGTGATGACCAACTGCCTCACTGCAAAGATGGGGTGATGATCAACTGCCTCACTACAAAGATGGGGTGATGACCAACTGCCTCACTGCAAATATGGGGTGATGACCAACTGCCTCACTCCAAAGATGGGGTGATGACCAACTGCCTCACTGCAAAGATGGAGCAATCGAGGAAGTACCAAAGGTGGTCAATCAAAGCCTCAGCAAAGCATCAATGCAAAAAGTCGCAGACTCGCCTTCTGCTTGTCGAGAATCTTCATTGCGTAGAAATCCTTCTTCTGCTTGTGCTGCACCAGCATCACCCGGCCGAAGCTGCCGGTGCCCAGGGTGCGGATCCGGTCGAAGTCGTCCAGCTGGGCCGTGTTCTGGGCCGGCCGGTCCCATTTCTCCTGGAAGTCCTTCTTGGCCTCCTCCAGAAAGGCTTTGACTGGGAGAAATGGGATGGGGTGGGGGATTACTGTTGCACTGTCGCCACCATCATTTGAGCAACTATTTATAACTGAGTTCAAGATGTGGGAAATTTCTAACTTAGGGCCTACTGGGCACCATATGTTCGAGTAGGTCTATGATGGTCAATTTAAACATAAAAATTCCTTATAGCTCTTACATAAATGTTACTATTGAAATCAGTTAGTTGCAGTTTCAAGAAGTTTGACCTATTATATCAGGAAGGTAGTGGTCCATTTGCATTAGGGAAGTTGATCCTAAGATCCCAGGATTTTCTTGGCCTTTAAATCTAGGTTATCCTGGGAAACCCTGAAACTAACCTACAAGATCCCAGGAACATTCTAAGATTAAAAAAACTAGGATTATATGACCCTAGTGATCAGAAGACTTTAGGATTTTGGAATCCTCAGTCATGTGTCTAACACTTGTAAGCATACTATATAAAGGCCAAACAGGATTAAATTCTTTGGAATGGGTAGAGGAGATCTTCATTTTTTGCTTGGATTATAAGATTTTAAGATTGAGATTTAGATTCTATCTTGTCTCTAATATACTAGCACTTAAATTTTACCTTGTTGATCTAATGTCATGTTTAGCCAAAAATGTTATTGCTGCTATAATATATTAATTTACACCTTAATTTAGGCCCAATCTCTAGATGTTCTAGTGATATATATCTATATCTTATTGTAAATATATGTTTTGTAGCCTTTTCTTCTATGTTGTCTTACTTTTTCCTATTAAATAAAATACAATATATCAAAAACTATCTTTTTTCAATACTAAATAAAGAAGATCCCAATCCTGTTCTTTCTGATCTTAAAATTGATCTTATATAACCTATGCCTTGCAACTTGCTTTTGCCTTTTATATCAATGTTATTCTAAGACCAAAGTAATAATAAAATATAGCAATAATGTACAACTTTTATTAGTTCAATATTTATTATTATTATTATTATATATATGCCATATTATTGATAGCTAGATCAATCATTACCTTATGAATATTAATTTGGTAATCAGTGATGATATTTTTATAAAGAAAAATACTTTTATATTAGAGGAACTTTCTTTTATACATAAATTTGACAACTAAACATTTAATAGACTATTATATATCTTTTTAATTTTTGCTTTTTAAACCTTCTTACTTTAACTTTTCTGCCTTTTCCTATACCTTTCAAACAATAACATGTTTTTTCAAATAGTTTCTTTGTTGAGCAAAATAAATAAAGCCAAAATGGTAACTGAAGGTTTATAACCCTTTTTAACCATAATTTAATTGCAGGTATATTTGTTTTGCTTTGCTATAAATTTGTTTTTGAATATCATGTTATTGTATCTCTAATTCAATATTCAAATCAATATTTTAATTAAATATTAAGACAAAGAGTATAAGCAAACAAAAAATTATTTCTTTTTTATTGTTAGATTATTCTTTTAATTTTTTTTTGCATTCGTTACATATATTTTTTGCAAATATAAACTTCTCTACCCATATTAAGGATATTAATATTATATATATTAAATTAAGTGTATCTTTTAAAGAATATATAATGTAGCCTAATAATCAAACATTCATATTTTAGTACTGAAACCCAGCACAGAAATAAACTACTGTATAGTATATCACCAAGACATAGTTGGAGCTTAAAAGGTTGTTTTCTATTTTTATTTGAAAATTCACAGATACTCACCATCTGAAGGATCACTCTTTTTCGACTGTTGGGTATTCCCGAGTTTTCGAATAATATTCATTTTTCGCTCACTCTCTTTTTAACTTCAATGCCAAAAGACTAACCAAAATAACTTTGATATGTTTGAAAGTCAGCGATAATATCTAATTCAGTAGGAACAGTGGGACAGGGAGCTGTGAAAGACCTCGTACAGTAACTTTTATTCACCCCTTGCTCGGTTGGTTCGGAGGACGATTCTACGGAAATTAGAATTTTCGTGCTTTTCGAATTCGCGCCAAAAAATGCAGCGACTGAAAATGCAGCATATATTTTAACAAGTAACATGTGTGGAATGTTTCTGATAATTTTTTTAAGACTAAGACAGAAAGCATTTTTTGCAAATAATTCCGATCTTTGATTTCTGCTTTGTCCCATTAACGTTTGACTATCATGTTTTATACAGCGTTTGTGAGTTATGACTCTATGAGCAAGGACGACTTATACATGTAGGTAGGTTAATGAATGACATTAAAACTTAAAACGAAAAATAAGGATTTTAACGACCATTTTAAATTAATTAAAATACATAGCTTCACAACTTTATCGTTCAAGACAAAACCTCTGAATAGTTTTCACTCAAGGACCTGGACTAGAAGATAATCTAACCGCAAGCGTCCCACTTTCTCCCCTCTGTGTGAACTGTTTTTTGAACATTAAATGCCCCCATAAACAACGCCACGGACCCCACGGACTACGATCGACGTCCTTGTTGTTGTAACAGCATCGTACGTAGCTCGTAAGATCGTCACCTGTGGCGGGGTTGGTGTGCAGCCAGTCTTCCAAGGACAGGGCGGAGGGTCTGGTAAGAGATGAACAAGGAAGTAGTACAAGGAATCAATCAATAATCGCGACACTATCACTCGCGATAGGACGGAAATCATTCGGAAGAAACCTTAGCTATGCCTCATCACTCCTGGCATTCAGTGTCAATTTATCCGTCTCGCCCCAATCTGGGCTCCGACTTGGACTGAGGAGAGCAGAGAGCAAGAAGAATATTGAGTTGCAGCTCCCCAAGGAGGCATCCTTTCGCGTCAGTCTTTGCAAATGCTCTGTTTTATATTACTCCCTTGCCAACGATGACTTCCCCGGCCTCCCCTGCGGCTGGCTGACGGGCATTTTAATTTCCCCGCAGTCTCTCTGATTAGGGCCTCGCCGTTCCGAGCCCCACGGGATTGAGCTGGAATCGACTGTGGGACAGTGGGGGTTGGGCGTTTGAGATATGAGAGAGCCTGGGATCGCCCGCATGGCTGTTTATGGAATGGGGAATTGGAGACGCCGCCCCCTGCCATGGCCTCAACTGACATTTGCGCCCTGCCTCTCTCCTCATCTCTATCCTGTGCCCTCCAGCCTGCAGTAGCGCCACATGCCCAATGTCTGCAATGTG
Organism: Macrostomum lignano; assembly: GCA_002269645.1. Taxonomy (NCBI): domain Eukaryota; kingdom Metazoa; phylum Platyhelminthes; family Macrostomidae; genus Macrostomum; species Macrostomum lignano. The sequence goes on along the minus strand of NIVC01000755.1, from coordinate 307,832 downwards.
CTGTCGTTATTTTATCCATAGCGGCTCTGCGTCTGACTGCGTGTTGATCTGCAGGGAGCATGTTTTGCTTTTTGCCTGCCTGCCTCTCAGCCACGCTTGGCTGACAAAACCTCGCTGCTGAATACGGAAGTGCTCGCGTGGCGATGAAGCGAGCAGTGCCAGCTGCAGCATCTAGTGTCTATCAACCCCTCTCTATTGGGAGCGTTCATTGATAAAACGATTCCAAAAAAGAGGATTTCTAGTGACGGGATGAGAGAGACGTCTGTGCATGCCCAGATCATCTGCAGCATGCAGAGAAAGACTTCGAGTCACGCACCCGGCGAGCCCACGCCACGCCATGGGTGGCCACGCCTGAATCGTGCGTGTCTGCGCGCATCCAGCTAAACCGCCTGTCAGCCCGGCCGGGGAACGGCTGGCTGCAGAACCGAGCAAATAAAAAGAGAGGGCAGACAGGCTTGTCAAAATCCATTGGGCTGGACAGAGCAAATAACGAATTTATCCCGGTTGGTCAGGGGAAATCCTACTTGACTCTGTCTTTAGATATACTCAGATAACTCACGGGCGTATCAGGCACTTGGTATGAGCTAGCTGAGGAAGCTCAGCTCTGCCTCCAATTGTATGAAGATGATTGACAAGTGACTCGCCTCGGGTCAAGTGTACTATAAACGCTGCACCACTGCCGAAGGCTCAATTCAGCTAATTAATGTGACGGAATAGCAATAATATTCAAGCTGGGATGATGAATCTCTGAGGCAATAATCTGATGAGTTTTGCCTTCACCGTAATTAGCAATATGAGCAGAGACACTGCAATGTGAACTGACACAGCAGAGGCCGCACTGCAATGTTAACTGACACAGCAGAGGCCACACTGCAATGTGAACTGACACAGCAGAGGCTACACTGCAATGTGAACTGACACAGCAGAGGCTACACTGCAATGTGAACTGACACAGCAGAGGCCACACTGCAATGTGAACTGACACAGCAGAGGCCACACTGCAATGTGAACTGACACAGCAGAGGCCACACTGCAATGTGAACTGACACAGCAGAGGCCACACTGCAATGTGAACTGACACAGCAGAGGCTACACTGCAATGTGAACTGACACAGCAGAGGCCACACTGCAATGTGAACTGACACAGCAGAGGCCACACTGCAATGTGAACTGACACAGCAGAGGCTACACTGCAATGTGAACTGACACAGCAGAGGCTACACTGCAATGTGAACTGACACAGCAGAGGCCGCACTGCAATGTGAACTGACACAGCAGAGGCTACACTGCAATGTGAACTGACACAGCAGAGGCTACACTGCAATGTGAACTGACACAGCAGAGGCTACACTGCAATTTGAACTGACACAGCAGAGGCCACACTGCAATGTGAACTGACACAGCTGAGGCTACAATGCAATGTGCTGTGTCAGTTCAAATTGCAGTGTGGCCTCTGCTGTGTCAGTTCAGAGGCTACATAGCAATGTGAACTGACACAGCAGAGGCCACACTGCAATGTGAACTGACACAGCAGAGGCCACACTGCAATGTGAACTGACACAGCTGAGGCTACAATGCAATGTGCTGTGTCAGTTCAAATTGCAGTGTGGCCTCTGCTGTGTCAGTTCAGAGGCTACATAGCAATGTGAACTGACACAGCAGAGGCCACACTGCAATGTGAACTGACACAGCAGAGGCCACACTGCAATGTGAACTGACACAGCAGAGGCTACAATGCAATGTGCTGTGTCAGTTCAAATTGCAGTGTGGCCTCTGCTGTGTCAGTTCAGAGGCTACATAGCAATGTGAACTGACACAGCAGAGGCCACACTGCAATGTGAACTGACACAGCAGAGGCCACACTGCAATGTGAACACTATGCGCGTAAACACCAGTGATAAATGGACATCTGATGGAAGTCCCATTCTAAGGCTAATATATGACACAGACTCCACCGCCATCGTTAATCCGATTAATATGCGGCCACAAAGCCACCAGGCCGCTGGGTCTATAAGATGTCGCACTGAGGCCCATCACTGCATCGGACATTGTCAGCCCGGGACAGCTGGTGCTGCACACACCGGATCTGCTGCACTTTGCTTTCGACTTGGACAGTCCATACCCAGACTCCTCTCACGGCTGGCTAGACTAAAAGCAAGCCAATCTATTCGAGCCCTCGGGCTAGCAGTAATCCTCTCCCAGCCTCTCCCAGCCTTCATCATTCATCGGTTCCGTCTCGCAGCGTCCGTCTGGGTGGGATGGCGGGCGCCAACTTTCGGACTTCTTTTTCTTCTAACTCTTACAGCCTGACTGCTCAGGGCTCTTTGCCGATGCCCCTTGGCTCTGAATTATGCATGCGCAAACTCGGCCGTCCATGCATGCCAGCAAACTTTCCGATTTCCTACTGATCTTTTCTACAGTAAGGTCTGCTCTGCTTTGTTCTGACACGCTTAGCAATGGGACTTGAATTGAAAATAATTACTGTTTACTGGCATTGGGCCTGTTAGGAGGCGTGGCTCACGGAAGCTGGATGGGACACAGATGAAGGTTAGGGATTTTCTAGCGTCGAATTTAATGCAATCGCGAACTCCGGTATTTGTTTCCCTAGTAATCCTTAATCTTAAAAGTTCTTAATTTAGTAAAATTTAATTGTCTTTAATTCTCTAATTTTAAAATGGAAACTTATTCTCTCTAAACATCTGAAGTTCTGAAGATCCTGTTGGACCCATCCTAGCAATTCGTAATTCATTTTAACAAAAAATACCTTTCTCTCAAAGCTTAACACAAAAATTATTAATATAGCCATTGTAATTATAGGAACCGCACTCGACCAGAGAGCCACTGACACTTACACCAAGACTTGACCTTGTCCTTGTCCTTCATTGCCTGAGCTGAGTAGGGAACAGATTTGTCAGCTGCTGTCAAACAGAAATTAGTCAGCAATGATTTTCTCTTGTTCTTTTTTCCTGACAGTCTCCGCTTGCAAGGTTTAGTTTAAATCCTTGCAGGCCTGAGGATGGACTGGGGGCGGGGAGGGGCAGGGGAAGAGGATTAGTCGCTCAGCAGCTGCGCAAGAGAGAGAGGCGTAGGAATCTGCAGTGCGGGCCGGGATTGCGGCGCTTCGGCTCAGGGAGGGGGGAGAGGAGGGAGAGGGATGGGAGCTTCCTGAGTGTGGGGCAAAAATGGTTCCTTCGCTACGGGCTGCTGCTGCTGCTGCTGCTGCAAGTGCAGAAAGCCGTTGCAGTGCAATTCGCCCCAACAGTTTTGGAAGTCCCGCGTCCTCGGGCTGGGCAGGATCCGGCTGGAGAGCGGAGAGACAGGCAGACAGGCAGACAGGAAACAGCAGGGAACTGAGGGCAGAGCGGCACTTTTCGAAATTTTACATATTTTTACTATACTGACATAACTCTGTACAATATGCAGCCACTATGCTGATTGGGATCATTGTGTGTTTTACGGTCGGGGTTGGGGGCTGCCTGGCTGAGCTGGTGCAGCGGAAACTGGCGCGGGGCAGGCAGCAAGCGAGAAGATGGAGATGAAGGAGGAACGGCAGGCTCTCTATTGAAATTCACTGCGATCCCATTGCGGCATTATTTATGCAAGACTCCTCAGCGGGGAAGATGGGGATTCATTCATTCCCGGCATCGGGTGAGCTCTGGTAACTGGGAAGAGAATCCACTCAGACAGCATCAACCGACAGAAGGACCAGACAGACAGCATCAACCGACAGAAGGACCAGGAAGACAGCATCAACCGACAGAAGGACCAGGAAGACAGCATCAACCGACAGAAGGACCAGACAGACAGCATCAACCGACAGAAGGACCAGACAGACAGCATCAACCGACAGAAGGACCAGGAAGACAGCATCAACCGACAGAAGGACCATACAGACAGCATCAACCGACAGAAGGACCAGGAAGACAGCATCAACCAACAGAAGGACCATACAGACAGCATCAACCAACAGAAGGACCATACAGACAGCATCAACCGACAGAAGGACCAGAAAGACAGCATCAACCGACAGAAGGACCAGGAAGACAGCATCAACCGACAGAAGGACCAGGAAGACAGCATCAACCGACAGAAGGACCAGACAGACCGCATCAACCGACAGAAGGACCAGGAAGACAGCATCAACCGACAGAAGGACCAGACAGACAGCATCAACCGACAGAAGGACCAGACAGACCGCATTAACCGACAGAAGGACCAGGAAGACAGCATCAACCGACAGAAGGACCAGGAAGACAGCATCAACCAACAGAAGGACCATACAGACAGCATCAACCGACAGAAGGACCAGACAGACAGCATCAACCGACAGAAGGACCAGGAAGACCGCATCAACCGACAGAAGGACCAGGAAGACAGCAGCCGCCGGGAAACAGCAGCTCCACTACATTACTAAATTGAACTATTTTATAGTTTCAATAATGTTTAGAAGGCAAAAAACTAGTAACAGTTAAAGAGATATAATGCTCTTTTTTCATCAAAACTCCTAAGGTAAAGTGTAATATAACTATTTTAATAACTTGGTTTGGTAAAATTCCGCTTAGATCCTACTACACTACTGAATCAGTCTCAGTAGCGAATGATGGCTTTTTTACGATGCTACTAAGAAGATTCTCAATTAAAAAAGCGCTTACAAAACTTTTCCGCCTTCTCGGCCAGATCGATTTCGCTGTCCTCGCGGCCCTTGTGGTCCCTGCCGTGGTCCTTGCCCTCCTTGGAGAAAAATTTCAGCGGCATCGCCTGCAAAAGGTTTTACACTTGATGAGATGCACTACTCTCATTTTGGCATCTGTTCAGAGTTTTTCTTTTAAATTTGTCTATAACGCATTTTATAACTTAGTTTTCAAGCTGTTGTCTATGGCCAAAGCCGGACAGATCCGATAGCTCACTTCTCTACAGTATCTGTGGCTAGAACAAACAAATTTCAAACAAAAGATGTCACTCTCTGCGATCGCAGGCGGTGCCACCGAGTAGTGAGGTTAGTGTTAGGTCTAGGTGCCGGGGGGCGGATGGGAGGAGGCACTGGTCCCTGTCACAGCGTCCTCGGAACCATGGGACCCAACCCCGAGTCGGAACAGGGCCACAGGAACCGTCCGGACCACCTGGTGACCAAGGTAACCAGACTCTACAGGAGATTTGATATATTTCTCACAGGGGAAGTAGTGAATGGTGGGGATCATTGGAGCTCATCAGTTAAGCGTAGAACCACGCCTTAGGAGGCCCATGCTACAGTCTCTTGCTGCAATGGAGCTTGAAGTGCTTTCTATATTTTAAACGCAGATTCTGACCATTAACGCTTATGATACTACTGGGTCTGGAGAGTAGAGAAAGAGCGTGGGACCATCGGGAACTGGGTAAGGAGATGGAAATTAATCGGGCCATTATGTAGCAGACACAAAAAATACTGTCTATGTCCCGAAAGAGTACAGAACTTTGACTTTGTCAGCAACATAGCCGGTTTGAATATTGACTTGGGACCTGAATAGGTGTGACATAAGCGGGACTTGAATAGGTGTGACATAAGCGGGACTTGAATAGGGAGTGACATAAGCGGGACTTGAATAGGTGTGACATAAGCGGGACTTGAATAGGTGTGACATAGGCGGGACTTGAATAGGTGTGACATAGGCGGGACTTTTTGCATTCAAATCCAGGGCGAGTTGCTCATCTTGTGTTTTTAAGATCTGCGACTCAATTTCACTTTTCTATGGCCAATTTGTGGGGATCTTCTAAGTCTTTCAGATCTATGGGTGAAAAGTATTATTATTGCCAACAACTACAAAAGTTAAATTTAGTTTCTTATTGCGAAGATTTGAAAGAAAATATTTCAAACAGCAAGAAACTCGTTAGCCTACGACCGCTCAGGTAGCAGACACCCGTCATACACCCAGAAGACACTCCGCTGACACCGACAGACAGCCGGCAGACACTCGGCAGACACCCGGCAGATACCGGCAGACGCCCAGCACTCACCAGCAGACACCCGACAGACACTCAACAGATACTCAGCAGACGCCAGCAGACGCCAGCAGACACTGGAAAACACCGGCAGCCGACAAGAAGTCACCGACAGACAGCCAGCCGGCAGACACCCGTCAGACAACCAGCAGACACCCGGCAGAAACCCAGCGGAAACCCAGCAGACAACCGGCCGAAACCCAGAAGACACCCAGCAGAAACCCAGCAGACAACCGGCAGAAACCCAGAAGACATCCAGCAGAAACCCATTAGAAACCCAGCGAAACCCGGCAGAAACCCAGAAGACACCCAGCAGAAACCCAGCAGACAACCGGCAGAAACCCAGAAGACATCCAGCAGAAACCCATTAGAAACCCAGCGAAACCCGGCAGACACCCAGCAGACACCTAGAAGACACACAGAAGACACCCAGAAAACACCCATCAGAAACCCATCAGAAAACCAGCAGAAACCCAACAGAAACCCAGCAGAAACCCGGCAGAAACCCAGCAGACACCCGGCAGACACCCAGCATGACCTCGCACAACAAGGCGGCCCTGTCAGTGCAGATCAGCTACTCTGCCGGCATGGAGCTGGAAGACTATGTCTGGTACTTGCGCCGCGAAATTCTGCGCGCCTTCGACGCCACAGACGTGCAGGTGACCACCCGCTGCCTCCCGATCGGCCGCGAGTTCGCCAACATCGGCCTATCGATGCTCATCAACGGTTTGTCGGCTGTCTCAGTGCCGGCCCACAATGGCAAACTGCTGGAGAATGAGAGCCTGCCGCCGCCGCAGGTCATTGTGGACACTGTGCAGCTGTGGCTCATTAGGCATGTCACCTGCGACTGCTGACTGCCCCGAGCCTCACGCGACACTCCATGCCTGACTCTCCATGTCTGACACTCCATGTCTGACACTACATGCCTGACACTCCATGTCTGACACTCCATGTCTGACACTCCATGCCTGACACTCCATGCCTGACACTCCATGCCTGACACTCCATGCCTGACACTCCATGCCTGACTCTCTATGTCTGACACATCATGCTTGACACTCCATGCCTGACACTCCATGCCTGACACTCCATGCCTGACACTCCATGCCTGATGCAGCATGACTGACACTTCAGAAAGCCCTTCCGTGCAATGTTGATACTATCAATAATTTTGTTAAACTTTTTACGATAGTAATATGATTCAATGTTGGCGATTCCTTAGTCAGGATCAGTTCAAAATAGCAACCGGCAGACGAATTTTTAGGAAGCCGTTTTTCGTTAGCGATTTTGAGTTTTTCATAGCGACTCATTTGGCGATATGCAGCCATTTTTACTTAGAATTCAGAACTCCCACCGAAGCCCGAGACTCCAGACTTGAATAGCTGATAATGAGCTTGTCTGATTCCTGCCGCTAGCGCTCAGTGCTCACAGTGCTCACAGTGCTCTTTTTAGGCATTCGATTGACTGCTGTTTTGTACTTTTTAGTACATTCTTACTCCGTCATTTACCTCATCTTTTTGCCATCTTTTCCGTCTCCTTTCCGACGATTTTTCTCCACATCCTTCTTCACCTCATCTGCTTTCTCTTTTGCCTCTTTTTATCCAACTTTCCATCTCTTTTCATCCCCTTCCTTCTGCGCCTCCTTCTCCACCTCCTTCTCTGCCTCCTTCTCCACCTCCTTCTCCACCTCCTTCTCCACCTCCTTCTCCACCTCCTTCTCCACCTCCTTCTCCACCTCCTTCTCTGCCTCCTTCTCTGCCTCCTTTTCCACCTCCTTTTCCACCTCCTTCTCCACCTCCTTCTCCCCCTCCTTCTCTGCCTCCTCCATCTCCTTCTCTGCTTCCTTCTCCACCTCCTTCTCCACCTCCTTCTCCACCTCCTTCTCCACCTCCTTCTCCACCTCCTTCTCCACCTCCTTCTCTGCCTCCTTCTCTGCCTCCTTTTCCACCTCCTTTTCCACCTCCTTCTCCACCTCCTTCTCCCCCTCCTTCTCTGCCTCCTCCATCTCCTTCTCTGCTTCCTTCTCCACCTCCTTCTCCACCTCCTTCTCCACCTCCTTCTCCACCTCCTTCTCCACCTCCTTCTCCACCTCCTTCTTCACCTCTTTCTCCACCTCCTTCTCCACCTCCTTCTCTGCCTCCTCCACCTCCTTCTCTGCCTCCTTTTCCACCTCCTTCTCCACCTCCTCCTCCTCCTTCTCCACCTCCTTCTCCACCTCCTTCTCTGCCTCCTCCACCTCCTTCTCTGCCTCCTTTTCCACCTCCTTCTCCACCTCCTTCTCCTCCTCCTTCTCCACCTCATTCTCCACCTCCTTCTCCACCTCCTTCTCCACCTCCTTCTCCACCTCCTTCTCCACCTCCTTCTCCTCCTCCTTCTCCACCTCCTTCTCCACCTCCTTCTCCTCTTCCTTCTCCACCTCCTTCTCCCCCTCCTTCTCTGCCTCCTTCTCCACCTCCTTCTCCACCTTCTTCTCTGCCTCCTCCACCTCCTTCTCTGCCTCCTTCTCCACCTCCTTCTCCCCCTCCTTCTCCACCTCCTTCTCTGCCTCCTCCATCTCCTCTGCTTCCTTCTCCACCTCCTTCTCCACCTCCTTCTCCACCTCCTTCTCCTCCTCCTTCTCCACCTCCTTCTTCACCTCTTTCTCCACCTCCTTCTCCACCTTCTTCTCTGCCTCCTCCACCTCCTTCTCTGCCTCCTTCTCCACCTCCTTCTCCCCCTCCTTCTCCACCTCCTTCTCCACCTCCTTCTCCTCCTCCTTCTCCACCTCCTTCTCCACCTCGTTCTCTGCCTCCTTTTCCACCTCCTTCTCCACCTCCTTCTCCTCCTCCTTCTCCACCTCCTTCTCCACCTCCTTCTCCACCTCCTTCTCCACCTCCTTCTCCACCTCCTTCTCCACCTCCTTCTCCACCTCCTTCTCCACCTCCTTCTCCTCCTCCTTCTCCACCTCCTTCTTCACCTCTTTCTCCACCTCCTTCTCCACCTTCTTCTCTGCCTCCTCCACCTCCTTCTCTGCCTCCTTCTCCACCTCCTTCTCCCCCTCCTTCTCCACCTCCTTCTCCACCTCCTTCTCCTCCTCCTCCTTCTCCACCTCCTTCTCCACCTCGTTCTCTGCCTCCTTTTCCACCTCCTTCTCCACCTCCTTCTCCTCCTCCTTCTCCACCTCCTTCTCCACCTCCTTCTCCACCTCCTTCTCCACCTCCTTCTCCACCTCCTTTTTTGCCTCCTTCTCCACCTCCTCTTTTTGTCCTTCATCTGCCTCCTGGGTCACCAGAACAACTGAGCAACTTAAACTCGTCTTTCTCTCAGCCGCTAAGCAAAGTTAATTGTCTTAAGATAGGATAAAACTAAATCTATCAGTTCCTTCTAGTGGCCAGAAAGTCCAACAGCAGGCTTGCAAATTCGTGCTTCCATCAGCATGTGATTGGCTTCCGTCTCGCAGCAGAAATTAGCTTCATACATGCATCTGCGGAGGAAGGGATGCCTGCCTTCTCGCCTAACACTCGGCTGAAGTCCGGATGTCTGAGGGGGGGCCTCTTCAACAGCGCAGCTCTGCATCCCCCCAAGCTCCCGGGGCGCCAAGGATAAGGGGCTTAGGGTTGGCAGAAGTAGGCCTTGGAATCCTTGAGCAGACAGGCGAGCGGGTTGCTAATTCCACACCGGCCGGACCCGGCTCTCCCTGAGCAGTGCGGGGGCGCCCAGCTGGCTGGAGTGTCTCGGGGGCGCGGCCGGTCCGGAGTGACGGCTCAGATGCTGGGGGGGGGGGGGGGGTTGAGCGCGGCGACGCCTTCGCAAAAATGCAATTTTCCCCGCTCGGGAGGCCAATTTTCACTCGGAGAAACGCGCCGACAGCCCCGTGGGCGTGACCTCACCCGTGTCCGCCCCTCCGTCCTCACTGCTTCGAAACTCTCGGCATGCCGCATAAGATTCGAAAAAAGCATATTTTTATCACTGTTTATTAAGCAATCAGCTTCGACAGCTCGAATGCTGCATCAAGTTCGACTGGTTTTCGTGAATTACGATGGCAAACCCACACGCTGTTGAAATTCGATTTTACTTTTCTTAACGCAGTCCTTTGCGCCGAGTGTGTAAAATTGAGCTATGTAGTTCCGATTTGATTAGTTTAGCAAGTTCTAATCATATATGAGCATCACCATATATTGTCCGAGTCATAAGTATTGATTCGAATTGCCAGTTTCCCTTATCTGTCGAACTCGCCATCGGTCTCTGTGTCTCGGCTTAGCACGAGGGGGTTGGAGCATCGACCCGTGGACTGCAACTTGACCGCTTGATGAGAGGCTGCTGAGCCGGGCAGCCCCGGTGAGCCGTTTAGCAACACCGGCTGGGGAGCTGCTCAATCTCAGAGCTGCTGGACGCAGCGATAAGCCTCTCCAGCATCCTCCGCCTCCCCTTCCGCGTTTCTTTTTTGTTTCCCATTTTCGACTTCGAGGCTATTTTTGCTCTCGTCACTTGCTTCTGGGCAGGGGTTTGGCTTTGGTTAATGATTGCCTCAGCTGGCCAGGGCAGCGGCTGTTCGGAGGCGAAGAAGGATGAGGCAGCTGGAGAGTGGGGAGGTCCGGGACAGGGCGAAAATTGAGACGGCGATGAAGAGCGAAGGATCGCGGCTGGGAGACGCCAGGCGCAACTAAAAGTATTGAGAGAAGGGCAGTGGAGGCTGATGAGGGGATGGGGAACAGGAGCATTAGGAAGGGGCAAAGAAGGTTGAACAGTGAAAGTTGAGAAAATAGGAAATGTTTTGAGTAAGGAAGAAATGTTGGCGAGCTGCGAGGGGCATTGAGTGAAAGATGAGCACCCCGCGGATGGGGTGGGGGATTGGGGAATCTGAGGTTCTCAGGAGCGCTAATCGTCTTTGTGCTGGCAGATGAATTTGCCACAGTTCTGCGTGCAATTCTGCACTATTATGCAGCGCTATTCATGGTTATTAACAGAACTGCTCATGATTCAGCGTCATGGTCTCCTGTGAGCTGATGTGAGAGATTGTCTGATATCGCTGATTGTCTGATATCGGTGATCGTCTGATATCGGTGATTGTCTGATATCGGTGATCGTCTGATATCGGAGATTATCTTATATCGGTGTTATCTGATATCGGTGATTGTCTGATATCGGTGTTATCTGATATCAGTGATTGTCTGATATCGGTGATTACCTATCTGATATCACTGATTGTCTAATATCGGTGATTTTCTGATATCGGTGATTATCTATCTGATATCGGTGATTGTCTGATATCGGTGATTGTCTGATATCACTGATTATCTGATATCGGTGATCGTCTGATATCGGTGATTACCTATCTGATATCACTGATTGTCTAATATCGGTGATTTTCTGATATCGGTGATTATCTATCTAATATCGGTGATTGTCTGATATCGGTGATTGTCTGATATCGGTGATTGTCTGATATCGGTGATTGTCTGATATCGGTGATTATCTATCTAATATCGGTGATTGTCTGATATCGGTGATTGTCTGATATCGGTGATTGTCTGATATCGGTGATTGTCTGATATCGGTGATTGTCTGATATCGGTGATTGTCTGATATCGGTGATTGTCTGATATCGGTGATCGTCTGATATCGGTGATTGTCTGATATCGGTGATTGTCTGATATCGGTGATTGTCTGATATCGGTGATTGTCTGATATCGGTGATTGTCTGATATCGGTGATTGTCTGATATCGGTGATTGTCTGATATCGGTGATTGTCTGATATCGGTGATTGTCTGATATCGGTGATTGTCTGATATCGGTGATTGTCTGATTTCGGTGATTGTCTGATATCGGTGATTGTCTGATATCGGAGATTGTCTGATTTCGGTGATTGTCTGATATCGGTGATTGTCTGATATCGGTGATTGTCTGATATCGGTGATTGTCTGATATCGGTGATTGTCTGATATCGGTGATTGTCTGATATCGGTGATTGTCTGATATCGGTGATTGTCTGATATCGGTGATTGTCTGATATCGGTGATTGTCTGATATCGCTGATTGTCTGATATCGGTGATTTTCTGATGTCGGTGATTGTCTGATATCGGTGATTATCTGATATCGGTGATTATCTGATATCGGTGATTATCTTTTATCGGTGATTATCTGATATCGGTGATTATCTATATCTGATATCACTGATTGCCTAATATCGGTGATTGTCTGATATTAGTGATTATCTGAAATTGGTGATTATATCTGAAATTGGTGATTATCTAATATCGGTGATTATCTATCTAATATCGGTGATTATATCTGAAATTGGTGATTTTCTGATATCGGTGATTATCTGATATCGGTGATTTTCTGATATCGGTGATTTTCTGATATCGGTGATTGTCGGATATCGGTGATTATCTGATATCGGTGATTTTCTGATATCGGTGATTGTCTATCTAATATTGGTGATTATCTGATATCGGTGATTATCTATCTAATATCGGTAATTGTCTGATATCGGTGATTATCTTATATCGGTGATTATCTATATCTGATATCACTGATTGTCTAATATCGGTGATTGTCTGATATCAGTGCTTATCTGAAATTGGTGATTGTCTGATATCGGTGATTGTCTGATATCGGTGATTTTCTGATATCGGTGATTTTCTGATATCGGTGATTGTCTGATATCGGTGATTATCTGATATCGGTGATTTTCTGATATCGGTGATTGTCTGATATTAGTGATTATCTGAAATTGGTGATTATCTGATATCGGTGATTATATCTGAAATTGGTGATTGTCTGATATCGGTGATTTTCTGATATCGGTGATTTTCTGATATCGGTGATTGTCTGATATCGGTGATTATCTGATATCGGTGATTTTCTGATATCGGTGATTTTCTGATATCGGTGATTTTCTGATATCGGTGATTTTCTGATATCGGTGATTGTCTGATATCGGTGATTATCTATCTAATATTGGTGATTATCTGATATCGGTGATTATCTATCTAATATCGGTAATTGTCTGATATCGGTGATTATCTTATATCGGTGATTATCTATATCTGATATCACTGATTGTCTAATATCGGTGATTGTCTGATATCAGTGATTATCTGATATCGGTAATTGTCTGATATCGGTGATTATCTATATCTGATATCACTGATTGTCTAATATCGGTGATTGTCTGATATCAGTGCTTATCTGATATTGGTAATTGTCTGATATCGGTGATTATCTATCTGAAATTGGTGATTGTCTGTAATCGGTGATTGTCTGTAATCGGTGATTATCTGGTATCGGTGATTATCTATATCTGATATCACTGATTGTCTAATATCGGTGATTGTCTGATATCAGTGCTTATCTGATATCAGTGATTATCTGAGATTGGTAATTGTCTGATATCGGTGATTATCTATCTGAAATTGGTGATAGTCTGATATCGGTGATTATCTATCTGATATCACTGATTGTCTGTAATCGGTGATTGTCTGTAATCGGTGATTATCTGGTATCGGTGATTATCTAATATCGGTGACTATGTATCTGACATCGGTGATTATCAGTAATCACAGTATCACATGTTGTGCAATTAATCCCATTTGATTATCTAAAATCGCTAAAATTCCCTGTCGAAGCAAACAACCCAAGCAGCGCACACATCACAGCTCTGTACTCACTTCTATCGGAGTCCTCAATATTCCACTTCAAGCTCGGTTGGCCGACTCCCCTGTTTTGGAGTCGGATTGGCAACTTTGCTGGCTCTGAAGTGACCTGTCCGAAGATTGCCGGGCTTTTATTCTCCTCCACGATGCCCCGCTCCGCTTTACGCGTCATTTTTGTGCGCCCGTCTCCCCCCCCCTCCGCCGAGCTCCTCTTCCTTTCGCTTCTTCTTTCGATCATCCTGTGTGGATCGCCCTGCGGGGGCCGGGGCGGGTGATGGAGGACGCTGAGCTCACAGGCTCGGCTGGAGTGGGTCGGGTCAGTGGCCACCAGCGGAGGACACGAGATAGAGAGGAGGCGATGCAGGAAGAGGAGAAAGGGAAGCTGGATTGGACAGGGCAGAAGAGCAGTGCGTTTAGGGGGGGGGGGCGCGGCAGCGGTCCATGATTAAGAGGAAGCAGCTCGGCAATGAGATGTCAGAGACAAAGTCTGGGAAGTTATCCCAGATCCCGATCCCAGATCCCGATCCCAGATCCCGATCCCAGATCCCGATCCCAGATCCCGATCCCAGATCCCGATCCCAGATCCCGATCCCAGATCCCGATCCCAGATCCCGATCCCAGATCCCGATCCCAGATCCCGATCCCAGATCCCGATCCCAGATCCCGATCCCAGATCCCGATCCCAGATCCCGATCCCAGATCCCGATCCCAGATCCCGATCCCAGATCCCGATCCCAGATCCCGATCCCAGATCCCGATCCCAGATCCCGATCCCAGATCCCGATCCCAGATCCCGATCCCAGATCCCGATCCCAGATCCCGATCCCAGATCCCGATCCCAGATCCCGATCCCAGATCCCGATCCCAGATCCCGATCCCAGATCCCGATCCCAGATCCCGATCCCAGATCCCGATCCCAGATCCCGATCCCAGATCCCGATCCCAGATCCCGATCCCAGATCCCGATCCCAGATCCCGATCCCAGATCCCGATCCCAGATCCCGATCCCAGATCCCGATCCCAGATCCCGATCCCAGATCCCGATCCCAGATCCCGATCCCAGATCCCGATCCCAGATCCCGATCCCAGATCCCGATCCCAGATCCCGATCCCAGATCCCGATCCCAGATCCCGATCCCAGATCCCGATCCCAGATCCCGATCCCAGATCCCGATCCCAGATCCCGATCCCAGATCCCGATCCCAGATCCCGATCCCAGATCCCGATCCCAGATCCCGATCCCAGATCCCGATCCCAGATCCCGATCCCAGATCCCGATCCCAGATCCCGATCCCAGATCCCGATCCCAGATCCCGATCCCAGATCCCGATCCCAGATCCCGATCCCAGATCCCGATCCCAGATCCCGATCCCAGATCCCGATCCCAGATCCCGATCCCAGATCCCGATCCCAGATCCCGATCCCAGATCCCGATCCCAGATCCCGATCCCAGATCCCGATCCCAGATCCCGATCCCAGATCCCGATCCCAGATCCCGATCCCAGATCCCGATCCCAGATCCCGATCCCAGATCCCGATCCCAGATCCCGATCCCAGATCCCGATCCCAGATCCCGATCCCAGATCCCGATCCCAGATCCCGATCCCAGATCCCGATCCCAGATCCCGATCCCAGATCCCGATCCCAGATCCCGATCCCAGATCCCGATCCCAGATCCCGATCCCAGATCCCGATCCCAGATCCCGATCCCAGATCCCGATCCCAGATCCCGATCCCAGATCCCGATCCCAGATCCCGATCCCAGATCCCGATCCCAGATCCCGATCCCAGATCCCGATCCCAGATCCCGATCCCAGATCCCGATCCCAGATCCCGATCCCAGATCCCGATCCCAGATCCCGATCCCAGATCCCGATCCCAGATCCCGATCCCAGATCCCGATCCCAGATCCCGATCCCAGATCCCGATCCCAGATCCCGATCCCAGATCCCGATCCTAGATCCCGATCCCAGATCCCGATCCCAGATCCCGATCCCAGATCCCGATCCCAGATCCCGATCCCAGATCCCGATCCCAGATCCCGATCCCAGATCCCGATCCCAGATCCCGATCCCAGATCCCGATCCCAGATCCCGATCCCAGATCCCGATCCCAGATCCCGATCCCAGATCCCGATCCCAGATCCCGATCCCAGATCCCGATCCCAGATCCCGATCCCAGATCCCGATCCCAGATCCCGATCCCAGATCCCGATCCCAGATCCCGATCCCAGATCCCGATCCCAGATCCCGATCCCAGATCCCGATCCCAGATCCCGATCCCAGATCCCGATCCCAGATCCCGATCCCAGATCCCGATCCCAGATCCCGATCCCAGATCCCGATCCCAGATCCCGATCCCAGATCCCGATCCCAGATCCCGATCCCAGATCCCGATCCCAGATCCCAGATCCGAGAGGCTAGATCCGAGAGGCTTGATTGCCTCATTCAGAGATGGGACCGATGCCGGAAAAGTGCTTTGCCAGGCAGATAAGGCAGCGAAGAGACTCCGGGTGTGACGGCTTGGCAAACAGACGGGGACCGCCCCAGCCCAGTGGGATGGGCCTGAGTAAGCAGGGAAACTGATTAGGACGAATGGGATGCTTTCTGAGCGGGGCTGGGATGGCCTGGCTGTTTTGCCCAAGCGGGGATGGAGATTGGCAGTGAAACTCCGGACACATGGAGAGCTTAGTGAGACAGGGCGAGGGCTCACCACTAATAAAACAATTCATCAGCTGGAGTCGCACTCGCGAACTAAATAATGTAATTAAGAGCGACTCGAAACGGGACGAAATGGGCGAAAAATCGAATGAAGGATGAGCCATCAAAGAGGATCTGTCGATAATCACGGGATCTGCATGGGCTGCTCCAGAGTGGCCTACCTGACTTGCGCGACTCTCCCTAGGTAAGTCTCTGGGGAATCAGCGTCTAAAAAGAGAACCCCAAAAATTCGATGAGCACTTTTCACCGCATCCTTTGCGTCACCCTCTCGAACCAGTGCTTCCGTGCTCTTCCCGATCACACCAGTGCTTCAGTGACCTTCCCGATCAGACCGGTGCTTCCCGAGCACATCGGTGCTTCAGTGACCTTCCCCGATCAGACCGGTGCTTCCCGAGCACATCGGTGCTTCAGAGACCTTTCCGATCACACCGGTGCTTCAGAGACCAGCTTCCCGATCACACCGGTGCTTCAGAGACCTTCACGATCACACCGGTGCTTCAGAGCAGATTCCCGATCACACCGGTGCTTCCCGATCACACCGGTGCTTCCCGATCACACCGGTGCTTCCCGATCACACCGGTGCTTTCCGATCACACCGGTGCTTCCCGATCACACCGGTGCTTCCCGATCACACCGGTGCTTCAGAGACCTTCACGATCACACCGGTGCTTCAGAGACCAGCTTCCCGATCACACCGGTGCTTCAGAGACCAGCTTCCCGATCACACCGGTGCTTCAGAGACCAGCTTCCCGATCACACTGGTGCTTCAGAGACCAGCTTCCCGATCCCGCCATGGTCCGATTGTTGAGTGTAACGAATCAGCATAAGGTATTGAGAATGCTAGCACAGGATAGACTATAACAGCGCTTTTGTGCAAAAATACAGTGAGTAAATCACAGCCCAGCAATGCCAATATTGCAACTGTCTCAGATGCCCTTACCGGTGCTTAAGTGAACTCAGAAATACCTTGAGTTCCTCATTCCACCTGCTCTATTTCTTGCACAGGGTTCGAGCCGTACGAATCCCCATTTATGAATTCTTCTCCGCATTTCGCATATTTTTATTTGCCCATTCGTCTCCCCATCCCGGTATCCTCAGCCCCTTTCTCTTTCTGTGTACCCCCAAGCCTCCTCTTTCGTCTTTTCCGGCCATCAATTCACGAATGACTCTTTTTGCTGGCACAATGGGCCGCAGCAGTGCACGAGGCAGGCAGGCATATTTTTGACGAAGAACTTTTCTCACTACCCGGCGGTAAAAATCACGTCGAAATGACGTCGAAAAGCGACGTCGAAATTTCATGTCGATTTGAACCCCGATTTCGACGTCGAATGTTTCGCCATCAGACGACGAGTATGCGACGTCGCGTTTTCCACTACTGATGGCGAAAAGTCGACGTCGTTTATATTCGTGATGACAGCAAGCTGATGGCGATTTTCGACAAATTTTCGATTTTTTATCTATATACTATAGTATCATTATTAGTTAATAATATGCTAGTTCATTGTTTCATACAATAGTCATAAGCTACATGTACTTATAACTGACGAAACATAATGTTAATTCATACACTAGCTATAATCTACCCTAAGAGGAACGAAATAAAGCATAAAAATGCCGATCAAGACTGCATGACGTTTCATTTGATATATATCCAAACCATAGATGCAATTATTATCTCGCAACCATGAAAAAAGTATACAGTGTATTCAATTCACTAGCAATTTGAAATATAATCATAGAAATAGCATCAAGCTATCAGGAACAGAAAGTAAACGATGGAAAATGAGGAACAACAATGGCAACAAATGCAACAAATTCAACAAATTGGAATCATAAATGGGAAACATTGAAAATCAATGGCGTCAGCGCGTTTACTCCTTGTGGAAAAGTCAGCTTTTCTGCACCCCTAAAAAGCGCAGTCTTCTGCCGTCGCATAGGACATCCTTGGCCGCCAAGTTGAGAGGGGTATTTGCTGAAAATTTTTGGTAGAGTAGGAGGTGGCTTTACTAAACAAGTAAAATACTTGAAATAAAATAAATTTCTGAAAAAAATTACAATATATATACAATATTGAAATACAATACAATATGTTCTAAATATAATCCCAGACCTCATAGAGCATTTACAATAGAGTTTTTAACTTTTTATAGCATAGCTACATATTATAGTATCTCCTGTTTTCCCTACATAGAAAAAGTTAAGATAATTATGGTATAAGTAGTAATTCATGCAGCTATGGGTGGGCTATGCTTTTTGTCTTTGAATGTAACAAACATTCCTTAGAATGCATATATAAATGAATTTTAAGTTAAAATTATATTTTAATACATTTCTCAAAAATTTGTTTCAAAACAAATATATACTTTACATAGAGTTGTGCCCTTTTAACATTTACGAGTATGAGGATTGAATCCATCACTGTTCATTGTTACACTATTAATATTTCCAATAGGCTGCACTAAAAAGTAAAAGTTTCTAGTTTATGGCTACTTTGATATTAATTCATTTGTCCTGTATAAAATCCTACATGTATATAGTAGTCAGCGGCAGTATTATAAAACATCAAACTAAACACAAAATTTTTAACGCACATTAATAGCAACAAAAATAATGCAACACAAATTACATAATGAAAGGAATGAATTGCCAAGTGTAATACAGAAAATATATACGTATATGAAATACACTAAAATTAATTTATAAGTCTACAATATGACAAATAATCGAGATGCGATCGATAATCGACATCGCATGGCGATATTTTTAAAAAAATGTGTATCTTATGCGTTGTAAACAAAAATTATCGTGTCTGTTTTACACTGAATTAATTTGTCCTTTAAGTTAACTTAAAGCAACGTTGGAAAAATATTTTTAAATACTTATTACTGATCAATTCTGCAAATTGAGGGATAAAAAAATTAATATCGAAATTTCGACGTCGAATGAAGGTTCAAACGACAACTCATTAGTCGCTAGTTTTTGAAAGTCGAATATCGACGTCATTTCGACGTGATTTTTACCGCCGGGTAGGAAATGGGAAGAATTATAGGCGTGTGGCAGACAGCTGGGACTTGGATATATTAACAGCCATGGATTTGGATAGAGAAGCTCATTTGACTCGTGGGGAGAGCTCAATGGACGTTGGATTCTGGACAGTACTGTTGCTTATCTCATGCCATTCTGTATGTAAATTGGCTGTTGGCACACAACGCAAGCTTTTTAGAAAGTGAGACAGGGCAGGATCTTGCAAAACTGCATACATTTTTTGCGAAAAAATCTCAGCAATCTCTGACCCTCGATGCATTCAACAACTTTCACTGATGCCTTCCTGTCTGCCATCGGGAGTACCAAAGGAGTCAATTATTTTCATGCTACTCGTGCATTGAAACGCATGACAGACGGTTGGCGAGGACTTCACATCGAATCATATCATGCAATTACCGGGAGCGCTGAGCAAGAAGATTAGGAAATCTGCAGAAAATTCCATTTAGGGTTTTTAATACTTCATTTGGCGTATCGTGTACAACTGACACCAGCTTACCGCATCCTTGCTGCTAAAAATTAAAAGCCCTATAATCCAAGACGCCGTGTTTCCGCGGATTAAAGACAGTCACTAATCTCCGACAACAGGAAGATGAGCCTGTCGCTCTGATGGGACCGTCTGTGCTAGAAAATTGCAGATATCTGAGTAGCCACGCGTACACTTGTGTGAAAAAAATGCATATGTGCCACACTTATGTACATTACAGGTAAATAAAATTGACGTTTAAGGCCTGGTGGAATCTTTTCTGTCTCATTATACATTGAAGAAGCGCCAGACTCTCGCTACAACCACATGCCATGGGTTCGATTCCGTGCGCGGCCACAATAATTTGGGGCTCTGCACGAAAATTGGTCGGCGGGTTGTCGTTTTATTTATAACATAATGCCTATGAGGGCCATTAACCCCCACGGAGAGTTTACAAATGTACGTCTGACGATTAGAAAGTCAGGGCAAGGACCAATGTATATTACATATATGCAGTGGTCCTTGAGTCAGGGCCTCTGAACACCCTGTGTGAGAGTGTGTATGACAGTGGCCCTGTGTGTATGAGTGTGTTCCTGCATACAAGAAGCTTTAATGTGCTTAGGAGTCCACGGTTAGAGAGATCGAATTGCCTCGGTGTCATGATGGGACGATATGTCACCGAAGGCGTTCGTATCTTAAGGTGGCCCAAAAGACTCATGTAATATTTGTATTAGTGTATTTATGATTAATTCAAGTACATGTAAAGTAAATGCATTCTGACACCCAAAGAAACTTTGATCTATTGAATTTAGATATTTTGACGTTTCAGCTTATTGGCATTTTGGAGAACGGACATATGCACGCATTGTTTATGGTTTATTAATTTATGAAAAAAAATTAGTAGTTTAAATTCCAATAACAATCTGTAAAATGAAATGAAACTGCCAGAACACATATGATTTTGGTTTAATGCATAAAGTAAAAGTAAGTCATTTTAAATCAAATTATTCCAAGAACTTAGACTTGCCAGGCTTCGAAACGTTTGTCAGTATTTTACGCCGAACTCAGCTTACCTGCTGTCTGTATGTATTGCATCCCAAATGCAAATTTAGTGGCAGAAATAGCTGTGTAGCTTATTTTTTACATTTTAGCTTTTTATTTTATAAGTGCCTAGGCCTATCACTTAGTTTCATTGATAGTTTACCCCTTCTATCAATTATCAATCGTAATGAGAAATGTCCTATCGCAATTTGATTGACATGTCCCATCTAAGTCCTTTCAGTTTAAAAAAATGTACAAAGAATGTCGTCATCCCCTGCGTCGAGCACAACGTATGTTTTATTTCTGATTGGCAATTAAATTATAAAACAAAGTACCCCCATATTTTTAGCTTTTATAAAGATAGGTCTCAAAGTATATGTAGGGCTCACTTATTGTAATTTGATGTGTTTCACAAATAATTTTAATTATACTGGTAGATAATAGTCAATGTATTCAAAAAGAAAAACCTGCTTATGTGTTTATTTTAATTGATATAGCATTTGAATTATAAATCTTAGAAATCAAGGCAATAGTTATTATTTCTTTTATAAAATACACAAATATTTCAATAAAAATTTCTTTTTCAAATTCAATTTTGATTTCATTTCCCAATTGAAATTGAAACTTATATTTAATTGCATGAAATACATTTCAGTCCTCTATAAGTTAATAATCCATCTTTTTTTAATGTAATTTATTCATGAATCATGTATTTAGTTTATTTCTATTATTAATATATTCTATTCAAAAAATTAAACATATGGGCTATGGAAAAATCCAAAAATTGGGGGCAAGTTTTTTGAAAATTCGTTTTTTGGCAATTTGAAAACAGTAAAGCTATAAAATAAATTTATTTGAGTTTTAAAAAGTTAGAAACATATAAAAACATTAATTATTTTTTTGTATAGCCTTATTTTTAATAAAAATGATTTGTTAAAACAGTAAATTAAATTATGACTAAAATGACATCATAAAATGATAGAAAAGCTCTAATAATATATTTATTAACCAGTGGCATAACCTGGGGGGCCAGGGGTCTGCAGCTCTCCCAATTGCCTAGGGGGATGGGGGGTTAGACACGGCGGGTACAAAAAACCATAAGGCAATTGAGTGCCTGTGGTGCCAAAATGAGTACCTATAGCACCATAGTCAGGAAGATGGCCTTTGCTATGAAAAATTCCAGCAAACACAAGGGGTCCTTGGTGCACTTGGTGTACAATTATCGTATACACTGAGGTCCCTAATGCATGCAGCACATAAGGTCCCTGACATATATGGTGCTGTGCACAACTTTGGTGCATAAGGAATTAGAATAGAATCTTTATTAGCATAAAACTGGTGTAGCATATTGAGACTACATGAATTCTAAGAATTTTGTAAATTTGTCATAAAATGCATAATTTACATATTTTATGTAATTTATATAATTTATGTAGTTTATATATTTTATGTAAAAAAGGGCCACAGATGGCGCATAGATGGCGCATAGACGGTGCACAGATTGTCTCAAAAGAATTATTCCCGCGCACACTGCAAGGGTTTATTTGTTTATCACTGTTACTATTGACAATGTGTACGTTGTAGAGTTTGTTTATAATAAATACTATATTCAATGTTTAAGTTATGCTTAAGTTTATTATTTAAGCATACAAATTCCCATAAGGATCGGAAAATTGCATTTTACTCAGCTTTTACTAAAGCAATTTGGAAAAATCTCTTTTTCCTACTTATATGCCACAATAATGCATATTTAAGTGTAATTTCATTGTTCTTCGTCACTATGCTTAGGCGCAACCTTGGGATTCACTCGGCTGTTTCTATTGGCAACACACACACGTAAGTCGCTATTGGATGGAATAGTAGTCACGTGACTGCTCTTAGCCAATAGCGACTTACATATATGTGTTGCCAATAGAAATGGCCGGGTGATTCCCAAAGTTGCGCATGTATGTTTGTCACTTAATAAGCATATAGTAAGCATCTAATTTGGAAGCTGGGTAACACGTTGGAATTCCCATATGGATCAGAAAATTGCATTTTACTCACCTTTTTCTGAAGCAATTTGGAAAATTCTTTTTTCCTGCATACATGCCACAATGATACATATTTAAGTGTAATTTCATTGTTCTTTGTCGCCTCATAAGCTTATACAGGAAGCATTTGATTTGGATGCCGGGTTAATTTTGTGGTACCATTTTTTACCCAAAAATTTTAAGTCTAAATATAGGCATATTACATATACTAATACTATACAAGTTGATATTTAAATGAAAGAAATCAACTTAAAGAATATTTTGCAACAAGGAATTAGCAGTATATTTACTTTTAGAGAAATATATTTGTTGGCAAACTTTGCACTTTAAATTGTATGAATTTTTGTGAGTTTATATGGTTTTAGAAAAACTTGGAAATCCTTAGAAATTCTTCATCTTTTTGAATAAAATAAAAAGTAAAACATAGAATACTTTCTGTTTTGTAAGTAGTGAAAAAATTAGCCTTCTCTAAGGCCTACAAGTCTTAAAATTAATTGTTTATAAATAAATGAAAAAAGTGAAACAAAAAATTGCAAATTGGTCAACTTGGACTTTTAAAATGCTTTCTTTGTGTTTTTTTACTCATTTATTTAGTGATATAAAGCATGAAAACAATAGTTTTTATCCAAAACTATTTTTTAGACTTATCTATCTTTCAAAAAGCTTTTTTAGATACATTACCTTCCATTGAATGTCTGCAAATTTGTTTTACTGTTTTATCCCTTGTTTTTGGATTTTGCCATATAGGTATATAGCTTTTACTATTTACAACTATATCTAAATTATTGATAATACACCTTTATTACTACAATATTACATTGTTAAAGAAAAAGACTGATTATGTTTTATATTGTTATTCTAACTCTTGCTTTCTAACCTGCTATCTCTACCTAAATGTTATATTTCTAGTATGTAATTCTAGTTGATTTAGGATGATATACAAAATTGTATAAACTAGTCATATTTAAATATAGTTATGTTTTTAGTTCTATTTTTGCTATTTAATCATATTTTTGTTTTTGATCAATGCTTTTATACTATTTTGATTCAAAAATCCAATATTTGAATTTTATTTTAAATGTTTTGTTTTATTTAAAATCATTTTATTTTAATGTTTTGAAAAATATAGAACAATTTATTGTCTTTATATTCTTCATTATCTTTCGAGAATAAAAAATTAAGAAAAATTAGTTTAATTTTTGTATATACATATAAAGTCATCCAATATCCTGTAAATATATCCTATAAATATTCTTTAAAATTTGCTTCTATACATACATATGCTAGATTAATATCATTATAAATTCAAATTCAAATCACAATATACTAAATCTCTAAGGTTTGTTTGACCGGTATTTCAGTCTACAGCCTGAATGCCTGAACCGATTTTTTTCAAACTTGCTTTATTCAACTCAAAATTAACTATACTAAATGTTTAATAGCAAGATTATAATAAGATAAAAACTTTATTTTAGTTTATCTTTCTATTTTTTAATTCAACAATTCATTTATTTATAGGAGATATGAATAAAACAGCATTGAAATCAACAAATCAATATTACTTAAAATATGATGTATAATGTCTAAAAGGAACTCTGTAGAAGTGAAACTATTAGTTTTATAATTATTTTGAATGCAACATTTATTTTTATTCATTTTTTTAATTATATGCTATTACACTAGCTATATAATTCCTTTTTAGGTGGGAAGCCTAACTTTACACTAGCTGGGATCAGCTATGATGATGGTAAGCAATCAAAAATAAAAAAATAATAAAAAAAAATAATAATAAATCAAAAATAATCATGACACTTTCACTTTATTTTTCACTTCTCTATTCAGCTCCAGAGCAGATCCTGGACAAGGTCGAGTCTGCATTTGCAGCTGACCAACTCGATGCAGAGGGAGTGCAGCGCCGAATTCACCTGTGCAATGCCTTGGTTCGTCTGTCCAAGCGCTTGCTGGCATCTGTTGACGTTGATGACATCTTCAGCAGGTGAGGCTGGCCTCATCTCACCACTTGTTGCCAGTTTTGTATAGATAATGCTTGTGTACATGCCTCTTTCAATTGGTGAAGTGAATTCTGCTACTTCATCTGCCCACCCCTATCTACTCCACCCGTGAACTGACGAACACTCCGCCCCACCCCGCCGCAGCCTGGTGCCCGGCTTCTTCCAGGAGTGCCCAGAGCTGCGGGCGGCGCTGCTCCGGTGCGTGCGCAAATTTTTGGTCGACGATGTCGCCGTCCGCAGCTTTTTGAAGTTTCGCTTGGACATCTGCGTTGCCAGGTGAGGCGGTCAATGTACTTTAGTATTCTTGTCAGAGTGTACTTCAGTATTCTTGTCAGAGTGTACTTTAGTATTCTTGTCAGAGTGTACTTCAGTATTCTTGTCAGAGTGTACTTCAGTATTCTTGTCAGAGTGTACTTCAGTATTCTTGTCAAAGTGTATTATCCATGCCCCACCCCAGGTGCCTGGATCTCGGCTCACTAGATGAGGAGCCATCAGCCGGTCTGCTGCAGCAGTCGGAGCGCTTCCAGGCCATGAAGCTGATCAACGCGCTGCTGCACCGAAGCCCACGCCGGGTCACAGCCGCTCTGGTGCAGCCGCTTCTGGCCATCTGCCGGCACGCCGAGCGGGACGAGCGTCGGGACCGATTGATGCGCGCCGCAGTGCTGGCGCTGGCTGAGCTGGCGCTGCTCAACCCGCCCGCCGTGGCGCCCGGACTTGGCGCCCTCCTTCAGGTGCGAAAGTTTAAAGCCATGAAATCCCATTGGAACTTTGTAGGCTGGGATTTGAATCATGGGATTTTTGCAGGTTGGGATTTGAATCATGGGATTTGAATTATGGGATTTGTGTGGGTTGGGATTTGAATCATGGGATTTGTGTAGGTTGGGATTTGAATCATGGGATTTGTGTAGGTTGGGATTTGAATCATGGGATTTGTGTGGGTTGGGATTTGAATCATGGGATTTGTGTAGGTTGGGATTTGAATCATGGGATTTGTGTGGGTTGGGATTTGAATCATGGGATTTGTGTAGGTTGGGATTTAAATCATGGGATTTGTGTGGGTTGGGATTTGAATCATGGGATTTGTGTAGGTTGGGATTTAAATCATGGGATTTGTGTGGGTTGGGATTTGAATCATGGGATTTTTGCAGGCTAGGATTTGAATCATGGGATTTTTGCAGGCTGGGATTTAAAAGGTGTTTTGGTGCTTTGGAAAAAGCAATATTTTTTGGGATTCTTCCTTCGGTTCCCAATCCGGTTCCAATTTGCCTCCCCAACAGGCCAGCCTGGAGGCGCCGCTGCCCCCGCGCTGCACCGAAGCGCTGGTGGCCGCCCTGGCCAGCTTGCTGAATTCGCCTGACGGCCGGCAGCATTGGGGCGCCGTCCGAGCCTGCCTTGACTACCTGACCGGCCCGCTGGCCGGCTCCGAGCTCCGGGCCGACGGCCGGCGCGGCCAGCAGCGCGGCGGCGGCGGCTTTGTGGGCGGCAGCGGCCGGCCAGCTCTGCTGTCGCTGTTCCGCAGCTGGCCGGGCCTCCTGGCCTCCCGGCCTCCGCGCAGCCTCGTCGCCATGCTGGGCGTGCAGAACAGCCCCGGCGCCGTGCTGGACCTGCTGCACTTTTACTTCGACCTGTTCCTGGTGCGCCGGCCGCCGCCGGGCCTCCAGCTGGGCTGTCGCCAGCTGGCTGACGCCGTGCGCACGCCCAGCCCCGCCTGGGACCTCGCCGACGGCTTCGTGGCTGCCGAAGGCTGCGACTTGGTGCCGCCGCCGTCTGGGGGCCCCGAGCTGCGGCCCGCCCGGGCCCACCAGGCCCTGCTGCTGCAGCAGTTCGCCTGCCTCGGCCTGCTGCGCTCCCTGGCCGGCCTTCTCACTGCCGACTCGCCCGCCCTGGCCGGCGGCGCCGCCCTGCTGCTCGGCGAGCTGCTCTTCCGCTGCCGCCTGCTGCCGCCCGGCGCCCTTGGCGACACCGACCCGGCCGCGTGTTTGGCGCCGCTGCTTGACAGCGGGGCGGGGCGCCAGGCTCTGCTGCTGGTGTCCGCTGTGCAGGTGACCGCAGCTACTGGCCTGTGTCTGTCTGTCTGTCTTAGTGTCTGTCTGTCTGTCTGTCTGTCTTAGTGTCTGTCTGTCTGTCTGTCTGTCTTAGTGTCTGTCTGTCTGTCTTAGTGTCTGTCTGTCTGTCTGTCTGTCTTAGTGTCTGTCTGTCTGTCTGTCTGTCTGTCTGTCTGTCTGTCTCAGTGTCTGTCTGTCTGTCTGTCTTAGTGTCTGTCTGTCTGTCTTAGTGTCTGTCTGTCTGTCTGTCTTAGTGTCTGTCTGTCTGTCTTAGTGTCTGTCTGTCTGTCTTAGTGTCTGTCTGTCTGTCTGTCTGTCTGTCTCTCTGTCTGTCTGTCTGTCTCTCTGTCTGTCTGTCTGTCTGTCGGTCTGTCGGTCTGTCAATCTGTCCGTCCACCTGCCTATATATCTTAATGTTTTTCTGTGCATGTCTTTCTGGCTTGCCTGTTTGTGCCTTGATGACAGTTTTTCTTTGTAGTTGTACTTTTCTGTCGCTCCAAGCTTTATACTTATTAGTACACATTCTATTTTCCTTTTCCATCGCATACACAGACGTACCATTGCAGTATTAATTTGCTGTTTTTATGAGGCTGGCGGGGCGTCAGTATTGCTATGCTAAGTCAAGGGAGCTTGGGGAGGGTGCCTGCTTCGTGCTGAGTGACGGAATTCGCGCATCAGTGGAGCCTGCTAAAAGGGCATCCGTGACAAAAGTGCTGCTAAATATTTATATTGTTTGTCTTCCAACCAGGGCGCTAAGAAAAAAGGTCAGCTACATCAGCTGTATTTCTGTCGCCCCCCGGCCAGTTAGCCCGACACCGGGCTTGCTTCTGTTTTGATCAGAATAGAGATTGCCGTGCACTTTTATACTTGTCATTAAGGGACAAAAGCTGGGCTGAATTCGAACTGCCTCAAAGCGTTGTGAGATTTCATTGAGGCAGTTTGTAGTCAGCTGCAGCGTGCCGATCCCCTACTTCGCATCCCATTGTGCGCTGCCCCTGCTTGTGTGGCTATAAATATTTTAGCGTCTTGCCGCCTGCGCTGCGTGCCTGGGATCGGGCAAGTGGAGGCTTGTCTGCGTCAGGCCCTTTTGTCACTGGCATCGGGAGGGGGAAAGTCAGACAGGGATTTGGGGGCCGAGTGTCTGTCTGCTGCACTTTATTTATTTATTTAAGCTGCCGCAGTTACCCCTGAAAATGCATTAATTATTCATTTCGGCGATTGCAATTCCAAATTAGGAAAAAATAGCGTTTTTATGGCGGGATTATAAAATTGGGATTTCTAATTGACTGCCTCCCCGCCCCACCCCCGCCAGACGGCTCGGGCTCGGCCGCCTCGGGCCAGCTCCGTCTACCTGGCCCACCTGCTCGGCCAGGCGTCCTGTCGCCATGGTAACAGTCGACTTGGCGTCGGCGCCAGCTGTGCCAATTCGCGCGCCTCCGACCTGCCGCTGGTGCCGCCCGACGCTGGCGCCGCTGCCGACTGCGGTGACGGCGCCGACCTCTCCGCGCCGCTGCCTTCGCTGTCCGGCGCTGGGTCGCCGCAGTCAGCCGGCGGCTGGCAGGCGGACCCGGACTGCTGGCCTTGGCCGGAGCTGCCCGGCTTTCTCAGGCGCCTGGCCGCTGCCGACTCCCGGCGGCTGTTTGCCAGCGTCGGCTCCGGCGGCTCCTCCGGCCGACTTAACGACGCCTGGCTGGGGCTGTGCAGGCGGCTGTGCAGCTTCTACTCGCCCTCCGCGCTGGCCGCCCGCCCGCTGGACTGGCCCCACGCCAAGGACGCCGGCCTGTCCGCGCCGCATTTTGGCCGCCTGCTGGGCCGCCTGGCCGACCGCTGCCGCGTCCTGCACGCCTCCGCCTTCGACTTGGCGGCCGCCTGCGCCCGATTCTTTGACGAGGCCGCCGCCAAGCAGTCTGTGGCCATCGAGCTGGAGACCTCGTGCGCCCGGTGCGCCCTGCTGGTGGCCGCCTCCCTGCCGCCCGAGCTGCTCAACTCGACAGGCCTGTCGGTTGCTCTGGATCGCCTGCTCTCGGGTCCGCCCGGGCCCGCCAAGCTGCTGCTGGCCTCGCTGGACTACGCCAGGGGCGACTTCGGCCGGCGGGTGCTTCGCAAAGCTGTGGCGCCAGGCTCTGGCGCGGCCTCTGGCGCCGCCGTCTCCTCTGCCGGCGTAACCGCTGGCGCCGGCGTCGCCTCGGGTTCCTCAGCCGCGTCGAGCGGTCATTCGGCGGCCGGCACTGCAGCCGGTGCCGTCAAACCGTCGGCGTCGGTGGCCTCGATGACGAACGTCGCCCTGGCTGACGCGCCGCCGTCGGAGACCCGGCAGTTTGGCGTCCGCCTGCTGACGCTGCTGCTGCGGCTCGGCCTGGCCTGGGCCTGGGGGCCCGACCTGCTGCTGCGCCTGCTGCCTGACCCTGACGCCGCCGTGCAGGCCGCCGCCTTGGCCGCCTTGGAGGAGACCTGCGACCATCTGCAGCAGCAGCACTGGCTGAGCTCCTGCCTGCTGCGCCTGCCGGCTGCGGCCGCCCAGATTGGCGAACAGGTGAGATTTCCGGTTCTTTCACCCCAGTGTTTATTCATCCAGTGAGATTACCATCCAGGGTGAGATTTCTTCCCAGGGTGAGATTTTCATCCAGTGTGAGATTTTCATCCAGGGTGAGATTTCCATCCAGGGTGGGATTTCCATGCAGGGTGGGATTTCCATGCAGGGTGGGATTTCCATCCAGGGTGGGATTTCCATACAGGGTGAGATTTCCATGCAGGGTGGGATTTCCATGCAGGGTGGGATTTCCATGCAGGGTGAGATTTCCATACAGAGTGAGATTTCCATACAGAGTGAGATTTCCATACAGAGTGAGATTTCCATACAGGGTGAGATTTCCATACAGAGTGAGATTTTCATACAGGGTGAGATTTCCATACAGAGTGAGATTTCCATACAGAGTGAGATTTCCATACAGAGTGAGATTTCCATACAGAGTGAGATTTCCATACAGAGTGAGATTTCCATACAGAGTGAGATTTCCATACAGAGTGAGATTTCCATACAGAGTGAGATTTCCATACAGAGTGAGATTTCCATACAGAGAGAGATTTCCATACAGAGTGAGATTTCCATACAGAGTGAGATTTCCATACAGAGTGAGATTTCCATACAGAGTGAGATTTCCATACAGAGTGAGATTTCCATACAGAGTGAGATTTCCATACAGAGTGAGATTTCCATACACTGTGAGATTCCAAAAATATTCAACGCGTTGCTGAACCAGAAAAATATCCCGAATGTCTCACCAGGCGGCGCCCCTCCTAGCGCGCCTGTGTGGCCACCCGGCCGGCTACCGGGCCATGTCGGAGCGCGCCCTGCTGCAGCAGCAGTGGCAGCTGTGGCGCTGCGGCCTGTGCGCCAAATATCCGCACACTGTGGACACCCTGCTGGCCGAGTCTTACGCCTCCGGCTGCCGGCTGCCAACCCACTTGCTCGGCCAGCTCGCCCGCCACTCGGACGGTGTCCGCTACCTGGCCGGCCAGTCCTACGTGGCCGGCCTGGCCCAGCGAGTTCGTGACCTCCCCTGTGAGGACGCCGAGTTCTGGTGCGACCGGGCGGAGGTGGCCGCCGCCAAGGCCGCGCTGTGGGCTGTCGGTCACGTGACCTCCACTGAGCTCGGCCTGCTGCTGCTCGAAGGCCGGAGCGACGGCGACTGCGATAATGACGACGGCAACTGCGTCGGAATCGGAGTCGGCGCTGTGGCATCGATGGCGCAGCTGGCGCAGGCCTGCCCGGTACTCAGCGTCCGCGGCGTCTGCTTCTGGGCGCTGTGCCTTGTCGCCTCCAGCCAGGCTGGCGGCCGCCTTCTGGAGCGGCTGGGCTGGCTGCACTCGCGCGACTGCCACCGCTGGCTGGCCCGGCCGGTCTGCCTGTCTGACGATGACCCAGCGGCGGCCGACTGCGCCGGGATCGTGTTTGATGAGGAGGACGAGTTTGTCGTTGGCTGCGGCGACGCTGCGTTTGGCAGCGGCTTCGAATTTGGCGAATCTGGCACTGGCGATGATGACACCTTCACTGCATCGTCTACTCAGTCTCCGAGGCCTGTCAGGTGAGGCCTGGTTGGCGTTGGGGCGAGTTATATAAGGTTTGGTGTAGTTTGAGTAGCTGGGGTACAGTTTGAGTAGGTTGGGTACAGTTTGAGTAGCTTGGGTACAGTTTGAGTAGGTTGGGTACAGTTTTGAGTAGCTTGGGTACAGTTTGAGTAGGTTGGGTACAGTTTTGAGTAGCTTGGGTACAGTTTTGAGTAGCTTGGGTACAGTTTGAGTAGGTTGGATACAGTTTGAGTAGCCTGGGTACAGTTTGAATAGCTTGGGTACAGTTTGAGTAGCTTGGGTACAGTTTGAGTAGCTTGGGTACAGTTTGAGTAGCTTGGGTACAGTTTAAGTAGCTTGGGTACAGTAGCTTGGGTATGGTAGCTTGGGTACAGTTTGAGTAGCTTGGGTACAGTTTGAGTAGCTTGGGTACAGTTTGAGTAGCTTGGGTACAGTTTGAGTAGCTTGGGTACAGTTTGAGTAGCTTGGGTACAGTTTGAGTAGCTTGGGTGCGGTATGAGTAGCTTGGGTGGAGATTGAGTAGATTGAGTGGTTGTGTAGCTTGGGTAGAGTTTGAGTAGGTTGGGTAGAGTTTGAGTAGCTTTGGTACAGCTTAAATAACTCGGGTGGATGTTGAGTAGGTTCTGCAAATTTGCGTAAGTTTATGTTCAGTTTAAGCAGGTTGAACTTGAGCACGTGTTACGAATCGTGCCCAGTTGGAAGTGTGGGTAGGGTTTTGATAATCGGCCGTAATTTAATAATGCGGCTATGAAGCTCCATCACTAATGAGCGATGGCGCAGGCAAACTCTTGTTCAAAGCCGGCTCTTAAATCAAGTGAAGCGGCTCACGCGGATTCCCAGCAGCCCAACAGTCTGAATTTCTGCGCCAAGATTGATTGGCAATCGGCCTCCCGCTGGGACTCTTTTTATTGCAAAATAGCGCAGCCTAATTGATGTTGCCTTCTCTGGCAGGCAGTGATTGATTGCTTCCCGCTGGCGCTTCAAAGTTGGGCTGCGGTTTTACCTGCCTGTCTATTGTGCCTTCAGATCGATTGAGACATGACTGCCGCGTAACTCCTGTGCCGCCCCTGTCCAGCCCGCATTTTCTATCCGCTCCCTATCCGCCCTTTAGACACATTTTCTATCCGCTCCCTATCCGCCCTTTAGACACATTTTCTATCCGCCCTCTATAAAGACACATTTTATATCCACCCCTTAAAGACACATTTTCTATCTGCTTCTGTAAAGGCATATTTTCTATCCGCCCCTTTAAGGACAAATTTTCTATCCGCCCGCTATAGAGACACATTTTATATCCGCCCCACCATAAAGACACATTTTATATCCGCCCCACCATAAAGACACATTTTCTATCCGCCCCCCCCATAGAGACACATTTTCTATCCGCCCTCTATAGAGACACATTTTATATCCGCCCCACCATAAAGACGCATTTTCTATCCGCCCCCACCATAAAGACACATTTTCTATCCGCCCCCCCATAGAGACACATTTTCTATCCGCCCCCACCATAAAGAAACATTTTCTATCCGCCCCCCCCCCTCAAAAAGACACATTTTATTTCCGCCCCTGTATAGACACATTTTCTATCCGCCCCCCGCCCCCCATAAAGACAAATTTTCTATCCTCTCCTTTAAAGACACATTTTCTATCCGCCCTCTATAGAGACACATTTTATATCCGCCCCACCATAAAGACACATTTTCTATCCGCCCCACCATAAAGAAACATTTTCTATCCGCCCCCCCCTCATAAAGACACATTTTATTTCCGCCCCTGTATAGACACATTTTCTATCCGCCCCCCATAAAGACAAATTTTCTATCCTCCCCTTTAAAGACACATTTTCTATCCGCCCTCTATAGAGACACATTTTATATCCGCCCCATAAAGACACATTTTCTATCTGCTTCTGTAAAGACACATTTTCTATCCGCCCTCTATAAAGACACATTTTATATCCGACCCATAGAGACACGTTTCTATCCGCTTCTGTAAAGACACATTTTCTATCCCCCCATAAAGACACATTTTCTATGCGCTCCCATAAAGACACATTTTCTATCCGCCCCCATAGAGACACATTTTCTATCCGCCCCTTTAAGGACAAATTTCTATCCGCCCGCTATAGAGACACATTTTATATCCGCCCCATAAAGACACATTTTCTATCTGCTTCTGTAAAGACACATTTTATATCCGCCCCACCATAAAGACACATTTTTATCTGCTTCTGTAAAGACACATTTTCTATCCGCTTCTGTAAAGACACATTTTCTATCCCCCCCATAAAGACACATTTTCTATCGGCTCCCGTAATGATACATTTTCTATGCGCTCCCATAAAGTCACATTTTCTATCCGCTCCCGTAAAGACACATTTTCTATCCGCCCCCATAAAGACACATTTTCTATCTGCTCCCGTAAAGACACATTTTCTATCCGCTCCCGTAAAGAAACATTTTCTATCCGCCCCCCCCATAGAGACACATTTTCTATCCGCCCCCATAGAGACACATTTTCTATCCGCCCCCATAAAGACACATTTTCTATCCGCTCCCGTAAAGACACATTTTCTATCCGCTTCCGTAAAGACACATTTTCTATCCGCCCCCATAAAGACAAATTTTCTATCCGCTCCCGTAAAGACACATTTTCTATCCGCCACCATAGAGACACATTTTCTATCCGCTCCCGTAAAGACACATTTTCTATCCGCCCCCATAAAGACACATTTTCTATCCGCCCCCATAAAGACAAATTTTCTATCCGCTCCCGTAAAGACACATTTTCTATCCGCCACCATAGAGACACATTTTCTATCCGCTCCCGTAAAGACACATTTTCTATCCGCCCTTTAGACACATTTTCTATCCGCCCTCTATAAAGACACATTTTATATCCGCCCCTTAAAGACACATTTTCTATCTGCTTCTGTAAAGACATATTTTCTATCCGCCCCTTTAAGGACAAATTTTCTATCCGCCCGCTATAGAGACACATTTTATATCCGCCCCACCATAAAGACACATTTTATATCCGCCCCACCATAAAGACACATTTTCTATCCGCCCCCCCCCATAGAGACACATTTTCTATCCGCCCGCTATAGAGACACATTTTATATCCGCCCCACCATAAAGACACATTTTATATCCGCCCCACCATAAAGACACATTTTCTATCCGCCCCCCCCATAGAGACACATTTTCTATCCGCCCTCTAAAGAGACACATTTTATATCCGCCCACCATAAAGACGCATTTTCTATCCGCCCCACCATAAAGACACATTTTCTATCCGCCCCCCCCCATAGAGACACATTTTCTATCCGCCCCCACCATAAAGAAACATTTTCTATCCGCCCCCCCCCTCATAAAGACACATTTTATTTCCGCCCCTGTATAGACACATTTTCTATCCGCCCCCCGCCCCCATAAAGACAAATTTTCTATCCTCTCCTTTAAAGACACATTTTCTATCCGCCCCCCCATAAAGACACATTTTCTATCCGCCCTCTATAGAGACACATTTTATATCCGCCCCATAAAGACATATTTTATATCAGACCCATAAAGACACATTTTCTATCTGCTTCTGTAAAGACACATTTTCTATCCGCCCTCTATAAAGACACATTTTATATCCGCCCCATAGAGACACGTTTCTATCCGCTTCTGTAAAGACACATTTTCTATCCCCCCCCCATAAAGACACATTTTCTATGCGCTCCCATAAAGACACATTTTCTATCCGCCCCCATAGAGACACATTTTCTATCCGCTCCCGTAAAGACACATTTTCTATCCGCCCCCATAAAGACACATTTTCTATCTGCTCCCGTAAAGACACATTTTCTATCCGCCCCCATAGAGACACATTTTCTATCCGCCCCCATAGAGACACATTTTCTATCTGCTTCTGTAAAGACACATTTTCTCTCCGCTCCCGTAAAGACACATTTTCTATCCGCTTCCGTAAAGACACATTTTCTATCCGCCCCCATAAAGACAAATTTTCTATCCGCTCCCGTAAAGACACATTTTCTATCCGCCACCATAGAGACACATTTTCTATCCGCTCCCGTAAAGACACATTTTCTATCTGCTCCCATAAAGACACATTTCCAACCGCCCCCAGACACATTCATCCGATCTATTCGCCCATATCGCCCACACACTGCACCTGTTCAAGCCCTTCAGGCACTGTTAATTCTATTATCAAATGCACGCCCAGACCAGAGCAATTGTCGTTCCCGTCCCGCCGCAGACGCCGCAAAGGTCGCAGCTCGAGCGAAAGCGAGGACGTCCTGACCCGGATGCTGGTGCTGCCGGACGCCAGGCGGACCTGGACCGGCACCTCGGCCGCCAGCCTGCTCAGCCGGGTGCGCCAGCTCGGCGCCAACGTCACCGTCACCTCCGCCTCCCTGGCCGCCATCGGCCAGCAGCCGGTCTTCGCTGAGGAAGCCGCCGCGGCTGCCGCTGGCGCATCATCGATTCCGCCGCGCCGAGCGCCGCCACCAACACCGGCCGGCCTGGCGCTGCCGCGCGACCCGCACGCGCTCACCTTGCACCGGCACTGCAGCTCCGCGTTTGCCGCTGCGACCAGCGTCGCCGCCTCAGCGTCTGCCGCGTCCGCCTCGACATCCGCGTCCTCCCAGAAGCAGCAGCGGCAGCAGCGGATTTCGTCTTCGCAGGCGCCACCGCCGCCGGACGATTCGGCGCCGACCAGCGGCTACGCCAGCTGCGTTGGCTCCCGCGCCCAGCTGGCCGGCCCGGAGCCCGGCGAGCTCCTCCTGCTGGCCGCCGCTAGCGACGCCGGCGGATCTCCGCCTGGCGAGGCCGCCCACGCCGAGGAGGCCTGCGTCGGCTGCCGGCTTCGACAGCACCGATCCGCCCGCCGGTGGACTGCGCAGACGCCGCAACCGCCGCCCGATGCCGACAATTCTACGGCGGCTGCTGCCGCGTCGCCGGCGGGCACCGCTAGACGCGACGTGCTCAGGCTGGTCGGCCTGCTCACCTGCCAGGTGAATCTGGCAAAAAATGAGGACGCCCTGGTGCAGCTGCGCGCCGCTGGCCCCGCCTGTTCGACCTGTGCCTGTACTCGGATGTCTCCCTGCTGCTGGCCAGGTTCCCCTACACCCGGCGCAACCGGGCCTTCGTGCAGGACCTCTTCAGCGACCCCTGCTGCCGCCTGTTTTCCTGAGGCTCGGGCTTTGCACTTTTGAAATCGCCTCGAAGTAGTATTACTGAAATAAATTAACTTTAAGCAACCCAGAAAATCGTCCCAAAAGAATCTTCATAAACACCCCCAGAGAATCGCCCTAAACAGCCCAAGGTATCGCCCTAAACACCCCCAGAGAATCGCCCTAAACAGGCCCAGAGAATCGCCCTTAATAGCCCCACAAAATCGCCCTAAACAGCCCCACAGAATCGCCCTAAACAGCCCTAGAGAATCGCCCTAAACAGCCCCACAGAATCGCCCTAAACAGCCCAGAGAATCGCCCTAAACTGCCGCAGAGAATCGCCCTAAACAGCCCCCAGAGAATCGCCCTAAACAGCCCCCAGAGAATCGCCCTAAACAGCCCAGGGAATTGCCCTAAACAGCCCACAGAATTGCCCTAAACAGCCCACAGAATTGCCCTAAACAGCCCAGAGAATTGCCCTAAACAGCCCCAGAGAATCGCCCTAAACAGCCCCAGAGAATTGCTCTAAACAGCCCCAGAGAATCGCCCTAAACAGCCCCAGAGAATTGCCCTAAACAGCCCCAGAGAATCGCCCTAAACAGCCCCAGAGAATCGCGCTAAACAGCCCCAGAGAATCGCCCTAAACAGCCCCACAGAATCGCCCTAAACAGCCGAGAGAATTGCCCTAAACAGCCCACAGAATCGCCCTAAACAGCCGAGAGAATTGCCCTAAACAGTCCAGAGAATCGCCCTTAACAGCCCCAGAGAATTGCCCTAAACAGCCCAGAGAATCGCCCTAAACAGCCCCAGAGAATTGCCCTAAACAGCCCCAGAGAATTGCCCTAAACAGCGCCAGAGAATTGCCCTAAACAGCCCCAGAGAATCGCCCTAAACAGCCCCAGAGAATTGCCCTAAACAGCCCCAGAGAATTGCCCTAAACAGCCCCAGAGAATTGCCCTAAACAGCCCCAGAGAATTGCCCTAAACAGCCCCAGAGAATCGCGCTAAACAGCCCAGAGAATCGCGCTAAACAGCTCTAGAGAATCGCCCTAAACAGCCCCAGAGAATTGCCCTAAACAGCCCCAGAGAATCGCCCTAAACAGCCCCAGAGAATTGCCCTAAACAGCCCCAGAGAATTGCCCTAAACAGCCCCAGAGAATCGCGCTAAACAGCCCCAGAGAATTGCCCTAAACAGCCCCAGAGAATCGCGCTAAACAGCCCCAGAGAATCGCCCTAAACAGCCCCAGAGAATTGCCCTAAACAGCCCCAGAGAATTGCCCTAAACAGCCCCAGAGAATCGCGCTAAACAGCCCAGAGAATCGCCCTAAACAGCCCCAGAGAATTGCCCTAAACAGCCCCAGAGAATCGCGCTAAACAGCCCCAGAGAATTGCCCTAAACAGCCCCAGAGAATCGCCCTAAACAGCCCAGAGAATCGCCCTAAACAGCCCACAGAATCGCCCTAAACAGCCCAGGGAATTGCCCTAAACAGCCCCAGAGAATCGCCCTAAACAGCCCCAGAGAATCGCCCTAAACAGCCCCAGAGAATTGCCCTAAACAGCCCCAGAGAATTTGCCCTAAACAGCCCCAGAGAATCGCCCTAAACAGCCCAGAGAATCGCCCTAAACAGCCCACAGAATCGCCCTAAACAGCCCAGGGAATTGCCCTAAACAGTCCAGAGAATCGCCCTAAACAGCCCCAGAGAATCGCGCTAAACAGCCCCAGAGAATTGCCCTTAACAGCCCCAGAGAATTGCCCTAAACAGCCCAGAGAATCGCCCTAAACAGCCCCAGAGAATTGCCCTGAACAGCCCCAGAGAATCGCCCTAAACAGCCCACAGAATCGCCCTAAACAGCCCAGGGAATTGCCCTAAACAGCCCAGAGAATCGCCCTAAACAGCCCCAGAGAATCGCCCTAAACAGCCCAGAGAATTGCCCTAAACAGCCCCAGAGAATTGCCCTAAACAGCCCCAGAGAATCGCCCTAAACAGCCCAGAGAATCGCCCTAAACAGCCCACAGAATCGCCCTAAACAGCCCAGGGAATTGCCCTAAACAGCCCAGAGAATCGCCCTAAACAGCCCAGAGAATTGCCCTAAACAGCCCCAGAGAATTGCCCTTAACAGCCCCAGAGAATTGCCCTAAACAGCCCCAGAGAATTGCCCTAAACAGCCCCAGAGAATTGCCCTAAACAGCCCACAGAATCGCCCTAAACAGCCCCAGAGAATCGCCCTAAACAGCCCCAGAGAATTGCCCTAAACAGCCCCAGAGAATTGCCCTAAACAGCCGCAGAGAATTGCCCTAAACAGCCCCAGAGAATCGCGCTAAACAGCCCCACAGAATCGCCCTAAACAGCCCCAGAGAATCGCGCTAAACAGCCCCAGAGAATCGCGCTAAACAGCCCCACAGAATCGCCCTAAACAGCCCCAGAGAATCGCGCTAAACAGCCCCAGAGAATCGCCCTAAACAGCCCCAGAGAATCGCGCTAAACAGCCCCAGAGAATCGCGCTAAACAGCCCCACAGAATCGCCCTAAACAGCCCCAGAGAATCGCGCTAAACAGCCCCACAGAATCGCCCTAAACAGCCCCACAGAATCGCCCTAAACAGCCCCAGAGAATCGCGCTAAACAGCCCCAGAGAATCGCGCTAAACAGCCCCACAGAATCGCCCTAAACAGCCCCAGAGAATCGCGCTAAACAGCCGCAGAGAATTGCCCTAAACAGCCCCAGAGAATCGCCCTAAACAGCCCCAGAGAATCGCCCTAAACAGCCCCAGAGAATCGCGCCAAACAGCCCCACAGAATCGCCCTAAACAGCCCCAGAGAATCGCCCTAAACAGCCCCACAGAATCGCCCTAAACAGCCCCAGAGAATTGCCCTAAACAGCCGCAGAGAATCGCCCTAAACAGCCCCAGAGAATCGCGCTAAACAGCCGCAGAGAATTGCCCTAAACAGCCCCAGAGAATCGCGCTAAACAGCCCCAGAGAATCGCCCTAAACAGCCCCACAGAATCGCCCTAAACAGCCCCAGAGAATCGCGCTAAACAGCCCCACAGAATCGCCCTAAACAGCCCCAGAGAATCGCGCTAAACAGCCCCAGAGAATTGCCCTAAACAGCCCCAGAGAATCGCCCTAAACAGCCCCAGAGAATCGCCCTAAACAGCCCCAGAGAATCGCCCTAAACAGCCCCAGAGAATTGCCCTAAACAGCCCCAGAGAATCGCCCTAAACAGCCCAGAGAATCGCCCTAAACAGCCCACAGAATCGCCCTAAACAGCCCAGGGAATTGCCCTAAACAGTCCAGAGAATCGCCCTAAACAGCCCCAGAGAATTGCCCTAAACAGCCCCAGAGAATTGCCCTTAACAGCCCCAGAGAATTGCCCTAAACAGCCCAGAGAATCGCCCTAAATAGCCCCAGAGAATTGCCCTAAACAGCCCCAGAGAATCGCCCTAAACAGCCCACAGAATCGCCTTAAACAGCCCAGGGAATTGCCCTAAACAGCCCAGAGAATCGCCCTAAACAGCCCCAGAGAATCGCGCTAAACAGCCCAGAGAATTGCCCTAAACAGCCCCAGAGAATCGCCCTAAACAGCCCCAGAGAATCGCCCTAAACAGCCCAGAGAATCGCCCTAAACAGCCCACAGAATCGCCCTAAACAGCCCAGGGAATTGCCCTAAACAGCCCAGAGAATCGCCCTAAACAGCCCCAGAGAATTGCCCTAAACAGCCCCAGAGAATTGCCCTTAACAGCCCCAGAGAATTGCCCTAAACAGCCCCAGAGAATTGCCCTAAACAGCCCCAGAGAATTGCCCTAAACAGCCCACAGAATCGCCCTAAACAGCCCCAGAGAATCGCGCTAAACAGCCGCAGAGAATTGCCCTAAACAGCCCCAGAGAATTGCCCTAAACAGCCGCAGAGAATTGCCCTAAACAGCCCCAGAGAATCGCGCTAAACAGCCCCACAGAATCGCCCTAAACAGCCCCAGAGAATCGCGCTAAACAGCCCCAGAGAATCGCGCTAAACAGCCCCAGAGAATCGCCCTAAACAGCCCCAGTGAATCGCGCTAAACAGCCCCAGAGAATCGCCCTAAACAGCCCCAGAGAATCGCGCTAAACAGCCCCAGAGAATCGCGCTAAACAGCCCCACAGAATCGCCCTAAACAGCCCCAGAGAATCGCGCTAAACAGCCCCAGAGAATCGCCCTAAACAGCCCCACAGAATCGCCCTAAACAGCCCCAGAGAATCGCGCTAAACAGCCCCAGAGAATTGCCCTAAACAGCCCCAGAGAATCGCCCTAAACAGCCGCAGAGAATCGCCCTAAACAGCCCCACAGAATCGCCCTAAACAGCCCCAGAGAATTGCCCTAAACAGCCCCAGAGAATCGCGCTAAGCAGCCCCACAGAATCGCACTAAACAGCCCCAGAGAATCGCCCTAAACAGCCCCAGAGAATCGCGCTAAACAGCCCCAGAGAATCGCGCTAAACAGCCCCACAGAATCGCCCTAAACAGCCCTAGAGAATCGCGCTAAACAGCCCCAGACAATCGCCCTAAACAGCCCCAGAGAATTGCCCTAAACAGCCCCAGAGAATCGCCCTAAACAGCCCCAGAGAATTGCCCTAAACAGCCCCAGAGAATCGCCCTAAACAGCCCCAGAGAATCGCGCTAAACAGCCCCAGAGAATCGCGCTAAACAGCCCCACAGAATCGCCCTAAACAGCCCCAGAGAATCGCGCTAAACAGCCCCAGAGAATTGCCCTAAACAGCCCCAGAGAATCGCCCTAAACAGCCCCAGAGAATCGCCCTAAACAGCCCCAGAGAATCGCCCTAAACAGCCCCACAGAATCGCCCTAAACAGCCCCAGAGAATTGCCCTAAACAGCCCCAGAGAATCGCGCTAAACAGCCCCACAGAATCGCACTAAACAGCCCCAGAGAATCGCCCTAAACAGCCCCAGAGAATCGCGCTAAACAGCCCCAGAGAATCGCGCTAAACAGCCCCACAGAATCGCCCTAAACAGCCCCAGAGAATCGCGCTAAACAGCCCCAGAGAATTGCCCTAAACAGCCCAGAGAATCGCCCTAAACAGCCCCAGAGAATCGCCCTAAACAGCCCCAGAGAATTGCCCTAAACAGCCCCAGAGAATCGCCCTAAACAGCCCCAGAGAATTGCCCTAAACAGCCCCAGAGAATCGCCCTAAACAGCCCCAGAGAATTGCCCTAAACAGCCCCAGAGAATCGCCCTAAACAGCCCCAGAGAATTGCCCTAAACAGCCCACAGAATCGCCCTAAACAGCCCCAGAGAATCGCGCTAAACAGCTCCACAGAATCGCGCTAAACAGCCCCAGAGAATCGCGCTAAACAGCCCCAGAGAATTGCCCTAAACAGCCCCAGAGAATCGCCCTAAACAGCCCCAGAGAATCGCCCTAAACAGCCCCACAGAATCGCCCTAAACAGCCCCACAGAATCGCCCTAAACAGCCCCAGAGAATTGCCCTAAACAGCCCCAGAGAATTGCCCTAAACAGCCCCAGAGAATCGCCCTAAACAGCCCAGAGAATTGCCCTAAACAGCCCCAGAGAATTGCCCTAAACAGCCCCAGAGAATCGCCCTAAACAGCCCCAGAGAATCGCGCTAAACAGCCCCACAGAATCGCCCTAAACAGCCCCAGAGAATCGCGCTAAACAGCCGCAGAGAATTGCCCTAAACAGCCCAGAGAATTGCCCTAAACAGCCCCAGAGAATTGCCCTAAACAGCCCCAGAGAATCGCGCTAAACAGCCCCAGAGAATCGCCCTAAACAGCCCCAGAGAATTGCCCTAAACAGCCCCAGAGAATTGCCCTAAACAGCCCCAGAGAATCGCCCTAAACAGCCCAGAGAATTGCCCTAAACAGCCCCAGAGAATTGCCCTAAACAGC
This sequence comes from Macrostomum lignano, assembly GCA_002269645.1. Lineage (NCBI taxonomy): Eukaryota > Metazoa > Platyhelminthes > Macrostomidae > Macrostomum > Macrostomum lignano. Next base: position 265,688 of record NIVC01000755.1, on the reverse strand, counting down.
CCCAGAGAATTGCCCTAAACAGCCCCAGAGAATCGCGCTAAACAGCCCCACAGAATCGCCCTAAACAGCCCCAGAGAATCGCGCTAAACAGCCCCAGAGAATCGCCCTAAACAGCCCCACAGAATCGCCCTAAACAGCCCCAGAGAATTGCCCTAAACAGCCCCAGAGAATCGCGCTAAACAGCCCCACAGAATCGCACTAAACAGCCCCAGAGAATCGCCCTAAACAGCCCCAGAGAATCGCGCTAAACAGCCCCAGAGAATCGCGCTAAACAGCCCCACAGAATCGCCCTAAACAGCCCCAGAGAATCGCGCTAAACAGCCCCAGAGAATTGCCCTAAACAGCCCCAGAGAATTGCCCTAAACAGCCCCAGAGAATTGCCCTAAACAGCGCCAGAGAATTGCCCTAAACAGCCCCAGAGAATCGCCCTAAACAGCCCCAGAGAATTGCCCTAAACAGCCCCAGAGAATTGCCCTAAACAGCCCCAGAGAATTGCCCTAAACAGCCCCAGAGAATTGCCCTAAACAGCCCCAGAGAATCGCGCTAAACAGCCCAGAGAATCGCGCTAAACAGCCCTAGAGAATCGCCCTAAACAGCCCCAGAGAATTGCCCTAAACAGCCCCAGAGAATTGCCCTAAACAGCCCACAGAATCGCCCTAAACAGCCCAGGGAATTGCCCTAAACAGTCCAGAGAATCGCCCTAAACAGCCCCAGAGAATTGCCCTAAACAGCCCCAGAGAATTGCCCTTAACAGCCCCAGAGAATTGCCCTAAACAGCCCAGAGAATCGCCCTAAACAGCCCCAGAGAATTGCCCTAAACAGCCCCAGAGAATCGCCCTAAACAGCCCACAGAATCGCCCTAAACAGCCCAGGGAATTGCCCTAAACAGCCCAGAGAATCGCCCTAAACAGCCCCAGAGAATCGCCCTAAACAGCCCAGAGAATTGCCCTAAACAGCCCAGAGAATTGCCCTAAACAGCCCCAGAGAATCGCCCTAAACAGCCCAGAGAATCGCCCTAAACAGCCCACAGAATCGCCCTAAACAGCCCAGAGAATCGCCCTAAACAGCCCCAGAGAATTGCCCTAAACAGCCCCAGAGAATTGCCCTAAACAGCCCCAGAGAATCGCCCTAGACAGCCCAGAGAATCGCCCTAAACAGCCCACAGAATCGCCCTAAATAGCCCAGGGAATTGCCCTAAACAGTCCAGAGAATCGCCCTAAACAGCCCCAGAGAATCGCGCTAAACAGCCCCAGAGAATTGCCCTTAACAGCCCCAGAGAATTGCCCTAAACAGCCCAGAGAATCGCCCTAAACAGCCCCAGAGAATTGCCCTAAACAGCCCCAGAGAATCGCCCTAAACAGCCCACAGAATCGCCCTAAACAGCCCAGGGAATTGCCCTAAACAGCGCAGAGAATCGCCCTAAACAGCCCCAGAGAATCGCCCTAAACAGCCCAGAGAATTGCCCTAAACAGCCCAGAGAATTGCCCTAAACAGCCCCAGAGAATCGCCCTAAACAGCCCAGAGAATCGCCCTAAACAGCCCACAGAATCGCCCTAAACAGCCCAGGGAATTGCCCTAAACAGCCCAGAGAATCGCCCTAAACAGCCCCAGAGAATTGCCCTAAACAGCCCCAGAGAATTGCCCTTAACAGCCCCAGAGAATTGCCCTAAACAGCCCAGAGAATCGCCCTAAACAGCACCAGAGAATCGCCCTAAACAGCCCCAGAGAATTGCCCTTAACAGCCCGAGAGAATTGCCCTAAACAGCCAAGAGAATTGCCCTAAACAGCCCCAGAGAATTGCCCTAAACAGCCCAGAGAATTGCCCTAAACAGCCCCAGAGAATTGCCCTAAACAGCCCCAGTGAATTGCCCTAAACAGCCCAGAGAATTGCCCTAAACAGCCCCAGAGAATTGCCCTTAACAGCCCCAGAGAATTGCCCTAAACAGCCCCAGAGAATTGCCCTAAACAGCCCCAGAGAATTGCCCTAAACAGCCCAGAGAATTGCCCTAAACAGCCCAGAGAATTGCCCTAAACAGCCCACAGAATCGCCCTAAACAGCCGCAGTCGCAGTGCAATCGATAAAATCAGAACAGCTGCAATTGTGGTGCTCCACCCATTTGTTTTTTTCTTATTCTTTTGGATATTTTATCCCGGACACAGGCGGACACAGGAGTCTGCCTGCACCTGTGCATGCTGCAATGCCGTGTAGTTTATGCAATTTATTTTTATCACGTTGGCCCACCGTGTGAATCGCAATCTCTAAGCCTGGATTTTTTCTACACCTCCAGTCTTGCAACTCGCAGATTTTGTTAGGAAGTTGCAATTGTGTTTTCTCTGCTCCCGGCTTCGCTTCCCTCTCTCTAGTCAGGCACAGCTTGCTGCTCCAAAAATCTCCCAGCCTCCTTCAAGGTCCACCGCGCATCGCATTCTCACGCCTCTCGAGGTTTGCTGGCACACGCAGTGCTTTTTTAATTGCTGCTTTTATTACTGTGCATCTTCTTTTGCTCGCCAGCTGCTGGCCCGGGCTTTCAGATTTGCTGACCAACAAAGCAGCTGGAGTATTCTGTTAGCATTGTTTTAATGCTGTGTCTCCGTACTACCTCATCACTGCCCTCGCAATGCAAGCTCGGACTCCCAACTGCTCTGCTTCCGCTTCTAGCGCTAGTAGCCTCAGTGCCTCCGCTTGCAGCCACCCCTGCCCGTCAGCTGTGTGCTGGCGCTATTCACATGAATGAATATTTATATTTATGTTTTCGTTGTCTTCTGTGTTACCCCTGTCGCCTGACTGGCTATATTTATATATAGATATGCTTATACTCACTGTTAACCAACAGGGCTTGTCTGACTGATTAAATATTTCATATATATAAATTATTATGTAGCCTAATTATTGAATACTATCCATATAGTATTGGCCGGCTTTGAGCACCTTTACTGAATAACTGAAAGCGACTTCAGCCTGCTGGAGTTTTGTGAGCGATTTTGGTGACTTTTTTGTTCAGCCGTCAGGGAGGGTGTTTGTAGGACACTGCAGCTCATTCTGACCCCGTCAGGGAGGGTGTTTGTAGGACACTGCAGCTCATTCTGACCCCGTCAGGGAGGGTGTTTGTAGGACACTGCAGCTCATTCTGACCGTCAGGGAGGGTGTTTGTAGGACACTGCAGCTCATTCTGACCCCGTCAGGGAGGGTGTTTGTAGGACACTGCAGCTCATTCTGACCGTCAGGGAGGGTGTTTGTAGGACACTGCAGCTCATTCTGACCCCGTCAGGGAGGGTGTTTGTAGGACACTGCAGCTCATTTTGACCGTCAGGGAGGGTGTTTGTAGGACACTGCAGCTCATCTGACCCCGTCGCGGAGGGTATTTGTAGGACACTGCAGCTCATTCTGACCGTCAGGGAGGGTATTGGAGCCGCGCACTTTAGCAGCGCATGACCTGAAGAAAACGTGTGGCAAGTTGAGCTCCAAGGCGTTCATCGGGAATTTCCACTGCCAGGCTGCACTGTGTGGCCGCGGGGACCGTGCCGCCAGGGGCCATGGAAATTTCCTTCTAATTGGGTTTGAGAATCTCGGATTGGTCCCCGAATGCTAATGAGGGCAATTCGAATGGGCCGAACTCGGCTGCGATTCCTGCCTACCGTCTGTCCTGCCCCTCTTCTTCTCTGAGAAAAAAGACAAAAATTATGATTGAAAGTTGGACTACTGCGGCAGTGCAGCGATTCCAGATAATTAATAATTCATGAGATCGCTAAAATCTTTCCTCAGGTTGTAAAAACTGCCTGAGCCGCTTTGCGAGTCTGACGTTTAACTTTAGCTGTGCTCCGTGTTCCAAGCTTGTCCAAGCTCAATGTGCCTTGGTGCTGGCGCCCCTTGGTGCTGGCGCCCCTTGGTGCTGGCGCCCCTTGGTGCTGGCGCCCCTTGGTGCTGGCGCCCCTTGGTGCTGGCGCCCCTTGGTGCTGGCGCCCCTTGGTGCTGGCGCCCCTTGGTGCTGGCGCCCCTTGGTGCTGGCGCCCCTTGGTGCTGGCGCCCCTTGGTGCTGGCGCCCCTTGGTGCTGGCGCCCCTTGGTGCTGGCGCCCCTTGGTGCTGGCGCCCCTTGGTGCTGGCGCCCCTTGGTGCTGGCGCCCCTTGGTGCTGGCGCCCCTTGGTGCTGGCGCCCCTTGGTGCTGGCGCCCCTTGGTGCTGGCGCCCCTTGGTGCTGGCGCCCCTTGGTGCTGGCGCCCCTTGGTGCTGGCGCCCCTTGGTGCTGGCGCCCCTTGGTGCTGGCGCCCCTTGGTGCTGGCGCCCCTTGGTGCTGGCGCCCCTTGGTGCTGGCGCCCCTTGGCGTGGCTATGAGGGACCTTCAAGTCCGTGAGACCTTGGGATTGCTCCAGCGTGTTCATCTCATGCTCCTTCAGCTAACATTTCTAAAAATATCCTTAATCAACTCCATTTTTTTCATTAATTAGTATCATTGAAAGAAGGGTGTCCATGTTTTGATCAATTTTCGTCAAAGTGCTTGACTGAGTAGCGAATGAATTCAGTGAAATCCCGTACATTGCGTACTTTTTATTATTTTCGATCACTTGGTTATGATAAATGTTACGAGTATGTACAGTTTAGTTACCTGTACTGTTACCGAACCACACTGATAGATTTGAAAAAACAGAGCAAAAATTTACAGTTTTCAAAGCATTCACTGTGCGCGTCTGTGTGAATGAGAGGAACAAAAATAATGCCAATTATGACACATATGACACAGCTCTGGCATAAAATTTCACGAATTTACGAGCTCAGTTAATCTGCTTATTTCTCATTGGCTGAAAAGCTCTCCTGCTTTCTGATTGGCCAGATCAAGCTCATGTGCTCATCTCTCATTGGCTGAAAAAACTAGTGCTCTCTAATTGGCCAGATCAATCTAAACGTTTCTCCAAGGGCACCTGGCCCTGATCGTCAAGCCGGCCGCAGCCGCTGGTGCAGCATCATTGGCGGAGTCGAGGATCGGGCCGTGTACACATCGTGATCCGTCTGGTGCCGGCTCATGCTCAGCGAAGCCGGGTGTCGGCCGCTTCCGACTACCGCGCCGGCGCCGGCATCGACACCCGACCCGCCGGCGCCGAGACCGCTGACTCCGTGTCCCAGCGCGTCGATGTCACTGCTGCTGTGCGTGTACTGCAGCACTCGCTGGAGCTGCTGGTGCTGCTGCGGGGGCTCAGCTGGCAGATGCTGTCGCGGCGCGTCGGCTTGGGGCGGCAGCGAGTGCCGACTGTAGGCCGCCGCCGCCGCCGGCTGGAGCGACTGAGCCTGCACGGCGGCTCTGGCGGAGACCAGCCGCTCCAGCCAGTCGTCGCTGGCGCGCTGGTCCGGAGCCACCAGGTAGAGCAGACAGTCCACGCTTGAGAAGTCAGTGAGCGACACGAGCAGGAATGCGGAGGCTGCGGGTTGGTGTTGGTGTGCCGGGTCTGTGATGCCGGGTCTGTGGGATGCTGAGTGTGGGATGCCGGGTGTGGGATGCTGAGTGTGGGATGCCGGGTGTGGGATGCCGGGTCTGTGGGATGCTGGGTGTGGGATGCCGGGTCTGTGGGATGCTGAGTGTGGGATGCTGAGTGTGGGATGCCGGGTGTGGGATGCTGAGTGTGGGATGCTGAGTGTGGGATGCTGATTGTGGGATGCCGGGTGTGGGATGCTGAGTGTGGGATGCCGGGTATGGGATGCCGGGTGTGGGATGCTGGGTGTGGGATGCCGGGTCTGTGGGATGCTGAGTGTGGGATGCCGGGTGTGGGATGCTGAGTGTGGGATGCCGGGTATGGGATGCCGGGTGTGGGATGCTGGGTGTGGGATGCCGGGTCTGTGGGATGCTGAGTGTGGGATGCTGGGTGTGGGATGCTGAGTGTGGGATGCTGAGTGTGGGATGCCGGGTCTGTGGGATGCTGAGTGTGGGATGCCGGGTCTGTGGGATGCTGAGTGTGGGATGCTGAGTGTGGGATGCCGTTTGTGGGATGCTGAGTGTGGGATGCCGGGTGTGGGATGCTGAGTGTGGGATGCTGAGTGTGGGATGCCGGGTGTGTGGGATGCTGAGTGTGGGATGCCGGGTGTGGGATGCTGAGTGTGGGATGCCGGGTCTGTGGGATGCTGAGTGTGGGATGCTGAGTGTGGGATGCCGGGTGTGGGATGCTGAGTGTGGGATGCCGGGTGTGGGATGCTGAGTGTGGGATGCCGGGTGTGTGGGATGCTGAGTGTGGGATGCCGGGTGTGTGGGATGCCGGGGGTGGGATGCCGGGGTGGGTTACTATGTATGGGATGCCAAGGTGAGGAGCTGACATTCCCAGCCGTTTCCGATTTTACGAGCATGATGCCTCTCTCTATGAAAAAAGCGGCAATTCGCATCATTGACTACTACTACTCAGCAGTAGTAAGTTGCGAGTTGATTGTCAGAATTCGGCACTCCGGCGCGTCAATTTCACTCACAGCTGTCCGTCAGCCGGTGGATGAGCAGCCGCTCCAGCGGGATCGGCGGCCGTAGCAGGCGCAGGTTGCTGCGCTTGCCGCACTTGGTGAGCAGCAGCAGGTCGGTGAACAGGAGGCACCGGGCGTCGCTCCACTGGAATTGAGAAAACTTTTTGATTACATTTATGCAGCCTCTGATGCACCGTGTGCGTGACAAGTTCGCGTATTTTCAGCATGAATTTTGAGGCGGCGCTTGAATTGAAGACCAATGCGATGCAAACAACCGAAAACGCACGAATCCTTGAAGGACAGTCGGGACATATAGTTGAAAGCTGTCCTTCTCCCAGATCCCCATTCTCTCATTCCCATTTCCCTCCTACCGCCTAAGGCGGCACAGCAGCTCCTTCCAGCCGCATCTCACAGATCTCACAGGCCTCTAAACCTAATTTACTGCTTTTCCCGTCCCCAGCATCCGGCTTGTTGGATTCATTCAGCTAGCGGCATCTTCTGTGATAATCTTTTGCTAACTATTTTTATTCTGGGATATTTCTAGGTAAGGTTTGAGGTTAGACTTTGGGTACAAAGAGAAAGTTGACAGAATTTTGACAAACTATTGAAGTATAATGTTAAAAGAAATAAAACTGAAACTCAGCATTCAAACCCGTAAGCTTCTTCTTTTTTAAATGCGAACAGCATTCTCGTCCTTCAGCTGCATCCATCCCTCCACTCTCGTCCCTCGGCTGCATCCACCCCTCCACTCTCGTCCCTCGGCTGCATCCACCCCTCCACTCTCGTCCCTCGGCTGCATCCACCCCTCCACTCTCGTCCCTCGGCTGCACCCACCCCTCCATTCTCGTCCCTCGGCTGCACCCACCTCTCCTGCACTCTCGTCCCTCGGCTGCACCCACCTCTCCTGCACTCTCGTCCCTCGGCTGCACCCACCTCTCCACTCTCGTCCCTCGGCTGCACCCACCCCTCCACTCTCGTCCCTCGGCTGCACCCACCCCTCCACTCTCGTCCCTCGGCTGCACCCACCTCTCCACTCTCGTCCCTCGGCTGCACCCACCTCTCCACTCTCGTCCCTCGGCTGCACCCACCCCTCCACTCTCGTCCCTCGGCTGCACCCACCTCTCCTGCACTCTCGTCCCTCGGCTGCACCCACCCCTCCACTCTCGTCCCTCGGCTGCACCCACCTCTCCACTCTCGTCCCTCGGCTGCACCCACCTCTCCACTCTCGTCCCTCGGCTGCACCAAACTCCCTCTTTTTCCATTCCCTTGAGTCCTGGACGCACCGCCCCGCCGTCCCCCCTCTTACTTTTCCTTTTTCATCCCTGAGTCGCAGTTCGCCCTCGCAAATTTTCCGCCGCTGCTGTCCATTGTGAGGCATTGGTCGTGTCAGGTCCAGCCGGTAGCGGTCGAGAAGGCTGGCCGCCTCATCGCCAAGCGCTTCGCGCCACTCCTGCATTTTAGCGTCCTCCAACCGATCTGCGACGCCGCGAACCTCCTCCTGGTCGGACTTGAGCTGGTATGATGAGTTTAACCGGCTGCATAAATCTGTGGTGTGGGCGATCTGAAACGGGGAAATGATAGTACCTTCGTCAGCGGGCCAACCGACTACTGAAATTCGCCAAAATTCGAATACTTTGTTTTTTGGGAAAGTACATTCGGTCACCCTAGATCTAATCTACGTAAGTTTGCTATCCCTTCGTCTCTGTACATTCTCTAGACCCGGACTTCGGTGATTTGCATTCTCCAGCCCTAAGCTACGGCAATTTACATTCTCCAGCCCTAAGCTACGGCAATGTACATTCTCCAGCCCTAAGCTACGGTAATGTGCATTCTCCAGCTTAAAGCTACGGAAGTGTACATTCTCCAGCCCTAAGCTACGGCAATGTACATTCTCCAGCCCTAAGCTACGGCAATGTACATTCTCCAGCCCTAAGCTACGGTAATGTACATTCTCCAGCCCTAAGCTACGGCAATGTACATTCTCCAGCCCTAAGCTACGGCAATGTACATTCTCCAGCCCTAAGCTACGGCAATGTACATTCTCCAGCCCTAAGCTACGGCAATGTACATTCTCCAGCCCTAAGCTACGGCAATGTACATTCTCCAGCCCTAAGCTACGGCAATGTACATTCTCCAGCCCTAAGCTACGGCAATGTACATTCTCCAGCCCTAAGCTACGGCAATGTACATTCGCCAGCCCTAAGCTACGGCAATGTACATTCTCCAGCCCTAAGCTACGGCAATGTACATTCTCCAGCCCTAAGCTACGGCAATGTACATTCTCCAGCCCTAAGCTACGGCAATGTACATTCTCCAGCCCTAAGCTACGGCAATGTACATTCTCCAGCCCTAAGCTACGGCAATGTACATTCTCCAGCCCAACACTTTGGCCTTCTAATCTGTAGATCAACTGTTCCGGCGGCCTCACCATGGTTTCCAGCTGCAGCCGCTCCGCGTTGTCCTCCGTGTGCCGCAGCACCTCCTGCAGCAGCAGGCCGTACTTGGTGATCCTCTGCAGCGGCATCGTCAGCAGCGACTTCAACTGCAGGTCCACCGTGCCGTCCTCATCGTTGTAGTTGCGGCAGCTCATGCGGTGCGCCCACTGCAATGCAGGTCGCGGCTTCCTCTTTAGCGAGAAGAACCGAGGACGGTAAACTCCGTTTCTTAGTAAATCTCTGTAGGCTGGCTTTACGCGAAGCACACAGACACACAGCCGAGATGGTACTTCCCATTTTCGCCAATCTTTTTATGACTTTACTGTCCCTTTTATTGATTTTTTCAAAGCTTTCTCGTAGTGAAAAGTTATTCTAAATATCACATTCTAAAGCTGATTGTATTTGAACTTAGGGCAGGAATTTCAGCATTTTATAAAGAAAGCTTTGCAGAAATTAATAGAAGCAGTAAATGCTTGTGTTTTTAGCGCAAAGCCGGCCTTCAAATATTTTCTAAGAAACGAAGTTTACCGTATATTTAATCACGCCGTCCTTGACACGGACTAAAAGGGACGTCACCCCGAAGACCCGTACCTTGACGAACTCGCCAAAGGACTCGCCCTTCTCCAAGCTACGCAGGTAGTCCTTGGCGTCGCCGATCTGCAGGCAGTAGTCGGCGCAGGGCTGAAAGATTTCGCCGAATCGGACAAAGCCGGACGCCAGCTGGCCCGGCCGGATGCGCTGGCCGGTGCGCCTGGCGGTCAGCAGGGCCGGGCGCAGGTGCTCGATCCACAGGCTCCGGTGAGCCAGGTAAACCAGGCTCAGACCGGGGAACAGCCTGTCCGTGTTCACCTCCGTCAGCAGGCCGCAGCTGCTCTGCAGATGCTGGATCACGGCGATGTACACCTTGGGGGAGGGCGGGGACGCTGATAAAGCACCGGTGATGTACACCTTGGGGGGAGGGCGGGGACGCTGATAAAGCACCGGTGATGTACACCTTGGGGGCAGGCGGGGACGCTGATAAAGCACCGGTGATGTACACCTTGGGGGCAGGCGGGGACGCTGATAAAGCACCAGGTGTAGGGCAGAGAAGCTGCTCCTGCTAATGTTTTCCTGGGAAGGCATGAATATTCATGCGAGATCCTCAGTTTCCCCATCTGATCCCCCACTGCTCAGACCGGCTGCTTTGCAGTCAGCCTCTGAGAGTTGGGAATATTGCCTTCTCAGGTAGCAGTTCACTGTTTCTGCAGCTGCAAGTGGCGACCCGGGGATTAATGAATCTGGTAATGCCCTCTGATGCGGCTTACAGCTTGCAATAATCCTTCATCTGCCAGCTCCCTCTTGACTTGCAGCAGAGCAGTTCCTTTGCCCCCGTTTGCCCTGGGGGATCGAACTCCGTCTCTCCCCTCCGTTCTCTCCAGCCGAAAGCTCAAGAACGGCTCCGAAGCTCCATCTGCCTCTGCTCTCCGTTTGAGCAGCTCGAGCGGCTTGCCTTCCCATCCCGCTTTTCTCCATCGTTTCTCAACTCCCGATGAGAACTCCGGATTCGCTCCAGTGACTTTCAATGAATCCAATTCAATGAAGATATGAATAATTCAGCACTATTAATTAGCCTTTTTTCCACTGCCGGCTCACCTCAATGATGGTCTTCAGGTGCCTGAGTATGTTGATCTCAGTCTGGAACAGCTCCCAGATGGCCGCCTGCTGCTTCAGCATCTTGGCGGATGTGATGCTCTGGAAATCGGGAGGCGCTGCTTCTGACATCTGCGTCACAGGCTGGTACCTAATCAGAAATTCACTCATGAACATTCCTATGAGCTCGCTCACTCATAATAAACACAGCTACGAACTCACTCACGAACAATCTCACAATCTCACTCATGAACTCACTCATTAATTCACTCACAAACTCACTCATGAAATCATAAACTCACTCATGAACTCATGAACTCACTCACAATCTCACTCATGAACTAACTCACTCATGAACTCACTCACAAACTCACCCATGAACTTATAAACTCACTCATGAACTCACTCACAAACTCACTCACGAACTCACTCATGAACTCACTCACTTATGAACTCACTCATGAAGTCTCTCACTCATGAACTCACTCACTCATGAACTCACTCTTGAACTCACTCATGAACTCACTCATGAACTCTATCATTCATGAACTCACTTATGAAGTCTCTCACTCATGAACTCTCTCACTCATGAACTCACTCTTGAACTCACTCATGAACTCACTCATGAACTCACTCATGAACTCTATCATTCATGAACTCACTTATGAAGTCTCTCACTCATGAACTCTCTCACTCATGAACTCACTTATGAAGTCTCTCACTCATGAACTCACTCTTGAACTCACTCATGAAGTCACTCACTCACTCACTAACCAGCGGCTCACAGCACAGACTCACCCCCTGCGCCACCACCCTGTCCCAGGACGGCTCCAGGTCGAGGCTCATGGAGTTCAACTGCAAGTTCTGGTCCTGAACCGGCCTTGGCAAGCCGTTGGCCTCGAGCTGCCTCAGCTGCTCCGCCAGCTTGTCGCGGCTGTCCTGAAGGTGAAATAAAATTCAACAGATTTTAGCACCTGGTGGTTTGTATTTAGAATGATAATCGTTTCCATCGCTGTCAGTGCATTGAGGTTGCAACATAATGGGTTTGGTGGCAGAATGCCTCGACTGATTGACAGGTGAAAAAAGGTAACGCACGCGCGCACACAGTCAATAAAATATACGAGCTTTGTTGACAATGACCACGGGCAGCAGAAGAGGGAAGCTCTTCAAATTTATTGCAATTTTAGACTTCAATTTCAGAGCAATAGGACTTGTAGTTCTTTTGTCTTATCCGAAAAGTTTCTATGGTAAAATCCTTTAGACTTCAATTTCAGAGCAATAGGACTTGTAGTTCTTTTGTCTTATCCGAAAAATTTCTATGGTAAAATCCTTTAGACTTCAATTTCAGAGCAATAGGACTTGTAGTTCTTTTGTCTTATCCGAAAAGTTTCTATGGTAAAATCCTTTAGACTTCAATTTCAGAGCAATAGGACTTGTAGTTCTTTTGTCTTATCCGAAAAGTTTCTATGGTAAAATCCTTTAGACTTCAATTTCAGAGCAATAGGACTTATAGTTCTTTTGTCTTATCCGAAAAGTTTCTATGGTAAAACCCTTTAGACTTCAATTTCAGAGCAATAGGACTTGTAGTTCTTTTGTCTTATCCGAAAAGTTTCTATGGTAAAATCCTTTAGACTTCAATTTCAGAGCAATAGGACTTGTAGTTCTTTTGTCTTATCCGAAAAATTTCTATGGTAAAATCCTTTAGACTTCAATTTCAGAGCAATAGGACTTGTAGTTCTTTTGTCTTATCCGAAAAGTTTCTATGGTAAAATCCTTTAGACTTCAATTTCAGAGCAATAGGACTTGTAGTTCTTTTGTCTTATCCGAAAAATTTCTATGGTAAAATCCTTTAGACTTCAATTTCAGAGCAATAGGACTTGTAGTTCTTTTGTCTTATCCGAAAAGTTTCTATGGTAAAATCCTTTAGACTTCAATTTCAGAGCAATAGGACTTATAGTTCTTTTGTCTTATCCGAAAAGTTTCTATGGTAAAACCCTTTTGACTTCAATTTCAGAGCAATAGGACTTATAGTTCTTTTGTCTTATCCGAAAAGTTTCTATGGTAAAACCCTTTAGACTTCAATTTCAGAGCAATAGGACTTGTAGTTCTTTTGTCTTATCCGAAAAGTTTCTATGGTAAAACCCTTTACGGTGCGAATCGAACCTCGGATCGAACAAGATGCCAACTGTCATGCTTACACCTGGGAAGTTAAGAAGGTGATTAAAAAACTGAAATGAGCCCTTCAAATTCCAGAGATTTGAAGTATTGTTTGTGCCATGCCAAGTTAGAAAACGGATGTACCCTAAGCTGAAATCCCATAGAATAAAAATTGTGTTTAGCAAAGGCTGATATTGGATTGCTCCGTGAACGCCGTTTAAAATTTCTGTGAAGCTTCGAGCCTGCGAAGCTTCGAGCTTGTGAAGCTTCGAGCTTGTGAATCTCCGAGTTTGTGAAGCTTCGAGCTTGTGAAGCTTCGAGCTTGTGAAGCTTCGAGCCTGTGAAGCTTCGAGCCTGCGAAGCTTCGAGCTTGTGAAGCTTCGAGCTTGTGAAGCTTCGAGCTTGTGAAGTTTCGAGCTTGTGAAGCTTCGAGCTTGTGAAGCTTCGAGCTTGTGAAGCTTCGAGCTTGTGAAGCTTCGAGCTTGTGAAGCTTCGAGCTTGTGAAGCTTCGAGCTTGTGAAGTTTCGAGCTTGTGAAGCTTCGAGCTTGTGAAGTTTCGAGCTTGTGAAGCTTCGAGCTTGTGAAGCTTCGAGCTTGTGAAGCTTCGAGCTTGTGAAGCTTCGAGCCTGTGAAGCTTCGAGCCTGTGAAGCTTCGAGCTTGTGAAGGCGAATCATCTCTCGTCAGAAAGTTGCGTATTGTCTATGGCCCAGCCCATTTTTCTTCTGCAGTATTTCAACTCTGGATGTCCGTCTTCTAACTTAGCATGACAAAAGCAACATCAAACCCTTTGCCACCAGTAGGTTCCGTGTTTCGCTCGCAATTAAGCATGGGTGATTCGCTCACAATATTGACAATGTTGGCACAACAACAGAGAGCCTTTGCTGCGTTTGCTCTGATCGGGGCCGCACTGTGCTGCACAAGCGCGAGCGTGTGCGGAAATCATGCTGAGTAGCAGGTGCAGGAATTAACTGAGAGATTAACTTCACTTGGCTACAGGCTCAGCAGATTCGAACTCGGCTTGCTACAACTAATAATATACACCCACAGATCATGGTACAGTGTCTCGGGATGCAAAATTACATTATGCAAAGTGACATGATGATGCAAAGTGACATGATGATGCAAAGTGACATGATGATGCAAAGTGACATGATGATGCAAAGTGATATGATGATGCACAGTGACATGATGACGCAAAGTGACATGATGATGCAAAGTGACATGATGATGCAAAGTGACATGATGATGCAAAGTGATATGATGATGCACAGTGACATGATGATGCACAGTGACATGATGATGCACAGTGACATGATGACGCAAAGTGATATGATGATGCACAGTGACATGATGATGCAAAGTGACATGATGATGCACAGTGACATGATGATGCAAAGTGACATGATGATTCACAGTGACATGATGATGCACAGTGACATGATGATGCAAAGTGACATGATGACGCAAAGTGACATGATGATGCACAGTGACATGATGATGCAAAGTGACATGATGATGCACAGTGACATGATGATGCAAAGTGACATGATGACGCAAAGTGATATGATGATGCACGGTGGCATTATGCAGTGACATGATGATGCAAAGTGACATGAAGATGCAAAGTGACATGAAGATGCAAAGTGACATGATGATGCAAAGTGACATGAAGATGCAAAGTGACATGATGATGCAAAGTGACATGATGACGCAAAGTGATATGATGATGCACGGTGGCATTATGCAGTGACATGATGATGCAAAGTGACATGAAGATGCAAAGTGACATGAAGATGCAAAGTGACATGATGATGCAAAGTGACATGATGACGCAAAGTGATATGATGATGCACGGTGGCATTATGCAGTGACATGAAGATGCAAAGTGACATGAAGATGCAAAGTGACATGATGATGCAAAGTGACATGATGACGCAAAGTGACATGATGATGCACGGTGGCATTATGCAGTGACATGATGATGCAAAGTGACATGATGATGCAAAGTGACATGATGATGCAAAGTGACATGATGATGCACAGTGACATGATGATGCAAAGTGAGATGATGATGCACAGTGACATGATGATGCAAAGTGACATGATGACGCAAAGTGATATGATGATGCACGGTGGCATTATGCAGTGACATGATGATGCAAAGTGACATGAAGATGCAAAGTGACATGATGACGCAAAGTGACATGATGATGCAAAGGGACTTGATGATGCAAAGTGACATGATGATGCAAAGTGACATGAAGATGCAAAGTGACATGATGATGCACAGTGATATGATGATGCAAAGTGACATGATGATGCACAGTGACATGATGATGCACAGTGACATGATGATGCAAAGTGACATGATGATGCAGTGACATGATGATGCAAAGTGACATGATGATGCAAAGTGACATGATGATGCAAAGGGACTTGATGATGCAAAGTGACATGATGATGCAAAGTGACATGAAGATGCAAAGTGACATGATGATGCACAGTGATATGATGATGCAAAGTGACATGATGATGCACAGTGACATGATGATGCACAGTGACATGATGATGCAAAGTGACATGATGATGCAGTGACATGATGACGCAAAGTGACATGAAGATGCAAAGTGATATGATGATGCACGGTGGCATTATGCAGTGACATGATGACGCAAAGTGACATGAAGATGCAAAGTGACATGATGACGCAAAGTGATATGATGATGCACGGTGGCATTATGCAGTGACATGATGATGCAAAGGGACTTGATGATGCAAAGTGACATGATGCAAAGTGGATTATGCAAAGTGACATGATGCACAGTGGCATGATGCAAAGTGACATGATGCAAAGTGACATGATGATGCACAGTGACATGATGATGCAAAGTGACATGATGATGCAAAGTGACATTATGCAAAGTGGATTATGCAAAGTGACATGATGCACAGTGGCATGATGCAAAGTGACATGATGCAAAGTGACATGATGCAAAGTGACATGATGCAAAGTGACATGATGCACAGTGGCATGATGCAAAGTGACATGATGCAAAGTGACATGATGCACAGTGGCATGATGCAAAGTGACATGATGCAAAGTGACATGACGCAAAGTGGCATTATGCAGTGACATGATGATGTTAAAGTGACGGAGTTGTATAAGTCCATTTTTCCCTCCACAATGGGGGAGCAGCGCTGTTTCTAAGAAATTGTTTGCTTTTATCAGGGGGATGGTCGGTGTCCCTCGGGGAGGACGCGGGACCTCCATGGACGTCAGCGCGAACCTCCGAGTCGCAGTCGGCGTCCCGCATTCCGGGAAACATCAGACTGAAGGAGTTTCGCCTGCCAGAGTTTGGCGGCCGGAGACTGGCGATCACCTGGAGCGAAAATTGGCGAGTTGGGGAAATCGTTTGCGTTGCCATGCGGATGCTCAGGCCTGGGGACGCTCTGCCGATCGATGCTTCGGAGTGGATGAGGTCTTGAGCAACAGGGGGAAGCAGACGATGAGGGGTCAGGCAGAGCAGCCCAGTGATTGTAATTGATTTCTCGTCAACAGCAGAGCCGGTCGCGGGCAACTCACGCCTGCCGACATCCGCTTCTCGTTGCGCCTCTCCCGGCTCCGGTCTGAAAGATGGGGCGAGGCGTCAGAGCGGGGGTTGGAAGATGGGGAATGCTTCACTTCAGTTGCCAAGCTATTTTGTGCAGCCGGAGGGGGCTGCGACATGAGGAAAGAGAGTCGGCGGGAACAAAGGAGAGCCATGAGATTTTTATCATGATTTGACTTGACAGCATCCGAGACACTTGTGCCCATTAAATCATTCATTGACCCTTAAAGCAGAAGGACGCCGCTGTACTCGCGAAATTGCAATTGGAGCTAAGTGTGTTTGACTCTCAGTTAAGTCAGAAAGTTGCGTGTTGTCCATGGCCCAACCCCGTTTTTATTCTGTCGGCTCTCAACTTGGGGTGTCTGTTTTTTCTCGTTTGACGTTTGGGTTTCGCAATGATTCGAATGGGTCCTACCATAAACGAAACTCTGTTGTAAAGATTCCATTTAGAAACAGATACTAAAGACATTGGAACACTTTATAGAGTAGTCAGATAAAGTTGTGGGTGAACCTCGGTCAAAGTATAAACAAGCTGGCAAGGTGGAAGGGTGTCCCGCCAAAAATGTTACTAAAAATAGCAACTCGTCAAACCAATTGGATTTGCGTGTACAATAAAAATCTTAGGGGGGGGGTCGAGATCCGTACATTTTAAGTGTACATTCCTTTGGCGCGTCAGTATCGATCGCTAGTGCGTACATTAAGCCACTCGACCAGGCCTATTTGAACTTAGCAATGCCCCTAAAGTCCAGTTTGCCCAGCCCAGACAGCCGAACTTTAAACTCGCGCACAGACAGGGGTGCACGAGTAAGCAAAGAAAAGGTTCCCCGTTTCGGCGCAGCCTATTCAAATGAGAAAAATTGGAAATTTCCACAAGTCTCTCCTCTGGGACCTGACAGCCCCGGCCAAGCATTGACAGGCTAAGAAGAGAGTGTAGTGCCAGCCCGCGGTGAAATAAATGACCACCGACCGCACTTCTTTTTCTTTCCGTCTCTCTTCTCGTTTTTCTTCTTCTATTCCAGCCAGCAAGAAGTTCTCGATGTCGCTTTTCTATGTGATCCCGCCAAATCCGGGCTGGATTTATTTCTTAGAAAGCTGGAGAGTCAACGAGCTCGCGCCTTGAATTTCTGGACTGCGCCTTGGATTTGGAATTTGGAGGCACTTGGAGTGACATTGAGTGCGAACTGGGGAACTCAATGGAGTGAAATTGACATAGTGACATAGTGAGACTAAAGAGAGTGACCTAGGACTCTAAGGAGAGCGACCTGGGACTCTAAGGGGAGTGACCTGAGAGTGAGACCACAAAGGAGAGTGACCTGAGACCACAAAGGACAGTGACCTGGGGACACCAAGGAGAGTGACCTGAGACTCTAGGGGAGTGACTTGGAGACACTAAGGGGAGTGACCTGGAGACACAAAGGGGAGTGACATGGAGACACTTAGGGGAGTGACATGGAGACACTTAGGGGAGTGACCTGGAGACACTAAGGGAAGTGACCTGGAGACACTAAGGGGGGAAGTGACCTGGAGACACTAAGGGGAGTGACCTGGAGACACTAAGGGGAGTGACCTGGAGACACTTAGGAGAGTGACCTGGAGACACTAAGGGGAGTGACCTGGAGACACTAAGGGGGGAGGTGACCTGGAGACACTTAGGAGAGTGACCTGGAGACACTTAGGAGAGTGACCTGGAGACACTAAGGGGAGTGACCTGGAGACACTAAGGGAAGTGACCTGGAGACACTAAGGGGGGAGGTGACCTGGAGACACTTAGGAGAGTGACCTGGAGACACTAAGGGGGAGGTGACCTGGAGACACTAAGGGGGAGGTGACCTGGAGACACTTAGGAGAGTGACCTGGAGACACTAAGGGGAGGTGACCTGGAGACACTAAGGGGAGGTGACCTGGAGACACTAAGGGGAGGTGACCTGGAGACACTAAGGGAAGTGACCTGGAGACACTAAGGGGGGAAGTGACCTGGAGACACTAAGGGGGGAGGTGACCTGGAGACACTAAGGGGGGAGTGACTTGGAGACACTAAGGGGAGTGACATGGAGACACTGAGGGGAGTGACTTGGAGACACTAAGGGGGGAGGTGACCTGGAGACACTTAGGAGAGTGACCTGGAGACACTAAGGGGAGGTGACCTGGAGACACTTAGGAGAGTGACCTGGAGACACTAAGGAGAGTGAGTGGTCCCCAGCAACCCAGAGACGCACCAGAGATGAGCTCGGTGTCCAGCGGTTTGTGGAAGAACTGCTGCGCGAAGATGCCAGCCAGGTTGCCGGTCAGCACTCCGGGCCCGACCACTCCGGCCGCCGCCGCCCGACCGCTGATTGACGATGACGTAGACAGCGAGGAAGAAACCGACGGCGACTCGGCGACGGAGACATCGGCGCCGCCGTCGCTGGAGGCGGACGCCAGGGTGGCGAGGCGCCTGGAGCCAGTTGGAGTGTTCATGGGCTTCTGGGCGCTGCTTGCGGGCTGAGGCGCGGAGTCAGTGCGCTCGGGTGGGCCATTCGGTACAAGTAAGGGGGACCGGCCGGCAGCCACCCCAACCTCCGCAAGCGCTGATTGGCTGTCGGTCGAGAGTGGCTGAATTCCAACGCATCTTCGTCTTGTTGTTCGGGGGGGGGACAAAATAGGGAATTTTTCCCAGCCAGCTGGGGAGCTGGCTGCGTAGAAATTCGGAAAGTATTGCGGACTGCTTATTCCGAAAGTTGTGTAATTAGGGGTCCTTTGTTTTTGGACCAAGCATGGTTTCACGCGCTGAGTCGGTTCACTTCAGAAGTCTTTGACCTCGTAATGAGGCAACCTGAATCCCATTGGGTTTTCTATTCTATTCTATTCTATTCTATTCTATTCTATTCTATTCTATTCTATTCTATTCTATTCTACTCTATTCTACTCTATTCTACTCTATTCTACTCTATTCTACTCTATTCTACTCTATTCTATTCTATTCTACTCTATTCTATTCTATTCATCCTATTGGAATATTATGAGTATGATTTTTACAATTATCAGTCATCAGATTGGTTTTGCTGTGAAAACACATGAAAATACAGCGTGTAAAATGAGTGCATTGCTACTACAAGTAGGAGCGCACGCGACAGCGATGGAAAGCTTGCGGATTTGCAAGAAACGGAATTAAAAAATTCATTATTCAAACCTGCCTTCATTTTCCGCCGACTGCGCGAGCCCTTGCCGAAGATGGCGGCGGCCGCGGCGGATGCCGTCTCCCCGGACGGCAGGCTCTCCTGACTGCCGGCGATGCGACTCGTCAGGCTCGTCAGGCTGTCGTGCAGAACTCGGAGATGCGGCGACTCCGTCACCGACTGCCGCTTGTGCGCCGCGGCGCAGCTGTCATGGCTGCTGCCAGTCGAGGTGGCGGAAGAGACGGCGGTTGCGGCGGCGACGGTGGAGAGCGGCGCGGCGGCGGCGTGGCCCGTCAGACCGGTGTCCGAGCCCGAGTGGGCGTGCAGCGGCAGGGCGGGCATCGTGCCCCACACGTGGCACTGGTCCATGGACATCTGGGGGAGAGTGCAGGCCGACTGACTGTGGGGTCCGCGACTGTGGGATCTGTGACTGTGGGATCTGTGACTGTGGGATCTGTGACTGTGGGATCTGTGACTGTGGGATCTGTGACTGTGGGATCTGTGACTGTTGGATCTGTGACTGTGGGATCTGTGACTGTGGGATCTGTGACTGGGGGATCTGTGACTGGGGGATCTGTGACTGCTGTGTGGGATGCCTTTCTTTTACACATTCCGGGCTGAGTGCACCGCTCATCGACAACTCACCGCCGTTTTCCTTGACAGCCGGAACTGATTGCGCCGCTGAAATCGAAGACGAACCTCTTCGCCGATTGACTGGCTGAGCTGAGGGCTTCTGAAGAAGTTTGGGTTGCGTGCGCTGAATGGTTCAGAAGGGGATCGGGTTTGTGGGTTTTTCAGTGGGTCAATGGATCAGTGGGTCAGGGGATCAGTGGGTCAGGGGATCAGTGGGTCAGGAGATCAGTGGGTCAGGGGATCAGTGGGTCAGGAGATCAGTGGGTCAGGGGATCAGTGGGTCAGGGGATCAGTGGGTCAGGGGATCAGTGGGTCAGGGGATCAGTGGGTCAGGGGATCAGTGGGTCAGGGGATCAGTGGGTCAGGGGATCAGTGGGTCAGGGGATCAGTAGGTCAGGGGATCAGTGGGTCAGGGGATCAGTGGGTCAGGGGATCAGTGGGTCAGGGGATCAGTGGGTCAGGGGATCAGTGGGTCAGGGGATCAGTGGGTCAGGGGATCAGTGGGTCAGGGGATCAGTGGGTCAGGGGATCAGTGGGTCAGGGGATCAGTGGGTCAGGGGATCAGTGGGTCAGGGGATCAGTGGGTCAGGGGATCAGTGGGTCAGGGGATCAGTGGGTCAGGGGATCAGTGGGTCAGGGGATCAGTGGGTCAGGGGATCAGTGGGTCAGGGGATCAGTGGGTCAGGGGATCAGTGGGTCAGGGGATCAGTGGGTCAGGGGATCAGTGGGTCAGGGGATCAGTAGGTCAGGGGATCAGTGGGTCAGGGGATCAGTAGGTCAGGGGATCAGTGGGTCAGGGGATCAGTGGGTCAGGGGATCAGTGGGTCAGGGGATCAGTGGGTCAGGGGATCAGTGGGTCAGGGGATCAGTGGGTCAGGGGATCAGTGGGTCAGGGGATCAGTGGGTCAGGGGATCAGTGGGTCAGGGGATCAGTGGGTCAGGGGATCAGTGGGTCAGGGGATCAGTGGGTCAGGGGATCAGTGGGTCAGGGGATCAGTGGGTCAGTTTATCAGTGGGTTAGGGTATCAGTGGGTCAGGGGATCAGGATTCAAACTCCCACTCACCTTTCCGGCGAGCCTCCGACGGCGCCCAAGCCGCTTTCCTCATCGCCGAGCTCGATGCCGCGGCTGACTCGATTGGTTGCCATGAAAACCATTGGCTGCGTCTGCGAGCCCGGCGCCGCTGCTGTCGCCGCTGCTGCCTCCACTGCGGCCACTACTGCTTCTCGTCGAGTCAGGGTGGAGCTGGGCGAGATGCTGAACTGGGCGAAGCGAACATCCTCGGTCTCGGTGAGCGGCTGCCCGCTGCCTGACGACATTTGCGCTGAAGAGGGCGATTGGTTGATAATTGACAGACAGCATTGACAGCACTGACTGGCAGTTGACAGACAGCATTGACAGCACTGACTGGCAGTTGACAGACAGCATTGACAGCACTGACTGGCAGTTGACAGACAGCATTGACAGCACTGACTGGCAGTTGACAGACATCATTGACAGCACTGACTGGCAGTTGACAGACAGCATTGACAGCACTGACTGGCAGTTGACAGACATCATTGACAGCACTGACTGGCAGTTGACAGACAGCATTGACAGCACTGTCTGGCAGTTGACAGACAGCACTGACAGCCAGTCAACAGACAGAATTGACAGCATTGACAGCACTGACAGCCAGTCAACAGACAGAATTGACAGCATTGACAGCACTGACTGGAAGTTGACAGACAGCATTGACAGACTGGCTGACAGCATCTAAAACAGGCTGTACCGCCCGAACAAGTTCACGGCGGGGATTCCGGAAGGGGTGGCATGGGTTCAAGAGGATTAAAACTTGAAAAGCTATTCGGAAAGTACGCAAGAGTTGCTCTGTTCTCCGGGGGGGGGGGGGGGGGGCTAATGAGCCGGTGCCGCGACTTCTCTCTGTCCATCCCCGTTCGTGAGATCTGAGCAGTCGAGTAACTGGGCTGATCAAAGCGACTCTCGAGGCTTGAAGGCAAACTTGAGAACGGGCGAGCCTTCGGATTCACCCTCGTTAGCGCCGAGGCCACTGCTGGATGCGAAAAGTCCAGCCAAGGGGATATTTCCCCATGCCCTCCTTTGTTTCCTCCCTTCCCAATGCGTTCATTTGGGTTGAAACAAAACTCACCCCAGCTGGAGGCGTCAAGTGAGGACAGGGGGGAGGGGCGTGTGCCGACCCTCAGCTTCCCTGATGAAGACGCGCGCGCACTTCATTTGCGTCCCCAACTCCGCATGTCCCCCCTTCCCACTTCCCCAATTCAGAAAGCATTTTCTTGGCCTGTTGTTGGTCCTTTCCCGCCTTATTTTCCTGGCCAGATATTTCAGATAGATTTATGACCCATCCAGGCGGAATTGCTCCATCAATGGGCCAACCAATACGCGGGAGCGTCAGTTGGTGCGCATCGCAACAAGTTCGGCTTATTGGTATAGCTCGAACAGGAGGGGGTGGGCCTGTCGGCCTGGCCAGGGCTGGTCTGAATGACAGGCAGTTAACAGGGAATTCCAATGTCACCGGGTGCTGCTGCCCAGGCCGAAACTGAGGACCGCAGGGCCAACAGAGAGGAATTTCGAGGACGTACCGGAGAGAGGCTGTCGGTTCTGGGACTTGCGTGCCTCTCAACCCAAGGAGTGCCTTGCAAGCCGGAAGCTGAATACGCCTTGCAGAGCATTGGCAGCGTTTGACTGAAGCGTGGCTTTTTAAAAAGAATTTCCCGGTCATCGGGCATTTAGTACTTTCTGTCTATGATTAAGGATATGTAATATTTAATCAGCAATATGTGATCATTTATCTGAAGTGAGTCTGAGTGGGTCTGAGTGAGTCTGAGTAAATCTGAGTGAGTCTGAGTGAGTCTGAGTGAGTCTGAGTGAGTCTGAGTGAGTCTGAGTGAGTCTGAGTGAGTCTGAGTGAGTATGAGTGAGTCTGAGTGAGCCTGAGTGAGTCTGAGTGAGTCTGAGTGAGTCTGAGTGAGTCTGAGTGGGTCTGAGTGAGTCTGAGTGGGTCTGAGTGAGTCTGAGTAAATCTGAGTGAGTCTGAGTGGGTCTGAGTGAGTCTGAGTAAATCTGAGTGAGTCTGAGTGGGTCTGAGTGAGTTTGAGTAAATCTGAGTGAGTCTGAGTGAGTCTGAGTGAGTCTGAGTGAGTCTGAGTGAGTCTGAGTGAGTCTGAGTGAGTCTGAGTGAGTCTGAGTGGGTCTGAGTGAGTCTGAGTGGGTCTGAGTGAGTCTGAGTGAGTCTGAATGAGTCTGAGTGAGTCTGAGTGAGTCTGAGTAAATCTGAGTGAGTCTGAGTGGGTCTGAGTGAGTCTGAGTAAATCTGAGTGAGACTGAGTCAGTCTGAGTGAGTATAAATAAGTCTGTGAGGTGATTTTATGTGATATGTGAATTTATTGTAATGTGCATGGTGTATGACATGTAATGTGCATGGTGTATGACATGTAATGTGCATGGTGTATGACATGTAATGTGCATGGTGTATGACATGTAATGTGCATGGTGTATGACATGTAATGTGCATGGTGTATGACATGTAATGTGCATGGTGTATGACATGTAATGTGCATGGTGTATGACATGTAATGTGCATGGTGTATGACATGTAATGTGCATGGTGTATGACATGTAATGTGCATGGTGTATGACATGTAATGTGCATGGTGTATGACATGTAATGTGCATGGTGTATGACATGTAATGTGCATGGTGTATGACATGTAATGTGCATGGTGTATGACATGTGATGTGTTGATGCATGACATGTAAGCGACATGAACACAAAAGTGCATGAAAGATTCTCTAAAGTGGCGAAACATTCGATTTCAATTCCAGCCTCCCCACATTCAGGTTCATCCAGCAAAGTGCACACGGCTAATATGAACTCACTCCATCAAGCAGCACAGGTCCGGGGCTCCCAGACCTGTCAGAAAAGTCTGAAAAGCCATGCAGAGTGCCCGACCTAAAATCTGGACAGCAGCTGAAATCCAACGATTTTAATTGAAAAAAATAACTGAAAAAGCGCATGCTTGGCTGGGACTGCCTCCTCTCCAGATACCTAGCCTAGAGCTCCATGGCCAGAACCATGTGGCCCAGCTGCGGGGTGTCGCTTCAATCAGGCTTGACTAGCCGAGTGCAGTGGTCGTTGGCCCAGGATGCATTGCTTACTGTCTGCCAAGATGGAATCGGTGCCCGCTAGGAAATGGAAGTTTTGTGTCGCCCGCCCCGGTTGGCCGCAGCTTTACAATTTAAATTACAGCATATAGCATTCCACAGTGTCATCCCAAGCCAAGATAGAAGGGGTTGAGGCGCACTGAAATTCGGTGGAGTGCGAAATCAGCCTGCAAGAGCAGTGCACGAGTGCATCATTGATTGGTTGAAGCTGCCAAGGGTTTCAGTGTGTCTGAAATGCCTATTCAGAGACGGAAGACCGAGAAGACCGGAAAAAAAGGAGAGAGGAAAGAGGAGAAAGGGGAAAGGGCAGAGAAGAGAGGAGAGAGGGGAGAGGAGAGAGGAGAGGAGAGAGGGGAGAGGAGAGAGGAGAGGAGAGAGGGGAGATGAGAGGGGAGAGGAGAGGGGAGAGGAGAGAGGGGAGAGGAGAGGGGAGAGGAGAGGGGAGAGGAGAGGGGAGAGGAGAGAGGAGAGGAGAGAGGGGAGAGGAGAGGGGAGAGGAGAGGGGAGAGGAGAGGGGAGAGGAGAGAGGAGAGGAGAGAGGGGAGAGGAGAGAGGGGAGAGGAGAGGGAGAGGAGAGGGGAGAGGAGAGGGGAGAGGAGAAAGGGGAGAGGAGAGGGGAGAGAAGAGAGGGGAGAGGAGAGGGGAGAGGAGAGAGGGGAGAGGAGAGGGGAGAGGAGAGAGGGGAGAGGAGAGAGGAGAGGAGAGGGGAGAGGAGAGGAGAGGAGAGAGGAGAGGAGAGAGGGAAGGTGAAAAGAGAGAGAGGCGGGCACAGGGAGGCGAGAAGAGGCAGGGAGCGGAGGAGGAGAGCAGGCAGGAGCTGCGGAGATGTCCAGCTGGAGGCGCACAGAAACTGAGAGTGGCACAGTGGCTGCCAGCCCGGCACACTTGGCATTGATCCGCCCAGGCCCTGCATTCTGTCTGCTTATCTGAGTTCAGCGATGCTTCCACAGGAAGAAGATTCAGAAAAGAGACGGGGGCTCAGCGCTGTGCACCTTAAGTGGCGCAGCCGCCCCCGCCGCCCTATCCTGGATATCGACCCCCCCTCTCTCGGTCGGTCTGAAGTTTCCGCAGCACCTTCACAGGACGCTTCGACATAAGAAAGAAAGTCGCGATTTCCAGGTCGCGGTTCGTTGGAGTATTCGATTGGAAAAGGAAAGTGGAGAGAAAGTGAGGGAGAAGGGCAGAAGTGGTATCGGGGCGGGGACTGTTGGTGTGGGTGAGCAGGGCCATATTTCAGAGCTGGGAACTGAGCTGATTGCCTCAGGCCTTCACTGGCGCGGATGCTGGCAGCTCAGGATGGGGGAGGTTATTGGAGTTACGGAGCTGCTTCATCCCAGAGAGCGGCTTTGGCGAAAACTTGCCAACACAGGGGGGGGGGCAGGGGGGGCTGCGACCCCGCCACCAGCCAGCGAGCTGATTTGCGTCGGCTGAGAAAAGCCCAGCGATCATTCCAGCCGCCTGCTTCTGCTCGTCAGCGGCGATGAAGTTCGAGGGGAGAGGCTGGGATCGGTGGGCACGGGTGCACTATTTCGAAGCGATAATTTCAGCCTGACTTATTTCTGCCAGCTATCTGGTGTGGTAGGGCGTGGGCGGAGAAGCAAGCCATTGCCGGCTGCAGCTTCGGGGAGAGACGGAGATGAGGAAGAGAGAAGAGGAGAGTTGGAAGATGAAGGCGAGAGGGAGAAACACTGAAGAGAGGGAGAGCAGTGAGAGGAATAGTGCGGAGGTGAAGAGTAGGAGGAGAAGGAGAAGAGTAGAGGGGAGATGGAGAGGGAGACAGAGGGAGAGGGAGACAGGGGAGAGGGAGACAGGGGGAGAGGGAGACAGGGGGGAGGGAGACAGAGGGAGAGGGAGACAGGGGGGAGGGAGACAGAGGGAGAGGGAGACAGGGGGGAGGGAGACAGAGGGAGAGGGAGACAGGGGAGAGGGAGACAGGGGAGAGGGAGACAGGGGGGAGGGAGACAGAGGGAGAGGGAGACAGGGGGAGGGAGACAGGGGAGAGGGAGACAGAGGGAGAGGGAGACAGGGGGAGAGGGAAACAGGGCGAGAGGGAGACAGGGGAAAAGGATCGAGGAGTAGAGGGGGTGGAGAGGGAGAGGGGAAGACAGCAACCAACAGAGAGAGACAGGGGGGAGAACAGAGAGAGACAGGGGGGAGAACAGAGAGAGACAGGGGGAGAGGGAGACAGGGGAAAAGGATCGAGGAGTAGAGGGGGTGGAGAGGGAGAGGGGAAGACAGCAACCAACAGAGAGAGACAGGGGGGAGAGGGAGACAGGGCGAGAGGGAGACAGGGGAAAAGGATCGAGGAGTAGAGGGGGTGGAGAGGGAGAGGGGAAGACAGCAACCAACAGAGAGAGACAGGGGGGAGAGGGAGACAGGGCGAGAGGGAGACAGGGGAAAAGGATCGAGGAGTAGAGGGGGTGGAGAGGGAGAGGGGAAGACAGCAACCAACAGAGAGAGACAGGGGGAGAGGGAGACAGGGCGAGAGGGAGACAGGGGAAAAGGATCGAGGAGTAGAGGGGGTGGAGAGGGAGAGGGGAAGACAGCAACCAACAGAGAGAGACAGGGGGAGAGGGAGACAGGGCGAGAGGGAGACAGGGGAAAAGGATCGAGGAGTAGAGGGGTTGGAGAGGGAGAGGGGAAGACAGCAACCAACAGAGAGAGACAGGGGGAGAGGGAGACAGGGCGAGAGGGAGACAGGGGAAAAGGATCGAGGAGTAGAGGGGGTGGAGAGGGAGAGGGGAAGACAGCAACCAACAGAGAGAGACAGGGGGAGAGGGAGACAGGGCGAGAGGGAGACAGGGGAAAAGGATCGAGGAGTAGAGGGGGTGGAGAGGGAGAGGGGAAGACAGCAACCAACAGAGAGAGACAGGGGGGAGAACAGAGAGAGACAGGGGGGAGAGGGAGACAGGGCGAGAGGGAGACAGGGGAAAAGGATCGAGGAGTAGAGGGGGTGGAGAGGGAGAGGGGAAGACAGCAACCAACAGAGAGAGACAGGGGGGAGAGGGAGACAGGGCGAGAGGGAGACAGGGGAAAAGGATCGAGGAGTAGAGGGGGTGGAGAGGGAGAGGGGAAGACAGCAACCAACAGAGAGAGACAGGGGGGAGAACAGAGAGAGACAGGGGGGAGAGGGAGACAGGGCGAGAGGGAGACAGGGGAAAAGGATCGAGGAGTAGAGGGGTGGAGAGGGAGAGGGGAAGACAGCAACCAACAGAGAGAGACAGGGGGGAGAGGGAGACAGGGCGAGAGGGAGACAGGGGAAAAGGATCGAGGAGTAGAGGGGGTGGAGAGGGAGAGGGGAAGACAGCAACCAACAGAGAGAGACAATGCGCAGTGCAGGAGGCGCCAGGGGGGCTGAACTCCCCAGCTTCATTTTCACTTTCAATTGGAATTTGTCAAGCCTGAAAACCGGACCAGCTGGCCTTCGAAGGACAGGCAGATGGCCTTTGAGTGACGGCTTTTTTCCAGTTTCCCATCGGGGCCAACAGTCGCACTTTTAGATTAATTAATAATTAATTGATTTGCTTGAGTTGCGCAAACTGCTTTCCGTTTTAAGGCCCGTTGCCACTTAATTTTGTGACTAATGCAATCGGTGCATTGCAAATTCATGTAAATCACTGCGATAGTCTTCAAGCAGAGGGACAGATATTTGCTTTAATGATTTTTCTGCTTGTAGACATTGCTTCTAGAAGTGGGCTAACAAAGATGGGATGGGATATTGGCACGAGTGAATGGGAGAATCTCTGGAGCAGAGAGGAGCGATAGAGGGAGCGCGGAGCAGGCAAGACATGAAATTTGACACCCCGGTGCTCCCAGGGTGTCTCGGGATGAGGCTGGCTGGGATTCCTTCATCTCTGCGCTGCATGCTTGGCAATCAGGCTGTCAAATGTCAGAATGTACTTTAACTGGCCAAGGATAAGCTGAAGGTGCAACGCATTTATTTTTGAGCACGAGCCCAGAATTACTCATAATGCGGCCCGGCACGGCAGCGAACCCCGTGTAATGAAAAGCGCCTTAGCTGGCGGGAGATGGCGGGACAGAGAGTGAGGCTGAGGCTAAAGAAATAAGCGGCAGGTGCGCTGCAAAACACTTCTTTTCCCTTCTTCTTGAGGAACCCCGACTCTCAGAACTGCATATGAGGCGTGTTTTTGCACTGCCGCTGTCATATTTCAAAGAATCAATAGGACAGGATGGGGAGATGCGCACGGCTGTCTGAGTACCTGTTGAATGCAGGTAGTATTGGGGAAGCAGTGGGTGGATGGGAACAGTTGGATTGTAGGAAGAGGGAAACAGAGCGATAGACAAGGAGTTACAGAGGGAGATCGGGGAGGCTGGGAGGGAAGATAGGGGAGATAAGGGGAGATCGGGGAGGCTGGGAGGGAAGATAGGGGAGATAAGGGAGATCGGGGAGGCTGGGAGGGAAGATAGGGGAGATAAGGGAGATCGGAGGGCTGATAAGGAAGATAGGGGGAGATAAGGGAGATCGGGGAGGCTGGGAGGGAAGATAGGGGGAGATAAGGGAGATCGGGGAGGCTGGGAGGGAAGATAGGGGGAGATAAGGGAGATCGGGGAGGCTGGGAGGGAAGATAGGGGGAGATAAGGGAGATCGGGGAGGCTGGGAGGGAAGATAGGGGGAGATAAGGGAGATCGGAGGGCTGATAAGGAAGATAGGGGGAGATAAGGGAGATCGGGGAGGCTGGGAGGGAAGATAGGGGGAGATAAGGGAGATCGGGGAGGCTGGGAGGGAAGATAGGGAAGATAAGGGAGATCGGAGGGCTGATAAGGAAGCTAGGGGAGATAACCGAGAGGAGATAAGCAGACAAGTCTGGAAGGAGATCGAAAACAAAATCGGCGGGCAGGAGACTTTGAACTATGAAGAAAATCAAGATTATCGCAAAAAATCAGAGGTCCATACTGGCTGGCGTGGATGTGCTCCCAACACATTGGACGGGGGAGCATGAATCCAAGGAGGCGGACAGGTAGGCCGCTGACGGAATTAATGGATGGACAGGTTTGTCTTGAAACACACATGTCGGAGGAAATGAAATAAACTAATGAAAAAACTGGGACCTGGCAGTCTTGGGGATTTGAGTGGCGTGATGGAGCAGGCCAGTAGCCGGCAGTGCAGCCGCCTTACCCTGTACTGGTTGGTGGCCTCGATGCGATGCCCGCGCTCTCCTTGCAGTCGATTGCCTGCAGCTCAGACAGAAGAGACGGTGGCGTGAGAGCGGCAGATTTCCAGCTTCCCAGGGGGAATCGCGCAGCAGCAGACGGGCAGCTTTCCCACAAGGCCTTTTATTCACTCCCTGCCTTATCTCGCCCTTGCACGCTAGTTTTCTCGCCCCAGCCAATCACAGGGCCGCGACCTTCAGTCCGCTGAGCTATTTTTAGCTACAGATGGGTTGCCCCGCCCTCTTCAGCCAATCGTCCGTCTCGGCCCAGTATTCAGGAGAATGCCTGCTCCACCAAGGCATCCTTCTTAACTCATGCGCGTGGGCGGCTGCAGGCTTTGCAACAATGATATTATCGCTCATTAATTGATCGCCCATTAAGGCCGACCCAGTGAAACTGATGCCTAATCTTCTAATTGGAGTAGATCCGAGCCAAAGAGCCAAAGAGATTTAACTAAGGCTTGCTTGAGACAGAATTCTGGCGCTTATTCTTCATTACAAACCAGTGCCTGACTCAGGTGAGCTGGGAGCATTGCTATCTTTCACAATGGACCATGCGATCTCCACCGGCACAGGTTCAAGAGCTAGTTAATGAGCTGAAAAGTTATTTGCGGGTTGCTCGTTTAGTAAACTGGTAACGAGTAAAGCCCTTTTTACTTGTGTGGCAACTTTGAGCTGACTCGCGTCTTCAACTCTTCTCCATTCACCCATTGATCGCCTTAACTCCCTCATTCACTCTCCCTCATTCACGCTCCCTCATTCACTCTACCTCATTCACTCTCCCTCATTCACTCTCCCTCATTCACTCTACCTCATTCACTCTCCCTCATTCACTCTCCCTCATTCACGCTCCATCATTCACTCTACCTCATTCACTCTCCCTCATTCACTCTCCCTCATTCACTCTCCCTCATTAACGCTCCCTCATTCACTCTCCCTCACTGACTCTCCCTAACTCACTCTCCCTCATTGACCATATCTCACTCACTCCCTCATTGACCATACCTCATTCACTCTCCCTCATTCACACTCCCTCATTGACCATATCTCACTCACTCCCTCATTGACCATATCTCGCTCACTCCCTCATTGACCATATCTCATTCAATCTCCCTCATTGACCATATCTCATTCACTCCCTCATCGACCATATCTCATTCACTCCCTCATCGACCATATCTCATTCACTCCCTCATCGACCATATCTCACTCACTCCCTCATTGACCATATCTCATTCACTCCCTCATTGACCATATCTCATTCACTCTCCCTCATTGACCATATCTCACTCACTCCCTCATTGACCATCTCTCACTCACTCCCTCATTGACCATATCATTCACTCTCCCTCATTGACCATATCTCACTCACTCCCTCATTGACCATATCTCATTCACTCCCTCATTGACCATATCTCACTCACTCCCTCATTGACCATATCTCATTCACTCCCTCATTGACCATATCTCATTCACTCTCCCTCATTGACCATATCTCACTCACTCCCTCATTGACCATATCTCATTCACTCTCCCTCATTGACCATATCTCACTCACTCCCTCATTGACCATATCTCACTCACTCCCTCATTGACCATATCTCATTCACTCTCCCTCACTACCCTTGATTCAATCTCACTCGGCTTACATGCACTCTCAGGTTGTTTACAAGAAACTCTTCACTAAAATTTTATGTTGTGATAATGTTATTGGCGTAACATATCGGGAGGTGAGAACAGTCTCAGAAATATACCTCACCAAGAGTCGGCATGAGCAGTGACTTTAGGGTTGCATCATTAAAGACCGCGGTGATGAATTTGGAGCAGCACTTTGCCCCAGTCTGACGCAAGTTAAGCAAAGCAGGACAAGTGCTCGTTCTAAAAATTGAACTCGCAAATATTTTTGAAGCCGAACAAAAATACTTCAGTCGATCTGGCGCGAACTTCGCAAGCCCTGAAAAGTAGCAGAAGAAGCCATTGGGGAGCTCTGGGCTATGAATAGCCAGCAGGCTCTCTTGGCCTTTGTGCCAACTCCACTCCACTCTGCCTGCTGAATTGTTTCTGGCGCACGCAGCCTTTGTAGTAACCTGCTGACCGACAGGACTAGCAAGCGCACGCAGCTTATTGTAAGAGGGTAGATAGGTGGGTGGGCTGAGAGGGACACAGAGATTGAAATGGAGACAGATAGATCGAAAGGGATCAGACTGAGAGAATAAGAGGGAGATAGAGAGACTGAGAGAATAAGAGGGAGATAGAGAGACTGAGAGAATAAGAGGGAGATAGAGAGACTGAGAGAATAAGAGGGAGATAGAGAGACTGAGAGAATAAGAGGGAGATAGAGAGACTGAGAGAATAAGAGGGAGATAGAGAGACTGAGAGAATAAGAGGGAGATAGAGAGACTGAGAGAATAAGAGGGAGATAGAGAGACTGAGAGAATAAGAGGGAGATAGAGAGACTGAGAGAATAAGAGGGAGATAGAGAGACTGAGAGAATAAGAGGGAGATAGAGAGACTGAGATACCAAGGGAGATTCAAGAAAGAGGGTCAGAGGGGAGAGAGATAGAAGCATAGAGGCAACAGAACAAAAGTTTTAGGTGGGTAGGTAGGTAGGTAGGTAGGTAGGCAGGTAGGCAGGTAGGTAGGCAGGCAGGCAGGCAGGCAGGCAGGCAGGCAGGCAGGCAGGCAGGCAGGCAGGTAGGCAGGCAGGCAGGCAGGCAGGCAGGCAGGCAGGCAGGTAGGTAGGTAGGCAGGCAGGCAGGCAGGCAGGCAGGTAGGTAGGCAAGCAGGCAGGTAGGCAGGCAGGTAGGTACTCATATATAGTTAAGCTGCTAGGTTCGCTAAGATGAGCTGCAGGTATCAGGCTTGCATGAATATTTCTAACGTGCCCCAATGCAAATTAACAAGGCAATTGTGATGACTAAGCCACATTTTCTTTAGCAGAGATACGCTAGTATTTACCCGCAGCTACTCACGGGAACTGTTACTCGAGTAGTGCATAAAGCATAGGTATATTTATCAGCATGGCTGAATTTTGCGATTGCGCGATGAGCAGAAGCGCGAGACTAGCAGCTAATGCAAGCAGACGGGATCACAATAAAGCACTGCTGTGGCTCTCTAAACAAGACGGCAGCATAGAGTGCAGCAAGAAGCCGCTGTAAGAAATACTGCAATATTGAGCCAAATCGGAGGCTCCGGCCAGCTTGTAGGGGCAATTTGCTCAGCAAAAACTGCGTTTTGGGAATTTCAATTAGACAAAATTGGGAAATCGAAATCAGAAATATTTTAAATATAAAAAATCGATGGACGCTGGTAAAAACATAAACACATTTGCTAAAGTACAAAGTGCACTGCCTATTGCTGGAAGCTGTATCGCATTCCCTGGGGAAAAATACGCAGGGCAATCGGAGAGAAGCAGACCAAGCAAAATTATACTGCTTTGTAAACAGGAAATAATTATTGCACAAAACAGCTCGAAACACTCAACTGTGGAGACTTTAAGTAGAGACCGGTGCCGATGCACAGGTAGTGATGCAGGGGATGCAGGGAGGCTGAGCTATTGGAATGAAAGAGGAGCTAACGTGAGATAAGGGGAGTGATAGGAAGGCGAAATAACTGACGGGCTGCGAGGAGGGACACAGAACCTAAAGAGGGAGACAGAGTCGAAGAGAGAGACAACAGAAGCGGAACAGCAGAAGAACAGCGGAAGCAGAACAGCAGAAGCAGAACAGCAGAGCAGAACAGCAGAACAGCAGAAGCAGAACAGCAGAAGAACAGCACAAGCAGAACAGCAGAAGAACAGCACAAACAGAACAGAAGCAGATCAGCAGAAGCAGAACAGCAGAAGAACAGCAGAACAGCAGAAGCAGAACAGCAGAAGAACAGCAGAAGCAGAACAGCAGAAGAACAGCAGAAGCAGAACAGCAGAAGAACAGCAGAAGCAGAACAGCAGAAGAACAGCACAAGCAGAACAGAAGCAGAGCAGCAGAAGCAGAACAGCAGAAGAACAGCGGAAGCAGAACAGCAGAAGCAGAACAGCAGAAGAACAGCAGAAGCAGAACAGCAGAAGAACAGCACAAGCAGAAGAAAAGCACAAGCAGAACAGAAGCAGAGCAGCAGAAGCAGAACAGCAGAAGAACAGCAGAAGCAGAACAGCAGAAGAACAGCAGAAGCAGAACAGCAGAAGAACAGCACAAGCAGAACAGCAGAACAGCACAAGCAGAACAGAAGCAGAGTAGCAGAAGCAGAACAGCAGAACAGCAGAAGCAGAACAGCAGAAGCAGAACAGCAGAAGAACAGCAGAAGAACAGCGGAAGCAGAACAGCAGAAGCAGAACAGCAGAAGAACAGCAGAACAGCAGAACAGCACAAGCAGAACAGAAGCAGAGTAGCAGAAGCAGAACAGCAGAACAGCAGAAGCAGAACAGCAGAAGCAGAACAGCAGAAGAACAGCAGAAGAACAGCGGAAGCAGAACAGCAGAAGAACAGCAGAAGCAGAACAGAAGCAGAGCAGCAGAAGCAGAACAGCAGAAGCAGAACAGCAGAAGCAGAACAGCAGAAGCAGAAACAGAAGCAGAGCAGCAGAAGAACAGCAGAACAGCAGAAGCAGAACAGCAGAAGAACAGCACAAGCAGAACAGCAGAAGAACAGCAGAAGCAGAACAGCAGAAGAACAGCAGAAGCAGAACAGCAGAAGAACAGCACAAGCAGAACAGAAGCAGAGCAGCAGAAGCAGAACAGCAGAAGAAACAGAAGCAGAACAGCAGAAGAACAGCACAAGCAGAACAGCAGAAGAACAGCAGAAGCAGAACAGCAGAAGAACAGCAGAAGCAGAACAGCAGAAGAGCAGCACAAGCAGAACAGAAGCAGAGCAGCAGAAGCAGAACAGCAGAAGAACAGCAGAAGCAGAACAGCAGAAGAACAGCACAAGCAGAACAGCAGAAGAACAGCAGAACAGCAGAAGCAGAACAGCAGAAGAACAGCAGAAGCAGAACAGAAGCAGAGCAGCAGAAGCAGAACAGCAGAAGCAGAACAGCAGAAGCAGAACAGAAGCAGAACAGAAGCAGAGCAGCAGAAGAACAGCAGAACAGCAGAAGCAGAACAGCAGAAGAACAGCACAAGCAGAACAGCAGAAGAACAGCAGAAGCAGAACAGCAGAAGAACAGCAGAAGCAGAACAGCAGAAGAGCAGCACAAGCAGAACAGAAGCAGAGCAGCAGAAGCAGAACAGCAGAAGAACAGCAGAAGCAGAACAGCAGAAGAACAGCACAAGCAGAACAGCAGAACAGCACAAGCAGAACAGAAGCAGAGCAGCAGAAGCAGAACAGCAGAACAGCAGAAGAACAGCAGAAGCAGAACAGAAGCAGAGCAGCAGAAGCAGAACAGCAGAAGAACAGCAGAAGAACAGCGGAAGCAGAACAGCAGAAGAACAGCAGAACAGCAGAAGAACAGCAGAACAGCAGAAGCAGAACAGCACAAGAACAGCAGAAGCAGAACAGAAGCAGAGCAGCAGAAGCAGAACAGCAGAAGCAGAACAGCAGAAGCAGAACAGAAGTAGAGCAGCAGAAGCAGAACAGAAGCAGAGCAGCAGAAGCAGAACAGAAGCAGAGCAGCAGAAGCAGAACAGGGATTTGTCCAACAGATGGCAAGCCGTTCACGCAGACGGGCAGACTCCAACAGGGGTTGGGTGATTCGGAGTTACCAGAATCAAAGCGCGCACAGACAATCACAAAATGATCACAAAATGCGCTTACCATGGTAGCAA
Organism: Macrostomum lignano; assembly: GCA_002269645.1. Taxonomy (NCBI): domain Eukaryota; kingdom Metazoa; phylum Platyhelminthes; family Macrostomidae; genus Macrostomum; species Macrostomum lignano. The sequence goes on along the minus strand of NIVC01000755.1, from coordinate 230,529 downwards.
ATGAATGCGGGGTACTTGCTTTACACGAGTCTGAAATAATTATTGCGCACACATAATATCACAACCTAACACTGACTAAATAGCTTTAGACGTACTATGGAATCTAACAGTGCATAAAATTGTATGAAAAACAAATAATAACGGCGCATACAATGCGATTAGCACTACTGCCGACAAGTAGCCAGACTAGCATCAGGCGGTGCAAAACAAAACCAGATACAGATAATTAGCAATCTTAGTAAAATACGCATTGAACGGGGGTTGGATAGATCTGTGGAAGAGCAACGGAAATTGAACAAGCTTTGCTGCAATAACAGCTGCGTCTGCTAGGGGCAGAAATCCTTAAATAATACATTGAAGTCATCTAGCATAAACAAAGCGAAGCAAACAGCTGAAAAAATTTCTGCAAAAATTAGAATTTTGAGTTTGATCCTGAAAACAGGATAGGGAGCGGAATGGTACAGAGGGCGGAATGGTACGGGCAGAATGGTTATGATAGGGGTATCAGATTGGTGAATGGGCATCAGATTGGTGAATGGGTATCAGATTGGTGAATGGGCATCAAATTGGTGAATGGGTATCAGATTGGTGAATGGGCATCAGATTGGTGAATGGGCATCAGATTGGTGAATGGGCATCAGATTGGTGAATGGGCATCAGATTCGTGAATGGGCATCAGATTGGTGAATGGGCATCGGGTTGGTGAATGGGCATCAGATTGGTGAATGGGCATCAGATTGGTGCATGGGCATCGAGTTGGTGAATGGGCATCAGATTCGTGAATGGGCATCAGATTGGTGAATGGGCATCAGATTGGTGAATGGGCATCGGGTTGGTGAATGGGCATCAGATTGGTGAATGGGCATCAGATTGGTGAATGGGCATCAGATTGGTGAATGGCCATCAGATTGGTGAATGGGCATCAGATTGGTGAATGGGCATCAGATTAGTGAATGGGCATCAGATTGGTGAATGGGAAACTCAGCCAGCCGAGCCGGCCGCGCAGTCGCTCTGCAGCTGCAGCCCCGTTGCTCCGCCGATGGCGGCCGCAGCACCCGCTGGGACCGGCGGCCGGGGCAGGCGCCGCTTAAGCCAGTCGTGGCGCAGAGCTTCGCGCGGGGTCATCCTCTCCTCGGGCAGCCAGAGCAGGCAACGGCGCAGGAAGTCGAGGAACAGCGGATCCGCCGCAGCGCCGGTGCCTTTGAGGGCGGTCGGCAGGTCGCGGCTACCCGGAGGCCCGCGGAATTTGCCGCGCCTCGACCGGCCGCCCTTCAGCTGCGGCGAGCCGTCGGGGCCGGCGTCCACGGAGGAGTAGCGGGGCAGGCCGCGGGACGAGAAGAACACCTTGGTGCGCCGGCAGGCGTCAAGGAGGGCCTGCGGCGGCGTGCCGCACAGCTCCATGATGCAGGCCAGCTGGTCGCCTTCGTCCTCGCCGGGGAACAGCGGGTAGCCTGCGCGGGCATTGTGGGGTGCCAATTAGCGGGGGACGCGCAAAGGAAGGAAGGGCAAAGAAATGCGGGAAAAAAGGTAATCGCAGGGGCGGTCAAGCGCGAGGCAGGTGCAGCGCGGAGCAGGTGGGTTCGAAATGATACAGCTAGGCTGAGATCAGGGGACAGAAGGCAGGCACTGGGGCAGCATGGTTTGGTGCATGGCTAAGGATTAAAAACTGATTAGTGAATATTCAACCTTGGCAGCTAAACTTCAAGTGTGCCAAGGAGTTAAGAGAGATAGCGGGAAATGGAGTGTAATAAAGCAGGTAGACAGCTGAGAACAGCGCAGCAGAGAGAAGAATCCAGAATACAAGGTGAAGTAGAGGGCGGAAAAACAGCAGAGTAAAGGGCGGAAGAACAGCAGAGTAGAGGGCGGAATAACAGCAGAGTAGAGGGCGGAAAAACAGCAGAGTAAAGGGCGGAAGAACAGCAGAGTAGAGGGCGGAATAACAGCAGAGTAGAGGGCGGAAAAACAGCAGAGTAGAGGGCGGAAAAACAGCAGAGTAGAGGGCGGAAAAACAGCAGAGTAGAGGGCGGAAGAACAGCAGAGTAGAGGGCGGAAGAACAGCAGAGTAGAGGGCGGAATAACAGCAGAGTAGAGGGCGAAATAACAGCAGAGTAGAGGGCGGAAGAACAGCAGAGTAGAGGGCGGAATAACAGCAGAGTAGAGGGCGGAAGAACAGCAGAGTAGAGGGCGGAATATTAGCAGAGTAGAGGGCGGAAAAACAGCAGAGTAGAGGGCGGAAGAACAGCAGAGTAGAGGGCGGAATAACAGCAGAGTAGAGGGCGGAAAAACAGCAGAGTAAAGGGCGGAAGAACAGCAGAGTAGAGGGCGGAATAACAGCAGAGTAGAGGGCGGAAAAACAGCAGAGTAGAGGGCGGAATAACAGCAGAGTAGAGGGCGGAATAACAGCAGAGTAGAGGGCGGAATAACAGCAGAGTAGAGGGCGGAAAAACAGCAGAGTAGAGGGCGGAAAAACAGCAGAGTAGAGGGCGGAAAAACAGCAGAGTAGAGGGCGGAAGAACAGCAGAGTAGAGGGCGGAATAACAGCAGAGTAGAGGGCGAAATAACAGCAGAGTAGAGGGCGGAATAACAGCAGAGTAGAGGGCGGAAGAACAGCAGAGTAGAGGGCGGAATAACAGCAGAGTAGAGGGCGGAAGAACAGCAGAGTAGAGGGCGAATAACGCGGCAAAACTGACCGGTGAGCAGCTCGGCCAGGATGCAGCCGAAGCTCCACATGTCGATCGGCAGGCCGTATTTGCCGCCCAGGATGACCTCGGGCGCCCGGTAGAAGCGGGACTGAATGTAGGTGTACACCCGCTGGTGCTCGTGGCAGGAACTGCCAAAGTCGATGACTTTGACGCCGCTGCGGCCGGGACACTTGAGCAGGATGTTCTCCGGCTTGAGGTCGCAGTGGATAATCTGGGGAAGAATCAATACAGTTATTTATCGCGAAGAAAACCGCCGTCCCAGTTGCTCATCAGCTCATAATTAGGGCGAATACGGGCTCAAGCAAACTAGCTGCAGAAGCTGCAGAGCTCAGCGCTTTCGAGGCCCGGCCCTGTAATTCATCCTGTCCGCTGACTGAGCAAAGGAAACTTAAAAACTTCATCTTGGATGCCTTGTGGGAGGTTAGTACAGGGTGACAATGGTTGCCTAGGCAACTAGTACTTCGTCTTTTTCCTCTGGCCGGCTTTTACTCATAGAAACGTTATCAGTATGGGACCGAGCGCTTCTAGTTTGAGGTAGAGGCTATTTGAGCTTGAGTTTGAAAACAGGCAGATTGATAGAAGGATTAAAAGGGACAAAAGAGTGCTACTACGATTGGGTCGGAGCTCCGATATGTATCGAAAAACGATTATCTAAACTACATGCACATTGATGCAAATCGGCCAAGAAAAGAAAGGCAAGGTAAGGAACCCGGTAAATATAAAGTGACGCTCCGCCGCAGGTAGTTTGGGAAGGATGGGCGACGAAAATCGCAGGAAAATTCTCGATAAATTCAAAATGTCTCCAGTGTTACCTGGACCGGGTGCAGAATGACAAAGGTCAGGGTGCACAAACCCTAACCCTGAGCCTAACCCAGACCCAAACACTAAGCCAAACCCAAATCCAGACACAAACCCAAACCCCCACCCAAACCCAAACCCCAAGCCAAAGCCAAAGCCAAACCCAGACCCAAATCCAAAACCCAAGCCAAACCCAAACCCAAACCCAAACCCCCACCCAAACCCAAACCCTAAGCCAAACCCAAACCCAGACCCAAACCCAAACCCTAAGCCAAACCCAAACCCAGACCCAAACCCAAAACCTAAGCCAAACCCAAACCCCCACCCAAACCCAAACCCTAAGCCAAACCCAAACCCAAACCCAAAACAAAACCGAAACCCAAACCGAGACCTAAACCCAAACCTAAACCCAAACCCAAACCCTAACCTAAACACTAACCTAAATTGTCGGGCTCCCAAAGAACTTCTTTAACTATCAAATCACACATAAGACGCCGTTCCTCACTTTGTTCCGGTGCAGCAGCTCAAGGCACTGCAGGATGGAGTGGGCGAACTTGCGCACCAGCTGCAGCGAAAATCCCTGGAAGCGATTCTTCCGCACCAGCTCGTAGAGGTTCATTGACAGCAGCTCGAACACGATGCACACGTGATTGCGGAAGCTGAAGGTCTCCAAAATGTGCACTACATTGCTGCAGCCCTCCCGGTCCTGACGTTTCAGCAGCTCCAGGATGCGGACCTCTTCGGCAGCTTGTCGACTGAACCGCTTCTCGTTGCGGACCATCTTCAGGGCCACGTGCTGCCCCGTCTTGTGGTCGAAGCACTTCAGCACCTGACCGAAGCTGCCCTTGCCTGCGCAGGTTCAGAATGAGGATTGCCGTGAGATCCCTGTCGCTCAGGGGTGGAAATCAGAGTGATGGGATCAGGATTCATGTGATAGAGGATGGGGAATCGGAATGATGGGATCAGAATTCATGTGACTCAGGGATGGGGAAGCGGAGTGATAGGATCGGGATCCCAGTGACTCAGGGATAGGGAAGCGGAGTGATGGGATCAGGATCCCAGTGACTAAGGGATGGGGAATCAGAGTGGGATCAGGATCCCAGTGACTCAGGGATAGGGAAGCGGAGTGATGGGATCAGGATCCCAGAGACTAAGGGATGGGGAATCGGAGTGATGGGATCAGGATCTCCCAGTGACTCAGGGATGGAGAATCGGAGTGATGGGATCAGGATCCCAGTGACTCAGGGATAGGGAAGCGAAGTGATGGGATCAGGATCCCAGTGACTAAGGGATGGGGAATCAGAGTGGGATCAGGATCCCAGTGACTCAGGGATAGGGAAGCGCAGTGATGGGATCAGGATTTCAGTGACTAAGGGATGGGGAAGCGGAGTGATGGGATCAGAATCTCCCAGTGACTCAGGGATGGAGAATCGGAATGACGGGATCAGGATTCATGTGACTCAGGGATGGAGAATCGGAATGACGGGATCAGGATTCATGTGACTCAGGGATGGAGAATCGGAGTGATGGGATCAGGATCTCCCAGTGACTCAGGGATGAAGAATCGGAGTGATGGGATCAGAATCTCCCAGTGACTCAGGGATGGAGAATCGGAGTGATGGGATCAGAATCTCCCAGTGACTCAGGGATGAAGAATCAGAGTGATGGGATCAGAATCTCCCAGTGACTCAGGGATGAAGAATCGGAGTGATGGGATCAGAATCTCCCAGTGACTCAGGGATGGAGAATCGGAGGTTCAGAGGGCAGGGATCCCAGTGACTCAGGGATGGAGAATCGGAGGTTCAGAGGGCAGGGATCCCAGTGACTCAGGGATGGAGAATCGGAGTGATGGGATCAGAATCTCCCAGTGACTCAGGGATGGAGAATCGGAGTGATGGGATCGGGATCCCAGTGACTCAGGGATGAAGAATCGGAGTGATGGGATCGGGATCCCAGTGACTCAGGGATGGAGAATCGGAGTGATGGGATCAGAATCTTCCAGTGACTCAGGGATGGAGAATCGGAGTGATGGGATCGGGATCCCAGTGACTCAGGGATTTTTATTAGAGGCAGGGGGGTTGTGTGCACCCTGGCGCACTTTAGGCGACATAGGCACACAACCGGCGAGAGGCATTACTGCCCATTCCGAAGACTCCCCTGAGCAGGCATACAAGCGCGCGGATACGTACGCAGGCACACACTCACACAGGAGTGTACAGCGGCCCTAACTTTATAATATCGTTAGGCATGTACACTTCACTGCGCCTTGGGGGGGGGGTTGGCTCTCAAGGCCGTTAATTGCACAGGCGAGCCAAGCCGAAATTCCAATTCAGCCCCAAATTAATGTGGCTGCACTTGGAATCGAGCCTGGGTCGCGGCACACCAGAGCAGCTGCGCTACCGCTGGGCTACGGCCCCCCGACTCAGGGATGGAGAATCGGAGTGATGGGATCGGGATCTCAGTGACTCAGGGATGGAGAATCGGAGTGATGGGATCGGGATCCCAGTGACTCAGGGATGGAGAATCGGAGTGATGGGATCGGGATCCCAGTGACTCAGGGATGGAGAATCGGAGTGATGGGATCGGGATCCCAGTGACTCAGGGATGGGGAATCAGAGTGATGGGATCAGAATCTCCCAGTGACTCAGGGATGGGGAATCGGAGTGATGGGATCGGGATCCCAGTGACTCCGGGATGGAGAATCGGAGGTTCAGAGTACAGGGATCCCAGTGACTCAGGGATGGAGAATCGGAGTGATGGGATCAGAATCTCCCAGTGACTCAGGGATGGAGAATCGGAGTGATGGGATCAGAATCTCCCAGTGACTCAGGGATGGAGAATCGGAGTGATGGGATCAGAATCTCCCAGTGACTCAGGGATGGAGAATCGGAGTGATGGGATCAGAATCTCCCAGTGACTCAGGGATGGAGAATCGGAGGTTCAGAGGACAGGGATCCCAGTGACTCAGGGATGAAGAATCGGAGTGATGGGATCAGAATCTCCCAGTGACTCAGGGATGGAGAATCGGAGTGATGGGATCAGAATCTCCCAGTGACTCAGGGATGAAGAATCGGAGTGATGGGATCAGAATCTCCCAGTGACTCAGGGATGGAGAATCGGAGGTTCAGAGGGCAGGGATCCCAGTGACTCAGGGATGAAGAATCGGAGTGATGGGATCAGGATCTCCCAGTGACTCAGGGATGGAGAATCGGAGGTTCAGAGTGCAGGGATCCCAGTGACTCAGGGATGGAGAATCGGAGGTTCAGAGTGCAGGGATCTCGATTCCAATCATTCAAGACAGATCATGCAGTTATACAGTTGTAAAGATAATTTTTATTAAAAATATTTACAAAGTGCACCGAAAAAACAAACTGAGCTTATAAGACTCCTCTAGACGCCCCGGAGACCGCCTGGTGCCCCGGAACTCACGCTCATAAAAGCACTTTGCAGTTCAGATTCAACAGAGCTGGGGGGGGGGGGGTAGACGGATGGTTCAGTCGAGAGAAGTGCACGCGAGGGCCGGCTGGGACCGCATGGTGGGCTCAGAGCAGCTCAGCTGGGGAGACTGGAAACTAATCCCAATGTTAATAGGCTCACAGTAGTTCCTACCAGCGTATTTCTTGCCTACTAGCAAAGAGGAAAACAAAACCTGAGATCTCATTTGCAAAGCAGTAGTCAAGGCAACTAGCAACTAATACGTAGTATTCAAAAGTACATATATGGTGAGTGGAAGATGAGTAAGATAATGAAAGAAATCCTGTGCTCGAGTCATTAGCGCATGGCAACCGCATTAGCGAGCTCGGCAACTTAGATCAAAAGAAATAATGGGACTGCAAAGTCGGTACTTTGCTTGCGGCTGCTCGCAACGGCGGGACAGAGGGAGGGCGAGATCGACATTCATTAGGCAACTCGGCGAACCCGATACAAAGGAAAAATTTAAGGATTTGAAGTTTGTGTTTGACTCTTGGAGTGCATTGTGGTGAGATTTGATCCGGACAGCACACACGATTGTGTTGCATTGGGTGAGATTTGATCCGGACAGCACACACGATTTTGTTGCATTAGGTATATGGCTGAAATGGAGCGACTTGACGAGAGCAGCAACCTTGACCACTGGATGGATCGCTTCGAAATCTCTGCGCAGTGTTTCGACTGAACCGAAGCCAACAAGCTCCTGAGTTCTGCTTCTGCTCTTGAGGATTTGCCTGAACTTTACCCATTGTAAGGGGGAAGGTGGTGTGGATCTGTTCAGGCTAACACAGACAACTGGAAGCGCCTCAGTCTCGCGTTATTTTTATAAAGTAGCTCGGGCAGAAAGAGAAAATTATAAAAAGGTAAAAGACGTGCACTCGTCTATCACGAGATACGTAAAGTATGCCAAAACTCAGTGGAAAACCCAGACTCCGTCTCTGTGTTTCAGTCGTAACAAGATTAGATTTTTTACAATGGATTGCATGTAATTGGATTCAGTTTTGGTTTGTGGTGAGATTAGATTCCAATTGCTGTGAATTAGGGTGAGATTAGATTCATATCGTAGTGGATTGGAGTGAGAATAGATTCAGATTGCAGTGGATTTGAATCAATCTAAGCCGGACTCACCTATGATTTTGAGCACCTCGTACCGATATGCGATGTGGTCGTGCGCAACGTGCTGGTAGGAGCCCTGCTCGTCGTCGAAGCCGCAGTTGTTCGGCCCGCCGGGCATCGCCTGCCGCTTTTTCACGTTCGGCCCGACAAAGTAGATCTCTGGGTAGCTGCGTGGTGGACAGATGTGCGGGATTGCGGTTTGGGGCGCGATGTGGAGTAGCAGAGTAAAAAGAAAGTTATGTGGGCCGGGGAGTGAGGTGGGTGGGAAGTGAGGTGGGTGGGGAGTGAGGTGGGTGGGGAGTGAGGTGGGTGGGGGTGAGGTGGGTGGGGAGTGAAGTGGGTGGGAAGTGGAGTGGGTGGGAAGTGAAGTGGGTGGGGAGTGAGGTGGGTGAGGAGTGGAGTGGGTGGGGAGTGAGGTGGGTGGGGAGTGAGGTGGGTGGGGAGTGAGGTGGGTGGTGAGTGAAATGGGTGGGGCGTGAGGTGGGTGGGGAGTGAGGTATCTCACTCGAGAATCTCCTGGTGTTCATAGTCGCTGAGCCGGTGCATGTAGAGCTTCATTGCTGTCTCTGGGCTCACAGACTGGCCCGCTTTGGCGGCGAAAGCACCCAGGATGCCATTGGCGCTGCCCCCGCCGCCTTTGCCATTAGCAGATGCACTGCTTGATGCTCGGCCACCGCCGCTGCCACTGCCACCAGCAGAGGTCGACACGGGGGGCAGTGTCAGCGCCATCTGTTCCTTAGAGCCACCCCGTGATGCCTGGACAGGAAATGTGACAGCTCGGGCGCCAACTCCGTTGCCATTGATGTGCGGCAGGCGCGGCTGCTGCTGGTCCACTTCAGCGCGCATGCGATGTCAGATTTGTTGTGCTGGCCTGAAAATTTCCAGTCGTGGCCATGGTCAGTGGTCCATAAACCATTTGGCTGTTGCATAAAAAATTTCAGAAAGAAATCCAAGATACAAAAAGTTCAATTCAAAATGATATTTGAAGGCTTATTAACAGACTTTGATATAAAACTATATAGAATTTAGGAATTGCACCAAGGGTATTAATAATGCTTAAATGCGAAAACTAACCATAGTCCAGATTATGCTGATTGGTAGAAGTTTTAGCACTCCTGAACTTTATGCCACATATGCCAACTTAAAATTTATGCCTACTATTCATACAAACAAAGAAATCAGAGAACTTATAAAAGAAATAATTCTTAAAGACAAGTGTATACATACACTTGCTATAATTCATAGATAAGAATTTTCTCTATACTAGCCTATAAAAACATGTCAATATGAACTTTTAATTTAAAATACAATTAACATAATTTTGCTAATATAAACAGCATATAGCTAATTTTTTATATACACAAAGTATGCCAATTTCTTTGCCAACCTCTGACATAAAAACATTTGTCTAATTATACAAAAAGATTCTAGACAATTCAAATACTAAATCTTAAATAAATGAGTACATTACACTTGCATAGGCAATCAATAAAAATTTTATAAATAGGTATATATTTCCAAAATTTTAATTTACTTGAGCAGCATTAAGCCTTCAAAAGTACTAGCAATAAAAAATGCATGTCTAAAGTGGCCACATACTAAAGGTGGCCATAGCTCTAATTGGCTTGTGCAATGAGAAATAGATTTGAACTTCTTTTAATTGCTATTGGCTATTTCTAGCTACTAGGATATAGAGAAGACCATTGTGTATATCTCTTTGGTCTCAACTATAATTTTGACTATAATTAATTATAATTGCCAGTTATATATATAGCTAAATAGCCAGTTATATATTAGTTACCATTCAAAAGCTATCTAATACTAGATATTTTGGCAAATAAGGTAGGGAGATTGAGGTAGAGGGGATTAATAAGAGAGCTTCCATTCCTATATCCTATCCTTCTCATCTTTCTAAACCAAAAAAGAAATGGGTTTGCTTTGTAGCCATTGTAGCCACGTTGGTCTGTGGCCACCTTGGTCTATCATCATATAAAATAATAAAAAAGTAAAAAATGACTATAATAATATACTATTATTAATTCTAGAAAATTCTCAATTAAACTTTTGGGAAACACTATGTATACTTTTGGTACTTTAGTATTAATGATATATATTTAATATTATATATTATATAATTATATAATTGATTATACCTGACCTAATTAGGGAGATGTGCAACCAACAGCTTAGCTACAGCTATTTGTGTGGCATATCTAAAGGCTGTTCAGTCCAAAGACTGGGGAGTCGCCACAAACACCCTCAATTACCCCAGCTGATGCTGGCACCCATTTTACATCTGGGTGAACTAAAACAATGCAGAGTTAAGCCTTCTTAATCTTAATATTTGGCATTTGTATGGCATTTAGTATTAAAGTACAAATATGAATGTAAAAAACTGTTTAAATTGTATTTTATATTATAAAACTTTCTGACTATATATGCATTAAAATATTTTTATCATTTATAATTTTAAGATGTACTTATGCTATATTATTAGTGTTGCAAATGGGATCGAGTCAAAAATGAATTTAATGTACTTGTCTTTAATGATTATATTACATTAGCTGATCAGCTAGATTTTAAATATCTAGTCAATTGGTACAATGTGCTATACATAAAAATCTATAGTTTATATTGGAGTTAGCAGATCTTTTAAAAAATAAAAATTATTTTTTTGAATTCTATTGAAATAAAACAAGCATGGACAAAGGAACCTTTCAAAAAAGTGGTAATGCTTGAAAGAATACGTCAAAGGCAAATATCAAAGCTATGTTTTCAGTATAGCCTACAGTAAAAATATTGTATCTTCTTAGCGATTGGGGGGAGGGGCATTGTCTAGTATTCGGCCAGTAATACTGACTCCAATTCCTACACCTATGTAAAAAAGCTCAAAGGTTGAATACTCCTAACAGAATATGCACAAATGTCCACATTCCACATATACTAAGCATCACAAAAAATCTCTTTAGATACTAAACGCCTAAGTTTCTGTTCCATCAGTACACAGTTGACAGTTCGAGGGAGGGACGAGGGAGGAGGACGAATCTCTAGGTACTAGTAGTAGTAGTAAGTTGGCTCAGGCAAGAAGCCTGTTTGGCCAATATATTTCTATGTATTTAAGATTGCTTCAGGAATAGGAGACAATATTTTAGCACTAGTTATTTAATTATGATTAGTACGAGTTTTGCAAAATGGTATTTGAAAGAACGCGGAAAAGTTATTAACGATACTTGGACGACTAACGAAGCGAAAGAAAAAGCAAGGAGTTAAAAAAAGTATTGCAGTTAATAAAAGTAAAAACGAAAGAAAAATGAACAAAAACGAACTTCGAAGGGACTTTACGTTAAGCGAATGACGACGATTTAAATAGGTATTAGATAGGAAACTAATTAAATACTAATTAAGTGCTAATTAACTAGACTCGATAAAGCAAAAATTTAAACCTAACCACGATAATATTGAAAGCGATAAAACAATTTAGTTGTCTTTAACAAGCACTTGGCGCAAAAGTGCAGACCTGTCCAATTGATTGCATAATTATATTTAATTTTACCCACACAGTCAATATAAAGAATCAATTCAACAATAACATTGAAAACTTAGTAAACTGGAAAATTACAAGTGTTTGAGTTTAACTTGATAATGGCCAAAGCACGAGCGTGCGTAGGCATTATCAACGACGCTACCCACTTAAGAGGTATATGGGACATATAGGAACATTATTTCGGCTTTCTTCTTATATTTGCATGGCAATTATTTCCAAAGAATACCACAGAATGCTCATTGTATCACGCTGGCGCGCGTTAGATGCACGATTTACTGTGCGTCTAATGTAGGTGTCTATGGCAATTTTCTATCTGAGTAAAAGCAACAAGCGTGCGTCTAACGCGTGCGTGTAATGCACGGAAAGTGAGTATATTTTAATAAGTATACTTCTGCTACAAGTACAACGAACGAATAACAGGGAACTGTGTAAACAAGGTAGACTGCGTAGACGATTACCTATCATTGACAGGGAAAGGTAATGAGAATGAAGGCGTTCAGCATTTGGAAGTTCAGTGTGGGAAAATTATTACTCATTGTTATTACTCACTCTAAGAATTGAACGTGCAGTTGTTGACAGTGTTGTAGAAGTTATAAACCACAGTTGGTTTCTTCTTGGCGTCATCACTTGGCGTCCCACCAGCAACGTCCGACGTGTCAGAAATAATCAGTGACTGGCTCATGACGGTAGAAGAGTCTTTCATAATCACGTCTTGCATGGAATCATCCTTGTGTAGTGCAGAAGCCAAGCTGACCGACATGTCTCGCATTTCGCCGTCCCTTCTGGAGCCAATGCGTAAGTAGCGTTCTACAGTTCGCGTCTGCTTATGGCCAGTGACTTTGCAGATATCTTATTCCCTTCTTCGCAACACTCAATCAACTTGCGTGCCTTTCACGCATTTTTGTCTATAGTTAAGACAAATTTACTGAGCGTGCATCTAACGCGCCATCTAAAGTATTAAGCCAACGTAATACAATGCAACTCATACATCGATTTTTTGTGCTTAAATGGTCTATGGCACTCGTGCGCTGCGCGCACTCGTGCATAGACCATTTAAGCACGCAAAATCGATGTATGAATCCTACATTCAGCCACTGAAGCAAAACAAATCTCAACGCAAAATTATTTCTGTATTTCTGAGTAGAAAGCTACTATTTCTGTGAAACTGTGGGAAAGCAGTAGGGAGTAGAATAATCACCATAAACTATATCACTCGCATGGGCTTTTGATTTTTACTTTGTGTTTTTGAGTTAATCATAGATCAGCAAAGAGCCATGCACATTCTTTTATTCACGGCGAAAAGCAGTGCAAGCAGTAATAATTGACAAAATCACAAGCCCAGTACGCAGCTTACGGCTGCAATTCCTAAGCCTTACAAGTGACCGCCTTTGGCGTGCTTCTATGCATTTCCTTCTGGAGACAGTACGAGGTATGTAGTTTCAGATCAGAACAGTACATCGTTAAGTTAATGTCTCGTGGTGTGATTTTTCTTATTCGATTTTGAAATCGTTTCAGTGTTCAATCTCTCTGACATCTTCCAGGTGCGAAGACTGCAGGGCTTGCCGATTGTTTCGAGCTGACCTTCTGGGAAAATCAAACAAACACTAATGGTAGAGCGGTTGTGGCAGCTTACACATGCATCAGGGATGAGATGTACACCCTGTCAAAATCAACGTCACGAGCCGGGAACGCGCCTTTGAAACAGTGCATATCCTACAGTGAACCTTTACATTGGACGTTCCTGCTGAACGACACCGAAAGCCACTGTTAGTTTGAAGCGTGTCGACTGAGGCACAGCCAGATCCTTGCAGTCCTGCTTCTGATCTTCACGATCCTCAACCAAGAGGAAGAAAGCTGCAACAAGGCAAGAACTGAATCGGAAGCTGGATGGTGCTTAGAAGTCAAGTGGCGAGGCTGAAACGCCAGATAATTTCTGTCAAGTCTAAGAATTCAACATTGGAAGCAGCTTTTCGCTGCAGCCGCTTCGCATCAAAATGCTTTTGTAATTTCCTGAAAAAAACTGAATCCAACTGCTCGTGCTGTTATTCAAGATCTAATTTTGAATTATTTAAAGAGACTTAGACCTGTCTGCAGGACGTGTAATTTCATTTAATTTGCCACTGAGATAATTCACTACAGTCCTCGATGCCACTGCTACCTGCGGAGCATGGGATTTTGCTTGCCGTCTAGATCGACAGTACACAGAAGCATCGGAAACTGTATGCGACAGCCGGGTGTTTTCCTGTGATAGAATCAGCTCAGCATGCTACTTCCATCGCGAGGTCAATGACGCCAGCGGAAAAAACTTGCACACTTAGTATCGATGGCATGGGGTGCACGACAATTGACTGCCACAATTTGACTGCGGTCAATTTTAACTGCGGACAATTTGACTGCCGAGCAATTTGACTGCCGAGCAATTTGACTGCCGAGCAATTTGACTGCCGAGCAATTTGACTGCCGAGCAATTTGACTGCCGAGCAATTTGACTGCGGACAAAATGACTGCACACAAAATAACTGCGGACAAAATGACTGCGGTGAATTTGACTGCCGACAATTTTACTGCCGAAAAAATGACTGCGGCAACTTGACTGCCAGCAAAATGACTGCCTAAAAACACTCCAGTCTCTTTATTAATGATCGTATTTATGCAAGGCTAGCAAGGCTTTTTACATGAGCAAAAATGGAAGCTACATTGGCTTTCAACAATACGTGCATGTTTATCTACTAGTAAAAGAAGCGTCATATCAAAAAAGAGAAGCAAAGTCATGTCAAACATAAAAGCCGTCATGTAAAACAAAAGAAAATTCATCAAACATAAAAGCAGCGTAAGGTTGCACATATAAGAAACGTAACCTAAAATATAAAGGAAGCGTCATTTAAAAATGTTTACGTCTTGGGATGTTAAGGCTTACGGGGGCGATTGCTGTGATTTTGAGGCTTACTGGGGGAATTGCTGAGATCTCAATGCTTACTGGGGAATTGCTAAGATGACAAGGCTTACAACGGGAAATTTCTGAGATGTCAAGACAAATAGGATACACATTTATAATTTTCGTCTCTTGCTTATTGGCCGCCCCGAAGGGGTCGCAAGATTGCTATACTAATGGTCAAACTGATCTTTTACATGTAGCTGTGTTCAATCAATGCTGTTTATAGGGTTTTCTTTCTCCCATGTCATATTAATCTCATATTTTAATCTTATTGATTCTTTCAAATTAAAAAAATGCCACATACTCCTCCTATCAGAAAAGCTTTATTAGGCCTAATCAAAGCTAAAGTTAGTGATACGCTAGCGCACGGCTAGCTCTATAAGCAGCATTCATTGAACACAGCTACGCTGGTACATGTGGAGGATCCGTTTGAACATTAGTAGATATACATGCAAGTATTGTTGAAAGCCAAATGTAGCTTGCATTTTTGTTCATTGTAAAAAGCCTTGCTAGCCTTGCATAAATACGATCATGAATAAAGAGACTGGAGAGTTTTTTAGGCAGTCATTTTGGCAGTCATTTTGCTGGCAGTCATTTTGCTGGCAGTCATTTTGCTGGCAGTCAAATTGCCGCAATCATTTTGTCAGCAGTCAAATTGTTGGCAGTCAAATTGTCGGCAGTTAAATTGTCGGCAGTCATTTTGTCGGCAGTGTGGCGGCCAGACTACGCGACCGGCAGCACCAGTGCAGCCGCACTGGAAACCCCCCAACCTCTGTCTAGCTGAGGTGGGGTGGTTGCGCACCAAGTTAGCCGGCTCGCTAAGCCAAGGGGGTTGGCGTAACCTATCACGCCACACCACCTGTTCGCACCTCCCCTGGCCCCTCATGAATCTCGCGCAGTTCGTTGTAAATATAAATATATGCGCAAAGCAGCACAAAACTCTTCGCTGCCATTCCATCTATTGAAATTAAAAGGCCTTCCGCATTCATTTTGCATTTTGCAGCAGTCAAATTGTTGGCAGTCAAATTGCCGGCAGTCAAATTGTCGGCAGTCATTTTGTCGGCAGTCAAATAGTGGCAGTCAATTGTCGTAGACCCGATGGCATCGTGGCCTCTGCTGCTTTGCATTATTGGGATTCGATTGTTGGCTTTGAGGACTGTGGCACCGATTCCGGTGGCAAAACTCATTTCGTGGCAAATGAATTCGTTGCAGTGTGACTAAAGGGTGTTTTTCGAAATGGATACAGCCTATTGGACATTTTCTGGTTCACCATTCACCTGGCCGGTGCATGGCGGCTTGGGAAAATGCTGGGAGAATGTCTGGCATCCTGAAAGGAGGGATTGAACGTGGCTGCAATCGTTTGCGACCAGGAGCCAACTCAATGGAAGTGTCAGCGAGCGTTGGGTGTTGAGCCGTCTCATTCCTCGGTTCAGAGGCGGGCGAGAGAAATGTGAAGCGAGCGCCTCCACTGTCTGTCCTTTTATTTAAACACTAAAGATCATTCGCGTGGGAACGATAATTCTTATAGGCTACACAGAACAAATTTAGACAGACGCCCTACGCAAATATGACAGCATTCTATGCAGTTCATATAGGCATCTCCAACCGTGCTAGGAACGGCTTAATTTTGTAAGATGGCTGATCAATTATTTGACCTTACCAACGATTCGACATAATACAATTCCATTGCTGCTGATAATTTGAATGACAGACTGAAGGAAATCGACGGATGGATTGATTGGCTTGGAAAGTTAAAGTTCCTTAAACGCGATGGCAAAGTTTTCAACGGACTGAGCTTTCACGAGGGCTGACAAGTCAGCCTGCAATCCTTGAAGCCTGTTTCAGAGTCTGATCAGAACAGGCGTGCACGACACGGTCCTCTTCATGAGCTTCACACAAGACCATGTCGAAAACGGTTTTTCCTGCATTCGATGTCGCAGAGGATTCAATGACTGCCCCGAATACTGGGATGCTGTTGCAGCATTTCGCTCGTTGGCTGTGAACCAAACTGCTTGGTTGCCCGTCAAAGCTTCAAAACTGCCAGAGCGACAGTGCCATTTTAATGATAGACAAGCCTACTCAGCAGGAATCACCTACTTTTCATGTGAATGCTTCCGGAGATTTGCAGCCTTACAAATCTGAGTTGATTCACAGAAACCTGCAGCGCATCTGACTCGTGATGTGCTATGTCTCGACAGCGTTAGGGAGTTAGATGAAGATCCCATCATCACACTTCTCACAAGTGAGTGAAGTGATCTTTAAAGCATGTTATGCCCAATGTTATTTTTTAGTCTAATGCGAACTTCAGAAGGTTTTTCTATCAGGAAAGTACAGCACATGCTTGTGCGGTCCGGTAGTAAAGATGCTATTGCGTGAAGCGAACACCAATGAAATGTGTTATAGAAATCATATATATACTAGCATTCAGTGAGAATGAAGCCGGTTCCCATTGTCCCCTCCCCTCGCCGCCCTCGGCTCTCCGCCTCTTCGCCTCCTCAACTGCTCCGCTAGCTTGCCTCAACAATCGAGCCTGAACTCTAATATTCCGATCTAACAAAGAGAGATTTCTATCTCTCTAATAGATAGCAAAAAGATAAGATAAATCTGGACAAACGTCAATTCGCGCAACAGTATCGATAACTAACCTGTGGCCGCATTTTCACTGAATTGCTTAACAAATTTGCGTGATCAATATCCTGTCAGAAATTGCAACCATCAGAAACTACGCTCGCAGAAAGAAATAAACATCTTTGTTAAGGGTTGGATCGAAAGAAACCTACCGAACCTTCGACTTATTTAATTCACCAGAAGCATCGACGATTGTAGACATTGTCAGAGAGAGAGAGGGGAAACCCATATAAAACATTTGACTTGGTGAATAAGTTTGCCCAGACTCTCCACTCATTCCGTAGACCTTTGGTAATCCCACTCTCGGACCGCTTTTCCAAAATTTTTCTAAATTTTTTCGCGCGCACACTCGGGTATTTTCCAGGGGCGTAGGGAGGGCGGGGGATAGGGGGAATATCCCCCCGAAGAGCCTGACCAAAACTTTTTTGTTGCCCTTTGTTGCTATACATGCTACCATGTGACTCTGACATAGCACTTTTAACTTGGTGTATCCCCCCGTAAAAAAATCACCTGGCTTGGGTAGACTCGGTCCTAGCACCGTTCCTGATTCCACTATGGGTCGGCGGCGTCTTAGTCCATGGATATTGAGTTAGTAGCGCCCAAAAGAGTACTTTTCCAGGCCATGAATCCTGGTCCAAACCTGAGCCGCTCGGGATTTATGCCCCTCGAAGATAGGCCCCCGTCATCCAGCGGCAGCCACAGCTTCCCGTCCCCGGTTTAACAACAAGAAGATAAGGCAAAGCAAACAGTTCGCATGCTGGAACCAGTTGTTGTGCACTATTGTGCACTAAAGCTTGAAAAGAGCTGCGCGAAAAAGTATTTCTTTCTTTTAGCCGACATGTTTAGAAAGTGTGCACACAAACGCGCCGCCTAATTGATTGATTAATTGATTGCTGCTATAAATCAAGTAAAATTGCCATGTGAGAGATGGAGATACTCGTAAAACTATTAATACACAGTTCATAAGTGCATTAGCGTTGCCGCGTGCTAATGCAAAGTGCGCATACAAAATATGAAACGCGAATCGAATCCCTTGACTTGATGGAGTGAGTGGAGTGGAACTCGAAAGGAATCAGCAGACCTATGCCGTATGGTAAAAATTCAAGCAGCATCCGGTTGGCGGGCGCGGGCGGATTGGTGGGCCTGGGCCTAAGTATTAATGCAGTAGCAGCAGCTGGAGTTAGTTGATGAGCGCGCGGCATGCAGTTAAAGAGGCAAAAAAGACAACAGCATTTGGTATTCCCAGGCGGTCACCCATCCAAGTACTAACCAAACCCAACGTTGCTTAACTTCGGTGATCAGACGAGAACCGGTGTTTTCAACGTGGTATGGCCGTTGCCACTGGCTGATAGGAGCTGAGCTCATAATTAACCTGAACCTGCAGCTACATGTATATACGGACCATACGGTACGGATCAATTGTGGGCCGCCTCTCGTCTATACTCTAATAAATATATAATTAGTAATGCGGACGGATTTACCGCGCTCGTATAGTATATAGTAAACTATAGTGGTGATTTGCAGTCAAGTCAAAGTCAACCTAACTAGCTCAACGCAAACAGTAACGCGTACAGTCCAGCTTGACTCTATATACTCAGCAACATTGAAAAGTCGCCACTCTATGCGCCAGTGATCAATTTCTCTTGGACTATTCTGAAATAAAAGATGCCAGAAAAACTGATCGGGGTAGCTTTAATCCGTCCAAACCTCGCACACCGCTCCCCCACTCCATTCCTCAACTCAAGTCTGCCGGTGGCGTAGCTGAGTTGCGTCACTCGCAAATATTGAGAAAGACTTTACCTGCACTCTCTCAAAAGTGGCGACCACAGACGGAATCTTCTGTGATGCCGACTTTTCAATGTTGCTGAGTATAATTAATTCATTGTTGGCGCCATCAACAAAGTTGTACATGTACATATGCACATCCGCACGCATAGAGCGATCTAAGAAATTACATTTGATTATTGCAACTCGAAGAGATCTAGTATAGCCTGCACTCTGTACACGGCGATGCATATGCGCGCTATATCATGCTATGCTATGCTATGGTGCAACAACTAATTTACAACTTGCGGGTAAATAGAATATGTTTAAAATAATAGTAGGACACGCTAAATCCAGAATTGCAATCAACCAACTATAATTAATTAATGTTTGTCTTTAGCTTTGTTAGGCAGCCGCGGTAGCGCGGCTTGTCAAAAATTGAGTAGATCGCTCAATTGGATCCACGCGGTGTCTTACCATGCAAAATATTGAGTCTTCGCAGTAAGAGACCGTCGATACGGCAAAGAGACGAGCTGGAACCAGCTCTCACTGAGTGCACAGCTCTCCGTTTGAGCCTCGAGCCCTAGGGCAAATTATTTTGTTGAACTTTATCTACTCCAAGTAAGTTTTGACGACTAGTGCAGCATTATTTTGCACTACAGCTTGAAAAGAGCTGCGCGAAAAAGTATTTCTTTCTTTTAGCCGACATGTTTAGAAAGTGTGCACACAAACGCGCCGCCTAATTGATTGATTAATTGATTGCTGCTATAAATCAAGTAAAATTGCCATGTGAGAGATGGAGATACTCGTAAAACTATTAATACACAGTTCATAAGTGCATTAGCGTTGCCGCGTGCTAATGCAAAGTGCGCATACAAAATATGAAACGCGAATCGAATCCCTTGACTTGATGGAGTGAGTGGAGTGGAACTCGAAAGGAATCAGCAGACCTATGCCGTATGGTAAAAATTCAAGCAGCATCCGGTTGGCGGGCGCGGGCGGATTGGTGGGCCTGGGCCTAAGTATTAATGCAGTAGCAGCAGCTGGAGTTAGTTGATGAGCGCGCGGCATGCAGTTAAAGAGGCAAAAAAGACAACAGCATTTGGTATTCCCAGGCGGTCACCCATCCAAGTACTAACCAAACCCAACGTTGCTTAACTTCGGTGATCAGACGAGAACCGGTGTTTTCAACGTGGTATGGCCGTTGCCACTGGCTGATAGGAGCTGAGCTCATAATTAACCTGAACCTGCAGCTACATGTATATACGGACCATACGGTACGGATCAATTGTGGGCCGCCTCTCGTCTATACTCTAATAAATATATAATTAGTAATGCGGACGGATTTACCGCGCTCGTATAGTATATAGTAAACTATAGTGGTGATTTGCAGTCAAGTCAAAGTCAACCTAACTAGCTCAACGCAAACAGTAACGCGTACAGTCCAGCTTGACTCTATATACTCAGCAACATTGAAAAGTCGCCACTCTATGCGCCAGTGATCAATTTCTCTTGGACTATTCTGAAATAAAAGATGCCAGAAAAACTGATCGGGGTAGCTTTAATCCGTCCAAACCTCGCACACCGCTCCCCACTCCATTCCTCAACTCAAGTCTGCCGGTGGCGTAGCTGAGTTGCGTCACTCGCAAATATTGAGAAAGACTTTACCTGCACTCTCTCAAAAGTGGCGACCACAGACGGAATCTTCTGTGATGCCGACTTTTCAATGTTGCTGAGTATAATTAATTCATTGTTGGCGCCATCAACAAAGTTGTACATGTACATATGCACATCCGCACGCATAGAGCGATCTAAGAAATTACATTTGATTATTGCAACTCGAAGAGATCTAGTATAGCCTGCACTCTGTACACGGCGATGCATATGCGCGCTATATCATGCTATGCTATGCTATGGTGCAACAACTAATTTACAACTTGCGGGTAAATAGAATATGTTTAAAATAATAGTAGGACACGCTAAATCCAGAATTGCAATCAACCAACTATAATTAATTAATGTTTGTCTTTAGCTTTGTTAGGCAGCCGCGGTAGCGCGGCTTGTCAAAAATTGAGTAGATCGCTCAATTGGATCCACGCGGTGTCTTACCATGTAAAATTAAGAGTCTTCGCAGTAAGAGACCGTCGATACGGCAAAGAGACGAGCTGGAACCAGCTCTCACTGAGTGCACAGCTCTCCGTTTGAGCCTCGAGCCCTAGGGCAAATTATTTTGTTGAACTTTATCTACTCCAAGTAAGTTTTGACGACTAGTGCAGCATTATTTTGCACTACAGCTTGAAAAGAGCTGCGCGAAAAAGTATTTCTTTCTTTTAGCCGACATGTTTAGAAAGTGTGCACACAAACGCGCCGCCTAATTGATTGATTAATTGATTGCTGCTATAAATCAAGTAAAATTGCCATGTGAGAGATGGAGATACTCGTAAAACTATTAATACACAGTTCATAAGTGCATTAGCGTTGCCGCGTGCTAATGCAAAGTGCGCATACAAAATATGAAACGCGAATCGAATCCCTTGACTTGATGGAGTGAGTGGAGTGGAACTCGAAAGGAATCAGCAGACCTATGCCGTATGGTAAAAATTCAAGCAGCATCCGGTTGGCGGGCGCGGGCGGATTGGTGGGCCTGGGCCTAAGTATTAATGCAGTAGCAGCAGCTGGAGTTAGTTGATGAGCGCGCGGCATGCAGTTAAAGAGGCAAAAAAGACAACAGCATTTGGTATTCCCAGGCGGTCACCCATCCAAGTACTAACCAAACCCAACGTTGCTTAACTTCGGTGATCAGACGAGAACCGGTGTTTTCAACGTGGTATGGCCGTTGCCACTGGCTGATAGGAGCTGAGCTCATAATTAACCTGAACCTGCAGCTACATGTATATACGGACCATACGGTACGGATCAATTGTGGGCCGCCTCTCGTCTATACTCTAATAAATATATAATTAGTAATGCGGACGGATTTACCGCGCTCGTATAGTATATAGTAAACTATAGTGGTGATTTGCAGTCAAGTCAAAGTCAACCTAACTAGCTCAACGCAAACAGTAACGCGTACAGTCCAGCTTGACTCTATATACTCAGCAACATTGAAAAGTCGCCACTCTATGCGCCAGTGATCAATTTCTCTTGGACTATTCTGAAATAAAAGATGCCAGAAAAACTGATCGGGGTAGCTTTAATCCGTCCAAACCTCGCACACCGCTCCCCCACTCCATTCCTCAACTCAAGTCTGCCGGTGGCGTAGCTGAGTTGCGTCACTCGCAAATATTGAGAAAGACTTTACCTGCACTCTCTCAAAAGTGGCGACCACAGACGGAATCTTCTGTGATGCCGACTTTTCAATGTTGCTGAGTATAATTAATTCATTGTTGGCGCCATCAACAAAGTTGTACATGTACATATGCACATCCGCACGCATAGAGCGATCTAAGAAATTACATTTGATTATTGCAACTCGAAGAGATCTAGTATAGCCTGCACTCTGTACACGGCGATGCATATGCGCGCTATATCATGCTATGCTATGCTATGGTGCAACAACTAATTTACAACTTGCGGGTAAATAGAATATGTTTAAAATAATAGTAGGACACGCTAAATCCAGAATTGCAATCAACCAACTATAATTAATTAATGTTTGTCTTTAGCTTTGTTAGGCAGCCGCGGTAGCGCGGCTTGTCAAAAATTGAGTAGATCGCTCAATTGGATCCACGCGGTGTCTTACCATGCAAAATATTGAGTCTTCGCAGTAAGAGACCGTCGATACGGCAAAGAGACGAGCTGGAACCAGCTCTCACTGAGTGCACAGCTCTCCGTTTGAGCCTCGAGCCCTAGGGCAAATTATTTTGTTGAACTTTATCTACTCCAAGTAAGTTTTGACGACTAGTGCAGCATTATTTTGCACTACAGCTTGAAAAGAGCTGCGCGAAAAAGTATTTCTTTCTTTTAGCCGACATGTTTAGAAAGTGTGCACACAAACGCGCCGCCTAATTGATTGATTAATTGATTGCTGCTATAAATCAAGTAAAATTGCCATGTGAGAGATGGAGATACTCGTAAAACTATTAATACACAGTTCATAAGTGCATTAGCGTTGCCGCGTGCTAATGCAAAGTGCGCATACAAAATATGAAACGCGAATCGAATCCCTTGACTTGATGGAGTGAGTGGAGTGGAACTCGAAAGGAATCAGCAGACCTATGCCGTATGGTAAAAATTCAAGCAGCATCCGGTTGGCGGGCGCGGGCGGATTGGTGGGCCTGGGCCTAAGTATTAATGCAGTAGCAGCAGCTGGAGTTAGTTGATGAGCGCGCGGCATGCAGTTAAAGAGGCAAAAAAGACAACAGCATTTGGTATTCCCAGGCGGTCACCCATCCAAGTACTAACCAAACCCAACGTTGCTTAACTTCGGTGATCAGACGAGAACCGGTGTTTTCAACGTGGTATGGCCGTTGCCACTGGCTGATAGGAGCTGAGCTCATAATTAACCTGAACCTGCAGCTACATGTATATACGGACCATACGGTACGGATCAATTGTGGGCCGCCTCTCGTCTATACTCTAATAAATATATAATTAGTAATGCGGACGGATTTACCGCGCTCGTATAGTATATAGTAAACTATAGTGGTGATTTGCAGTCAAGTCAAAGTCAACCTAACTAGCTCAACGCAAACAGTAACGCGTACAGTCCAGCTTGACTCTATATACTCAGCAACATTGAAAAGTCGCCACTCTATGCGCCAGTGATCAATTTCTCTTGGACTATTCTGAAATAAAAGATGCCAGAAAAACTGATCGGGGTAGCTTTAATCCGTCCAAACCTCGCACACCGCTCCCCCACTCCATTCCTCAACTCAAGTCTGCCGGTGGCGTAGCTGAGTTGCGTCACTCGCAAATATTGAGAAAGACTTTACCTGCACTCTCTCAAAAGTGGCGACCACAGACGGAATCTTCTGTGATGCCGACTTTTCAATGTTGCTGAGTATAATTAATTCATTGTTGGCGCCATCAACAAAGTTGTACATGTACATATGCACATCCGCACGCATAGAGCGATCTAAGAAATTACATTTGATTATTGCAACTCGAAGAGATCTAGTATAGCCTGCACTCTGTACACGGCGATGCATATGCGCGCTATATCATGCTATGCTATGCTATGGTGCAACAACTAATTTACAACTTGCGGGTAAATAGAATATGTTTAAAATAATAGTAGGACACGCTAAATCCAGAATTGCAATCAACCAACTATAATTAATTAATGTTTGTCTTTAGCTTTGTTAGGCAGCCGCGGTAGCGCGGCTTGTCAAAAATTGAGTAGATCGCTCAATTGGATCCACGCGGTGTCTTACCATGCAAAATATTGAGTCTTCGCAGTAAGAGACCGTCGATGTTGTTGTTAAACGAAAGGGTCCTAGGGGGACCCGCGGATCAGCCCTGGGGTGGGCTCTGCCGCGAGGGGCACTTCCAGGGGCCAAGGCAGTATCTGTCCAGGGCCCGAGATACCCCATGGATTGGATTGGACCCGGCTCAAAGCGCGGGGGGGGCGAATTTGACCCAAACCTACGGTACAAGACACCGCCAACCCAAACAGTGGAATCAGGGACGGTGCTAGGACCGAGTCCACCCAGGCCACCCCCCAGCAGACAGGTCCTCGGGAGTGCGCGAAAAAAACAGAATTGGAATTACTGAAAAAGCCGTCCAAGAGCGGGGAAACCCAGAAGTCTTGGAAAGGGGCTAACTATTGGAGAGAGTCTGGGCAGCTATTAACCAAGAGCGATCCTATACAGCACTCGGTAACTGCAGGCCTCGAGCCTCAAGGCTTTTCACTACCCAGCTCTATTTTGGAGTGAGTCTGGAAGGCTTGTATCCGAGGGGGAGACTCCAGGCGTCCAGGTCCACCTCTATTGCTACCAACCCAAGGGCATCGCCTATCCAGCTCATTATTGGGGGCCAGGCCAAGGGGTCGGGAGAAGAGGCACCCAGGGCAAGAGGACTCCGGACTCAGCCGGTTGTCCCCGGTACGGGACGAACATCCTTCCCAGGACACCAATCCACTGTCAGGATGAGAGCCAGAGACACGCAAGCAGGGACCTTACAGCAGGAGCCAGGAGATGGACCCGAGGACAGGGCAAGATGGACCGGGCAAGGGCAGAGCTCATAACTCCAAGAATTGGAAGGCTTCTATTGGCCAGATAAAAGAATAAAAGAATAAAAAGCCACAAAGGCACAAAGCTAGGGATAAAACAGCGCTGGGATGCCAGCCCAGAAAAAAAGAATGGCAGTGGGGAGGAGCACCATAGCCCTAAAGCAGGCAGCTTGCCGGCCTGCAGCCCGGGTGCTCAGCCTCAGGGCTGGCATGCTACTGGGTCTACCGTACACCTTTGTGAATTGGTCGTTCTTTCCTGCAGGGCGGGTTCGACCGGGGGGCTCAGTCCCGTCCTAGCCACACTGCAGTCCAGAGAACCTACTCACTCCGGGCACCACCCCCCCTAAACCAAGGCCGAGGGCCGAAATTAGAAAAAAGAATAGGGTTTATTTTTAGAACAGGCACAGCCCCTCCGGGGCGGACCCTTTGAAATTGGCATAGCCAATCGGATTGCGCACAACCCTTAGACAAGCTACCAGAAGGCAACCAGGGTAAAAACAGTCAGAGACCGTCGATACGGCAATCAACCAACTATAATTAATTAATGTTTGTTTTTAGCTTTGTTAGGCAGCCGCGGTAGCGCGGCTTGTCAAAAATTGAGTAGATCGCTCAATTGGATCCACGCGGTGTCTTACCATGCAAAATTAAGAGTCTTCGCAGTAAGAGACCGTCGATACGGCAAAGAGACGAGCTGGAACCAGCTCTCACTGAGTGCACAGCTCTCCGTTTGAGCCTCGAGCCCTAGGGCAAATTATTTTGTTGAACTTTATCTACTCCAAGTAAGTTTTGACGACTAGTGCAGCATTATTTTGCACTACAGCTTGAAAAGAGCTGCGCGAAAAAGTATTTCTTTCTTTTAGCCGACATGTTTAGAAAGTGTGCACACAAACGCGCCGCCTAATTGATTGATTAATTGATTGCTGCTATGTCATGTAAAAAATCATAAAAGCGTTATGTAAAAATCATAGAAGCGTCATGTAAACAATCATAGAAGCGTCATGTAAACAATCATAGAAGCGTCATGTAAACAATCATAGAAGCGTCATGTAAAAATCATAGAAGCGTCATGTAAAAAATCATAGAAGCATCATGTAAACAATCATAGAAGCGTCATTTAAACAATCATAGAAGCGTCATGTAAACAATCATAGAAGCGTCATGTAAAAATCATAGAAGCGTCATGTAAAAAATCATAGAAGCGTCATGTAAACAATCATAGAAGCGTCATGTAAACAATCATAGAAGCGTCATGTAAACAATCCTAGAAGCGTCATGTAAAAAATCATAAAAGCGTTATGTAAAAATCATAGAAGCGTCATGTAAATAGTCATAGAAGCGTCATGTAAAAATCATAGAAGCGTCATGTAAAAAATCATAGAAGCGTCATGTAAACAATCATAGAAGCGTCATGTAAACAATCATAGAAGCGTCATGTAAAAAATCATAAAAGCGTCATGTAAAAAATCATAAAAGCGTTATGTAAAAATCATAGAAGCGTCATGTAAATAGTCATAGAAGCGTCATGTAAAAATCATAGAAGCGTCATGTAAACAATCATCGAAGCGTCATGTAAACAATCATAGAAGCGTCATGTAAAAAATCTTAGAAGCGTCATGTAAAAATAATAGAAGCGTCATATAAACAATCATAGAAGCGTCATGTAAACAATCATAGAAGCGTCATGTAAACAATCATAGAAGCGTCATGTAAAAATCATAGAAGCGTCATGTAAAAATCATAGAAGCGTCCTGCAGAAATCGTAGAAGCGTCATGAAATAATCATAGAAGCGTCATGTAAAAAGCATAGAAGCGTCATGTAAAAAATCATAGAAGCGTCATATAAACATCATAGAAGCGTCATGTAAACAATCATAGAAGCGTCATGTAAACAATCATAGAAGCGTCATGTAAAAATATAAGCGTCATGTAAAAACCATAGAAGCGTCATGTAAACAATCATAGAAGCGTCATGTAAAAAATCATAGAAGCGTCATGAAAAAATCATATAAGCGTCATGTAAACAATCATAGAAGCGTCATGTAAACAATCATAGAAGCATCATGTAAACCATCATAGAAGCATCACGTAAAAATCATAGAAGCGTCATGTAAACAATCATAGAAGCGTCATGTAAAAATCATAGAAGCGTCATGTAAACATCATAGAAGCGTCATGTAAACAATCATAGAAGCGTCATGTAAAAAATCATAGAAGCG
The DNA here is from genome assembly GCA_002269645.1 of Macrostomum lignano. Classification (NCBI taxonomy): domain Eukaryota; kingdom Metazoa; phylum Platyhelminthes; family Macrostomidae; genus Macrostomum; species Macrostomum lignano. The sequence goes on along the minus strand of NIVC01000755.1, from coordinate 203,183 downwards.
TCATGTAAACAATCATAGAAGCGTCATGTAAAAAATCATAGAAGCGTCATGTAAACAATCATAGAAGCGTCATGTAAAAAATCATAGAAGCGTCATGTAAACAATCATAAAAGCGTTATGTAAAAATATAAGCGCCATGTAAAAACCATAGAAGCGTCATGTAAACAATCATAGAAGCGTCATGTAAAAAATCATAGAAGCGTCATGAAAAAATCATAGAAGCGTCATGTAAACAATCATAGAAGCGTCATGTAAAAAATATAAGCGTCATGTAAAAACTATAGAAACGTCATATAAACAATCATAGAAGCGTCATATAAAAAGCATAGAAGCGTCATGTAAAAAATCATAGAAGCGTCACGTAAAAATCATTGAAGCGTCATGTAAAAAATCATAGAAGCGTCATATAAACATCATAGAAGCGTCATGTAAACAATCATAGAAGCGTCATGTAAAAAATCATCGAAGCGTCATATAAACATCATGGAAGCGTCATGTAAACAATCATAGAAGCGTCATGTAAACAATCATAGAAGCGTCATGTAAAAAATATAAGCGTCATGTAAAAGCCATAGAAGCGTCATGTAAACAATCATAGAAGCGTCATGTAAAAATCATAGAAGCGTCATGAAAAAATCATAGAAGCGTCATCTAAACAATCATAGAAGCGTCATGTAAAAAATATAAGCGTCATGTAAAAACCATAGAAGCGTCATGTAAACAATCATAGAAGCGTCGTGCAAACAATCATAGAAGCGTCATGTAAACAATCATAGAAGCGTCATGTAAAAATCAAAGAAGCGTCATGTAAAAAATCATAGAAGCGTCATGTAAAAATCATAGAAGCGTCATATAAACATCATAGAAGCATCATGTAAAAATCATAGAAGCGTCATGAAAAATCATAGAAGCCTCATTTAAAGACTAATGAAAGTGTCATTTAAAAAATTAAGAAGCATCATGGTAGAATAAAAGAAGCGTCATGTCAGACATGAAGGTGTCATGTAAAAATTAAATGCAGCTATAATGCTGTGCTGGGGAGAAAAACTGAGACGTCAAGGCTCTCAGAGAATAACTGAGATTACGGGGGGGGGGGTGGTTCTGAGATGTCAAAGCAAAAGTCAGAAGCTACTTCAAAGTTCATGTACTTTACTCAATTTTTTATTGCATTCTTTGTTGGCTCGCCACGGGGGGAGGCGCTGATAGAAGAAGAGTCATGTAAAAAATAAAAGTAGCACTAAGTATACATAAAAGAAAGGTCATGTCGAAGTTAAAAGATTCATTTGGGAATTGCTACGATGTCAAAGCTTGGTGGAAATCGTTATAGTGCTGTGATTCTTAAAGAAGGAATCACTAAAATGTCAAGGCTTAGGGGAGAAGAATTGCTGAGATTTCAAGGCTTTAGGTTGGGTTAAAGTTAGGTTTAGGTCAGGTGTGGGTTGAGGGTTATATTTTATCGGGTTTCAAGGTTAACAGGGGATTTTTTAGATTTCAAGGTTTATGGGGGCCATCGCTGACATGTCAAGGCTTACGGGGGGAATAGCTGAGATGTCAAGGCTCACTGGGGTATAAATGAGATTTCAAGGCTAAAGCCAGAAGCTACATGTAGTTTATTGAAAACTTTTTATTACATTATTTGATGCCTCCTCAGGGGAGGGATCGCTGATAAAAAAAGCGTAATGTAAAAAATAAAAGAAGCTTCATGTCGAAGTTAAGAGATTCATTTGGGAATCCCTACGATGTCGAGGCTTGCAGGGAATCGCAATAATGCTGTAGTAGTGCTATAATGACTCTTAGAGAGAATTACTGAAATTTCAATGCTTTAGGGTTAGGTTAGGGTTAGGGTTAGGGTTAGGGTTAGGGCTAGGGTTAGGCTAGGGTTAGGGTTAGGGTTAGGTTTGGATTAGGGTTAGAAGGTTGACAGATATTTTTAGATTTTCAAGGCTTATTGGGGGCATTGCTGAGATGTCAGGGGGGGGAGTTGATATGTTAAAGCTTGTGGGGGGAATTACTGACGTGTCAAGGCTTACAAGGTTTGACAGGAGATTTTTTAAGATTTCAAGGATACATGTAGCTTATTAAAAAAACGTGTATTGCATTTCTTTGGCTCCCCAACGGGGGGCGTAGATTGCTAGTCTAATCACCACTATAGTTTACTATATACTATACGAGCGCGGTAAATCCGTCCGCATTACTAATTATATATTTATTAGAGTATAGACGAGAGGCGGCCCACAATTGATCCGTACCGTATGGTCCGTATATACATGTAGCTGCAGGTTCAGGTTAATTATGAGCTCAGCTCCTATCAGCCAGTGGCAACGGCCATACCACGTTGAAAACACCGGTTCTCGTCTGATCACCGAAGTTAAGCAACGTTGGGTTTGGTTAGTACTTGGATGGGTGACCGCCTGGGAATACCAAATGCTGTTGTCTTTTTTGCCTCTTTAACTGCATGCCGCGCGCTCATCAACTAACTCCAGCTGCTGCTACTGCATTAATACTTAGGCCCAGGCCCACCAATCCGCCCGCGCCCGCCAACCGGATGCTGCTTGAATTTTTACCATACGGCATAGGTCTGCTGATTCCTTTCGAGTTCCACTCCACTCACTCCATCAAGTCAAGGGATTCGATTCGCGTTTCATATTTTGTATGCGCACTTTGCATTAGCACGCGGCAACGCTAATGCACTTATGAACTGTGTATTAATAGTTTTACGAGTATCTCCATCTCTCACATGGCAATTTTACTTGATTTATAGCAGCAATCAATTAATCAATCAATTAGGCGGCGCGTTTGTGTGCACACTTTCTAAACATGTCGGCTAAAAGAAAGAAATACTTTTTCGCGCAGCTCTTTTCAAGCTGTAGTGCAAAATAATGCTGCACTAGTCGTCAAAACTTACTTGGAGTAGATAAAGTTCAACAAAATAATTTGCCCTAGGGCTCGAGGCTCAAACGGAGAGCTGTGCAATCAGTGAGAGCTGGTTCCAGCTCGTCTCTTTGCCGTATCGACGGTCTCTTACTGCGAAGACTCTTAATTTTGCATGGTAAGACACCGCGTGGATCCAATTGAGCGGTCTACTCAATTTTTGACAAGCCGCGCTACCGCGGCTGCCTAACAAAGCTAAAGACAAACATTAATTAATTATAGTTGGTTGATTGCAATTCTGGATTTAGCGTGTCCTACTATTATTTTAAACATATTCTATTTACCCGCAAGTTGTAAATTAGTTGTTGCACCATAGCATAGCATAGCATGATATAGCGCGCATATGCATCGCCGTGTACAGAGTGCAGGCTATACTAGATCTCTTCGAGTTGCAATAATCAAATGTAATTTCTTAGATCGCTCTATGCGTGCGGATGTGCATATGTACATGTACAACTTTGTTGATGGCGCCAACAATGAATTAATTATACTCAGCAACATTGAAAAGTCGGCATCACAGAAGATTCCGTCTGTGGTCGCCACTTTTGAGAGAGTGCAGGTAAAGTCTTTCTCAATATTTGCGAGTGACGCAACTCAGCTACGCCACCGGCAGACTTGAGTTGAGGAATGGAGTGGGGGAGCGGTGTGCGAGGTTTGGACGGATTAAAGCTACCCCGATCAGTTTTTCTGGCATCTTTTATTTCAGAATAGTCCAAGAGAAATTGATCACTGGCGCATAGAGTGGCGACTTTTCAATGTTGCTGAGTATATAGAGTCAAGCTGGACTGTACGCGTTACTGTTTGCGTTGAGCTAGTTAGGTTGACTTTGACTTGACTGCAAATCCTCTCTTAATACTAAAAGTGGTGCGATGTTTGTTTGTGTGTTGCAATTTTTCTCCTAGACTACTGGCAAGTCAGCGTTGAAACTTATATGGGAAAACTGCAAATTTTCCGGATTGGGTTTATAGCTATTTTACTCTTTCATTTTTACATTTTAAGATCCCTAAAAAAGCAGAAAACTGTTTTTTTAACCCTCAATAACCTTCTTTGGCCACTCTGCCTGGGGCTGCAGCCAGTTTGTAAAAATAGCCACCCCAACCTCCGCCCGCGGGTCGCTGTGTTTTTGGGGGGGGGGTGAGTGCGCGTGTTCCGCGTTCAATGCAAACCCCCCCCCGCGTGTTAGGGGTTCAATTAAATTTAACGATTCCCCCCGGAATGGGGGGTTGGGCTTGGGCTGAGTGTACATAGAAGTTGTACAGTGTAAGGAGATAGCTAGGACTGTGTCGAGATTTAATTGGTTTTATTATCGGCGCCATTCAATAGGCAGCCATGTGTATTTGCTGGGCAGTAAAATTCATTGAATAAACTTGCGAGCCTCTTTAGCAGGCAGTGAACGTACACTCGATACTTCAATGCTTTAAATCAGGAAATTTCAAACGCTAACTGTTCCTCAAGTTTTACACTTTCAGAGGAGAGACTTACATTGCTGGAAAGATCTTGCAACGCTGAGTTCGGGATATAAGTTGTTTGCTTTAAATGTGAAAACAAAAAGCACAGCATTTAAAAAACGATTTCCATACTTTTAACTTTCTGCAGTGTTACTCATTTTGGAGTTCAATGGGGGTTCGACCAACCCCCGAACAGTTGGTGGGAGGGGAGGGGCGGTTCAACTTTTAATTGCCACTGCGGAAGGGGGTCAGTCGCTGTGTATTGAAGGGTTGATTTAGTTTGCGCAATCTTTTTGTTAACTTTTACCGAGACTGATACTGACTGACTGTGAAATCGGTTGCGCATTCAATGAATTTAATTGGTTCAATTTTTTATCGGCGCCTTTCAACACGCTGCTGCGTTGTAGCTCTAACCCTAACCCTAACCCTAACCACTAAATCCTGAGAGTTGATTCTTTTTGACGGAGAAAATTTCGATTCAGTCCAGTTTTAAGGAGAGAATTTCTGTTTCGCGGAGACGATTTTGATGGATGTCAGTTTCACGCAGAGGATTTCCATGAAGTCCAGTTTAACGGAGAGGATTTCTGTTTCTCGGAGAGGATTTTGATGAATGTCAGTTTCACGGAGAGGTGTTTGATGGAGTTATCTTTTACGGAGAGGATTTCGATGATGTTCAGTTTCGCGGAGAGGAGTTGGATGATGGGATTCAGGGAATGGCATTTCAGGGAATGGAGTTCCGGTGATGGGAATTCTTCCCCTTTCTCCTCCAGAGGAGGAGTTGGCCTCGTTAATACTAAAACTGGTGCGATGTTTGTTTGTGTGTTGCAATTTTTCTCCTAGACTACTGGCAAGTCAGCGTTGAAACTTATTTGGGAAAACTGCAAATTTTCCGGATTGGGTTTATAGCTATTTTAATCTTTCATTTTTACATTTTAAGATCCCTAAAAAGCAGAAAACTGTTTTTTTTTTAACCCTCAATAACCTTCTTTGGCCACTCTGCCTGGGGCTGCAGCCAGTTTGTAAAAATAGCCACCCCAACCTCCGCCCGCGGGCCGCTGTGTATTGAGGGGTGGTGGGTGCGCGTGTTCCGCGTTCAATGCAAATAACCCTCCCCCGCGGGGTTCAATTAAATTTAACGATTCCCCCCGAAATGGGGAGTTGGGCTTGGGCTGAGTGTACATAGCAGTTGTACAGTGTAAGGAGATAGCTAGGACTGTGTCGAGATTTAATTGGTTTTATTATCGGCGACATTCAATAGGCAGCCATGTGTATTTGCTGGGCAGTAAAATTCAATGAATAAACTTGCGAGCCTCTTTAGCAGGCAGTGAACGTACACTCGATACTTCAATGCTTTAAATCAGGAAATTTCAAACGCTAACTGTTCCTCGAGTTTTAAACTTTCAGAGGAGAGACTTATATTGCTGGAAAGATCTTGCAATACTCAGTTCGGGGATATAAGTTGTTTGCTTTAAATGTGCAAACAAAAAAGCACAGCATTTAAAAAACGATTTCCATACTTTTAACTTTCTGCAGTGTACTCATTCTGGAGTTCAATGGGGGTTCGACCAACCCCCCCAACAGTTGGTGGGAGGGGGGGGGGTTCAACTTTTAATTGCCACTGCGTATTGGAAGGGGGTCAGTCGCTGTGTATTGGAGGGTTGATTTAGTTTGCGCAATCTTTTTGTTAACTTTTACCGAGACTGATACTGACTGACTGTGAAATCGGTTGCGCATTCAATGAATTCAATTGGTTCAATTTTTTATCGGCGCCTTTCAACACGCTGCTGCGTTGTAGCTCTAACCCTAACCCTAACCCTAACCACTAAATCCTGAGAGTTGATTCTTTTTGACGGAGAAAATTTCAATTCAGTCCAGTTTTATGGAGAGAATTTCTGTTTCGCGGAGACGATTTTGATGGATGTCAGTTTCACGCAGAGGATTTCCATGGAGTCCAGTTTCACGGAAAGGATTTCTGTTTCTCGGAGAGGATTTTGATGAATGTCAGTTTCACGGAGAGGTGTTTGATGGAGTTCTCTTTTACGGAGAGGATTTCGATGATGTTCAGTTTCGCGGAGAGGAGTTGGATGATGGGATTCAGGGAATAGCATTTCAGGGAATGGAGTTCCGGTGATGGGAATTCTTCCCCTTTCTCCTCCAGAGGAGGAGTTGGCCTCGTATATACTAAAAATGTGATGTCTATATATATGTGATAGATTAGAGAAAAAATGGCTGGACCGATTTTGTTCGAACTTGCACTGTTCGATCAGAAATTTTCCCGTGACGGTACATGCATCGTGGCTAAGAAATTGCTCGATGCTAAAGGCATTAAATATACGAAAAACATGCTTTTTTGCAAAGGTCAAGCAAACTTTTCGACTTGAAATGCATTGTAAGAATGCTAGAGAAAAAACTGACTGGTTGAATTCTGACTCTGAAATATATTGCATCATAACTGAATTGTAACTCCGACTTGAATTGAAAATGCAGTGTGGAAGCGTAGCACCAGACTTGATTTAAATTGCGTAACCATATTGTTAACTGATACTGACTGACTGAGAAACTGATTATGTCATAACTGCTTCGTGTGATTTACTCTATGCTTGGATTTTAAACTGTTGAATTATATATATATGTGCAAAATTTGATAAATGCAGCGACGATGGTTCGAATTTTCATAGAATATAATTTTTTCAATTAAAGCTTTTCAACGTCAGGAAAACTAAAAGACTTTTTAAAAAGAAGCGTCATGTAAAAATCATAGAAGCGTCATATAAAAATCATAGATGCGTCATTTAAAAAATCATAGAAGCATGTAAACAATCATAGAAGCGCCATGTAAAAATCATAGAAGCGTCATGTAAACAATCATAGAAGCGTCATGTAAACAATCATAGAAGCGTCATGTCAAAATCATAGAAGCGTCATGTAAACAATCATAGAAGCGTCATGAAACAATCATAGAAGCGTCATGAAACAATCATAGAAGCGTCATGTAAACAATCATAGAAGCGTCATATAAACAATCATAGAAGCGTCATGTAAAAATCATAGAAGCGTCATGTAAACAATCATAGAAGCGTCATGAAACAATCATAGAAGCGTCATGTAAACAATCATAGAAGCGTCATGTAAACAATCTAGAAGCGTCATGTAAACAATCCTAGAAGCGTCATGTAAACAATCATAGAAGCGTCATGTAAACAATCCTAGAAGCGTCATGTAAACAATCATAGAAGCGTCATGTAAACAATCATAGAAGCGCCAAGTAAAAATCATAAAAGCGTCATGTAAACAATCATTCAAGCGTCATTTAAACAATCATAGAAGCGTCATGTAAACAATCATTCAAGCGTCATTTAAACAATCATAGAAGCGTCATGTAAAAATCATAGAAGCGTCATGTAAACAATCATAGAAGCGTCATGTAAACAAGCATAGAAGCGTCATGTAAAAATCATAGAAGCGTCATGTAAACAATCATAGAAGCGTCATGTCAAAATCATAGAAGCGTCATGTAAACAATCATAGAAGCGTCATGAAACAATCATAGAAGCGTCATGTAAACAATCTTAGAAGCGCCATGTAAACAATCATAGAAGCGTCATGTAAAAATCATAGAAGCGTCATGTAAACAATCATAGAAGCGTCATGAAACAATCATAGAAACGTCATGTAAAAATCATAGAAGCGTCATGTAAACAATCATAGAAGCGTCATGTAAACAATCATAGAAGCGTCATGTAAACAATCATAGAAGCGTCATGTAAACAATCATAGAAGCGCCATGTAAAAATCATAAAAGCGTCATGTAAACAATCATTCAAGCGTCATTTAAACAATCATAGAAGCGTCATGTAAACAAGCACAGAAGAATGTAAACAATCATAGAAGCGTCATGTAAAAATCATAGAAGCGTCATGAAACAATCATAGAAGCGTCATGTAAAAAATCATAGAAGCGTCATGTAAAAATCGTAGAAGCGTCATGTAAAAATCATAGAAGCGTCATGTAAAATCATAGAAGCGTCATGTAAAAATCATAGAAGCGTCATGTAAAATCGTAGAATCGTCCTGCCAAAATCGTAGAAGCGTCATGTAAAAAATCATAGAAGCGTCATGTAAAAATCATAGAAGCGTCATGTAAAATCATAGAATCATCCTGCCAAAATCGTAGAAGCGTCATGTAAAAAATCCTTAAAGCGTCATGTAAACAATCATAGAAGCGTCATGAAACAATCATAGAAGCGTCATGTAAACAGTCATAGAAGCGTCATGTAAACAATCTAGAAGCGTTATGTAAACAATCCTAGAAGCGTCATGTAAACAATCATAGAAGCGTCATGTAAACAATCTAGAAGCGTCATGTAAACAATCATAGAAGCGTCATGTAAACAATCATAGAAGCGCCATGTAAAAATCATAGAAGCATCATGTAAACAATCATAGAAGCGTCATATAAAAATCATAGAAGCGTATGTAAAAATGATAGAAGCGTCATATAAAAAATCATAGTAGGGTCATGTAAACAATCATAGAAGCGTCATATAAAAATCATAGAAGCGTCATGTAAACAATCATAGAAGCGTCATGAAACAATCATAGAAGCGTCATGTAAACAATCATAGAAGCGTCATGAAACAATCATAGAAGCGTCATGTAAACAATCATAGAAGCGTCATGTAAAAAATCATAGAAGCGTCATGTAAACAATCATAGAAGCGTCATGTAAAAATCATAGAAGCGTCATATAAAAATCATAGAAGCGTCATATAAAAATCATAGAAGCGTCATGTAAACAATCATAGAAGCGTCATGTAAACAATCATAGAAGCGTCATGTAAACAATCATAGAAGCGTCATGTAAAAAATCATAGAAGCGTCATGTAATGAATCATAGAAGCGTCATGTAAACAATCATAGAAGCGTCATGTAAAAATCATAGAAGCGTCATGTAAAATCATAGAATCATCCTGCCAAAATCGTAGAAGCGTCATGTAAACAATCATAGAAGCGTCATGTAAACAATCATAGAAGCGTCATGAAACAATCATAGAAGCGTCATGTAAACAATCATAGAAGCGTCATGTAAACAATCCTAGAAGCGTTATGTAAACAATCTAGAAGCGTCATGTAAACAATCATAGAAGCGTCATGTAAACAATCTAGAAGCGTCATGTAAACAATCATAGAAGCGTCATGTAAACAATCATAGAAGCGCCATGTAAAAATCATAGAAGCATCATGTAAACAATCATAGAAGCGTCATATAAAAATCATAGAAGCGTTATGTAAAAATGATAGAAGCGTCATATAAAAATCATAGAAGCGTCATGTAAACAATCATAGAAGCGTCATATAAAAATCATAGAAGCGTCATGTAAACAATCATAGAAGCGTCATGAAACAATCATAGAAGCGTCATGTAAACAATCATAGAAGCGTCATGAAACAATCATAGAAGCGTCATGTAAACAATCATAGAAGCGCCATGTAAAAAATCATAGAAGCGTCATGTAAACAATCATAGAAGCGTCATGTAAAAATCATAGAAGCGTCATATAAAATCATAGAGCGTCATAAAAATCATAGATGCGTCATGTAAACAATCATAGAAGCGTCATGTAAACAATCATAGAAGCGTCATGTAAACAATCATAGAAGCGTCATGTAAAAAATCATAGAAGCGTCATGTAATGAATCATAGAAGCGTCATGTAAACAATCATAGAAGCGTCATGTAAACAATCATAGAAGCGTCATGTAAAAATCATAGAAGCGTCATGTAAACAATCATAGAAGCGTCATGTAAACAATCATAGAAGCGTCATGTAAAAAATCGTAGAAGCGTCATTTAAAAATCATAGAAAGCGTTATTATAAAAAATCATAGAAGCGTCATGTAAACAATCAGAGAAGCGTCATGTAAACAATCATAGAAGCGTCATGTAAAAAATCATAGAAGCGTCATGTAAAAATTATAGAAGCGTCAAGAAAAAATCATAGAAGCGTCATGTAAAAAAAGTCATAGAAGCGTCATGTTAAAATCATAGAAGCGTCATGAAAAAATCATAGAAGCCTCATTTAAAAACTAAGGAAAGTGTCATTTAAAAAATTAAGAAGCATCATGGTAGAATAAAAGAAGCGTCATGTCAGACATGAAGGGTGTCATGTAAAAATAAATGCAGCTATAATGCTGTGCTGGGGAGAAAAACTGAGACGTTAAGGCTCTCAGAGAATAACTGAGATTACGGGGGGGGGTTGCTGAGATGTCAAAGCAAAAGTCAGAAGCTACTTCAAAGTTCATGTACTTTACTCAATTTTTTTATTACATTCTTTGTTGGCTCGCCACGGGGGGGGTCGCTGATAGAAGAAGAGTCATGTAAAAAATAAAAGTAGCACTATGTATACATAAAAGAAAAGTCATGTCGAAGTTAAAAGATTCATTTGGGAATTGCTATGATGTCAAAGCTTGGAGGGAATCGTTACAGTGCTGTGATTCTTAAAGAAGGAATCACTAAAATGTCAAGGCTTAGGGGAGAAGAATTGCTGAGATTCAAGGCTTTAGGTTGGGTTAAAGTTAGGTTTAGGTCAGGTGTGGGTTGAGGGTTATATTTTATCGGGTTTCAAGGTTAACGGGGATTTTTCAGATTTCAAGGTTTATGGAGGCCATCGCTGACATGTCAAGGCTTACGGGGGGAATAGCTGAGATGTCAAGGCTCACGGGGTATAAATGAGATTTCAAAGCTAAAGTCAGAAGCTACATGTAAACAATCATGTAAAGTTTATTGAAAACTTTTTATTACATTATTTGATGCCTCCTCAGGGGAGGGATCGCTGATAAAAAAGCGTAATGTAAAAAATAAAAGAAGCTTCATGTCGAAGTTAAGAGATTCATTTGGGAATCCCTACGATGTCGAGGCTTGCAGGAAATCGCTATAATGCTGTAGCAGTGCTATAATGACTCTTAGAGAGAATTACTGAAATGTCAATGCTTTAGGGTTAGGTTAGGGTTAGGGTTAGGGTTAGGGTTAGGGTTAGGGTTAGGCTAGGGTTAGGGTTAGAAGGTTGACAGATATTTTTAGATTTCCAAGGCTTATTGGGGGCATTGCTGAGATGTCAAGGGGGGAGTTGATATGTTAAAGCTTGTGGTGGGGAATTACTGACATGTCAAGGCTTACAAGGTTTGACAGGAGATTTTTTAAGATTTCAAGGATACATGTAGCTTATTAAAAAAACGTGTAGCGATTGCATTTCTTTGGCTCCCCAACGGGGGGCGTAGATTGCTAGTCCTATATACTAAAAATGGTCTGTCTGTGTCTATCTATCTATCTATCTATGTGATCGATTAGAGAAAATCCTATATACTAAAAATGAGTTGTCTGTATGTGGGTAGGTATGCGATAGATTTCGGAAAAAATGGCTCAACCGATTTTCTTCAAACTTGCACCATTCGATCAGAAAATTTCCTGGGACGGTACATGCATCTTGGCTAAGAAATTGCTCAATTTTAAAGGGATTAAATATTCGAAAAACATGCTTTTTTGCAAAGGTCAAGCAAAATTTTCGACTTGAAATGCATTGTAAGAATGCTAGAGAAAAAACTGACTGGATGAATTTCAATTGTGATAAAGATTGCATCACAACAAGGTGAAAACAGTGCCACAGAAACGCACACAAGACTTGATTAAAATTGCGTAACAATATTGCTAACTTAAATTAAGACTGATACTGGCTGACTGAGAAATTCATTATGTCATAAAATTTTACTCTAACCGACTTGCTGTAAGAATTGAATTATAAGGGCCACAATTCATGTGCTCCAATTGTAAAAAGATAGCCTAGATGCGAACAGACTGGACTGCTAATGTAGCGACCTGGGTTCGAATCTTGGTAGCGCAAAATGATTTTTTTATTAAAACACCTTAAAAACAAAAAACTGCTAAACATAAAAGAAGCGCAATGTCAAACATACAAGAGCCACCATGTCAAACATAAAAGAGCCACCATTTCGAACAAAAAAGAGTTACCATTAAGAACATTAAAGAGCCACCATGTCGAACATTAAAGAGCCACCATGTCGAAACATTAAAGAGCCACAATGTCAAACATAAAACAGACACCATTAAGAACATTAAAGAGCCACCATGTCGAACATTAAAAAACCACCATGTCAAACATTAAAGAGCCACCATTTCAAACCTAAAAGAGCCACCATGTCGAACATTAAAGAGCCACCTTATCAAACATTAAAGAGCCACCATGTCGAACATAAAAGATCTACCATGTAGAACATAAAAGAGTCACCATGTCAAACATTAAAGAGCCACCATGTAAAACATTAAAGAGCCACCATGTCAAACAAAAGAGCCACCATTTCAAACAAAAAGAGTTACCATTAAGAACATTAAAGAGCCACCATGTCGAACATTAAAAAGCCACCATGTCAAACATAAAACAGACACTATTAAGAACATTAAAGAGCCACCATGTCGAAACATTAAAGAGCCACCATGCCAAACATAAAAGAGCCACCATATCAAACATTAAAGAGCCACAATGTCAAACATAAAACAGACACCATTAAGAACATTAAAGAGCCACCATGTCGAAACATTAAAGAGCCACCATGCCAAACATAAAAGAGCCACCATATCAAACATTAAAGAGCCACAATGTCAAAAATTAAAGAGCCACAATGTCAAACACAAAAGAGCCACCATTTCAAACCTTAAAGAGCCACCATGTCGAACATTAAAGAGCCACCATGTCGAACATAAAAGAGCCACCATATCAAACATAATAGAACTACCATGTCAAACATTAAAGAGCCACCATGTCGAACATTAAAGAGCCACCATGTCAAACATAAAACAGACACCATGTCGAACATTAAAGAGCCACCATGTCAAACATAAAAGAACCACCATATCAAACATTAAAGAGCCACAATGTCAAAAATTAAAGAGCCACCATGTCGAAGATTAAAGTGCTACCATGTCAAACATAGAAAGCCACCATGTCAAACATTAAAGAGCCACAATGTCAAACACAAAAGAGCCACCATTTCAAACCTTAAAAAGCCACCATGTCGAACATTAAAGAGCCATCATGTCGAACATAAAAGAGCCACCATGTCGAACATAAAAGAGCCACCATATCAAACATAAAAGAACTACCATGTCAAACATTAAAGAGCCACCATGTCGAACATTAAAGAGCCAACATGTCAAACATAAAACAGACACAAATAAAAACATTAAAGAGCCACCATGTCGAACATTAAAGAGCCACCATGTCAAACATTAAAGAGCCACCATGTCAAACATAAAACAGAGCCACCATTTCGAAAAGTAAAGAGCCACCATGTCAAACATTAAAGAGCCACCATGTCGAACATAAAAGGGCCACCATGTCAAATATTAAAGAGCCACCATGTCAAACATTAAAGAGCCACCATGCCAAACATTAAAGAGCCACCATGCCAAACAAAAAGAGCCACCATGTCGAACATAAAAGAGCCACCATGTCAACCATAAAAGAACCACCACGTCAAGCATATACATTACTCCATGTCAAACATAAAAGAGCCACCATGTCAAACATTAAAGAGCCACCATGCCAAACATTAAAGAGCCACCATGTCAAACATTAAAGAGCCAGCATGTCAAACATAAAAGAGCCACTATGTCGAACATTATTGAGCCACCATGTCAGACATTAAAGAGCCATCATGCCAAACATAAAAGAGCCACCATATCAAACATAAAAGAACTACCATGTCAAACATTAAAGAGCCACCATGTCGAACATTATTGAGCCACCATGTCGAACATCAAAGAGCCACCATGCCAAACATAAAAGAGCCGCCATGTCAAACATAAAAAAGCCACCATGTCAACCATAAAAGAACCACCACGTCAAGCATATACATTACTCCATGTCAAACATTAAACATCCACCATGTCAAACATAAAAGAGCCACCATGTTAAACATAAAAGAGCCACCATGTCAAACATTAGAGCCACCATGTTGAACATTAAAGAGCCACCATGTCAAACATAAAAGAGCCACCATGTCGAACATTAAAGAGCCACCATATCAAACATAGAAGAGCCACAATGTCAAGCATATATGACTCCATGTCCAACATTAAAGAGCCACCATGTGGAACATTAAGGAGCCACCATGTCAAAAATTAAAGAGCCCCCATATCGAACATAGAAGAGCCACCATGTGGAACATTAAAGAGCCACCATGTCAAACATTAAAGAGCCTACATATCAAACATTAAAAAGTTACCATGTCAAACATTAAAGAGCCACCATGTTGAACATTATTGAGCCACCATGTCAGACATTAAAGAGCCACCATGCCAAACATAAAAGAGCCACCATATCAAACATAAAAGAACTACCATGTCAAACATTAAAGAGCCACCATGTCGAACATTATTGAGCCACCATGTCGAACATCAAAGAGCCACCATGCCAAACATAAAAGAGCCGCCATGTCAAACATAAAAAAGCCACCATGTCAACCATAAAAGAACCACCACGTCAAGCATATACATTACTCCATGTCAAACATTAAAGATCCACCATGCCAAACATAAAAGAGCCGCCATGTCAAACATAAAAAAGCCACCATGTCAACCATAAAAGAACCACCACGTCAAGCATATACATTACTCCATGTCAAACATTAAAGATCCACCATGCCAAACATTAAAGAGCCACCATGTCAAACATAAAAGAGCCACCATGTTAAACATAAAAGAGCCACCATGTCAAACATTAGAGCCACCATGTTGAACATAAAAGAGCCACCATGCCAAACATTAAAGAGCCACCATGTCAAACATTAAAGAGCCACCATGTCAAACATAAAAGAGCCACCATGTCAAACATTAAAGAGCCAGCATGTCAAATATTAGAGCCACCATGTTGAACATTAAAGAGCCACCATGTCAAACATAAAAGAGCCACCATGTCGAACATTAAAGAGCCACCATATCAAACATAGAAGAGCCACCATGTCAAGCATATATGACTCCATGTGCAACATTAAAGAGCCACCATGTGGAACATTAAGGAGCCACCATTTCAAAAATTAAAGAGCCTACATATCAAACATTAAAAAGTTACCATGTCAAACATAAAAGAGCCACCATGCCAAACATTAAAGAGCCACCATGTCAAACATAAAAGAGCCACCATGTCAAACATTAAAGAGCCACCATGCCAAACATTAAAGAGCCACCATGTCAAACATAAAAGAGCCACCATGTCAAACATTAAAGAGCCACCATGCCAAACATTAAAGAGCCACCATGTCAAATATTAAAGAGCCACCATGTCAAACATAAAAGAACCACCATGTAAAGCATATATGTGACTCCATGTCTAACATTAAAGAGCCACCATGTAGAACATTAAAGAGCCACCATGTCAAACATATAAGAGACTTTATTTCAAACATAAAAGAGCCACCATGTTGAACATTAAAGAGCTACCATGTCAAACATTAAAGAGCCACCATATCAAACATTAAAGTTCCATCGTGTCGAACATTAAAGAGCCACCATGTCGAACATATAAGAGACTTTATTTCAAACATAAAAGAGCCAACCATTTCGAACATGAAAGAACCACCATGTCGAACATAAAAGAGCCACCATTTCTAATATAAAAGAGCCACCATGTCGAACATAAAGGAGCCACTATGTCGAACATAAAAGAGCCACCATGTTGAAACTTAAAGAGCCAACCTGTAAAACATTTAAAAGATTCACCATGTCAAACATATAAGTGACTTCATTTCAAACATAAAAGAGCCACCATGTCAAACATAAAAGATACACAATTTCAAACGTAAAAGTGAGCGAATTTTAAAGGAGCCACTATAATGCTAAGGAAATTGTCGCACTAGCTACTTATTGTCTGGTGGATGCTTGCTATTTGGGGATGCTATCTATCTGGGGGATGCTTGCTAGCTTGTATCTTGGGGATGCTTGCTATCTGGGGGATGCTTGCTATCTGGGGGATGCTTGCTATCTGGGGATGCTTGCTATTTGGGTGATGCTTGCTATCTGGGGGATGCTTGCTATCTGGGGATGCTTGCTATTTGGGTGATGCTTGCTATCTGGGGATGCTTGCTATCTGGGGATGCTTGCTATCCGGGGGATGCTTGCAATCTGGGGGATGCTTGCTATCTGGGGGATGCTTGCTATCTGGGTGATGCTTGCTATCTGGGGGATGCTTTCTCTCTGGGTGATGCTTGCTGTCTTGGGATGATTTCTTTTTGCATTGCACTTCATTTGAGTAGTTTGTCTGTTTTCTTTGTAAAAGCTTTTTTTGGCTATTTTCTTATTACATGTAGAGAACAGAGATTCTATACAGATGTCCCCCAACGGGGGGCGAAGATTGCTAGTCCATATACTAAAAATGGTCTGTCGGTATGTGTGTGTGTATGTGTGTGTGTGTGATCGATTTTAGCAAAAACGGCTCAACCGATTTTCTTCGAACTTGCACTGTTCGATCAGAAATTTTCCCGTGACAGTACATGCATCGTGGCTAAGAAATTGCTTGATGCTAAAGGGATTAAATATTCGAAAAACATGCTTTTTTGCAAAGGTCAAGCAGCTCTTTCGACTTGAAATGCATCGTAAGAATGCTAGCAGAAAAACTGACTGGTTGAATTCTGATTCTGAAATAGATTGCATCACAATACACAAGACACTCAATTGAATTGCGTCACAGCGTTGAGTGTGAAAGCATAGCACAGTACTCAATTTATATTGCGTAACCATATTGTTAACTTTTATAGAGACTGGTACTGACTTGCCTAAGAAATTGATTATGTCATAACTGCTTCGTGACTTTTTACTCTACCTGACTTTGTGTGAGTGTTGAATTATATAAGTGGTACAAATTCAGTGATAACTTCGATGAGAGCTAGCCTAGAGCTGAACAGACCAGACTGCTAATGCAGCAACCTGGGTTCGAATCTAAGTAGTTTAAAAGTAGTAGTGTAAAATTTTTTATTAAAGGCTAAATAAAAACACTTAGATTACTGCACTCGATAAGCCAAGGATTATTGCTATTAATAAACCAAGGATTACTGCACTCGATAAGCCATGGATTATTGCTATTAATAAACCAAGGATTACTGCACTTGGCAAACCAAGAATTACTGCACTCAAGAAGCCAAGGATTACTGCTCTTAATAAACCAAGGATTACTGCACTCGATAAACCAAGGACTATTGCTCTTGGCAAACCAAGGATTACTGCACTCGATAAGCCAAGGATTATTGCTATTAATAAACCAAGGATTACTGCACTCAAGAAGCCAAGGATTACTGCTCTTAATAAACCAAGGATCACTGCACTCGATAAACCAAGGACTATTGCTCTTGGCAAACCAAGGATTACTGCACTCGATAAGCCAAGGATTATTGCTATTAATAAACCAAGGATTACTGCACTCAAGAAGCCAAGGATTACTGCTCTTAATAAACCAAGGATCACTGCACTCGATAAACCAAGGACTATTGCTCTTGGCAAACCAAGGATTACTGCACTCGATAAGCCAAGGATTATTGCTATTAATAAACCAAGGATTACTGCACTCGATAAGCCAAGGATTACTGCACTTGGAAAACCAAGGATTACTGCACTCGATAAGCCAAGGACTATTGCTATTAATAAACCAAGGATTACTGTACTCAATAAGCCAAGGATTATTGCTCTTAATAAATCAATGATTACTGCACTCGATAAGCCAAAGATTATTGCTATTAATAAACCAAGGATTACTGCACTCGATAAGCCAAGGATTACTGCACTTGGAAAACCAAGGATTACTGCACTCGATAAGCCAAGGACTATTGCTATTAATAAACCAAGGATTACTGTACTCAATAAGCCAAGGATTATTGCTCTTAATAAACCAAGGATTACTGCACTCAATAAGCCAAGGATTATTGCTATTACTAAACCAAGGATTACTGCACTCGATAAACCAAGGACTATTGCTATTAACGAACCAAGGATTAATGCATTTGATTAATCAAGGATTATTGCTATTAATAAACCAAGGATTACTGCACTCGATAAACCAAGGACTATTGCTCTTGGCAAACCAAGGATTACTGCACTCGATAAGCCAAGGATTATTGCTCTTAATAAATCAATGATTACTGCACTCGATAAGCCAAGGATTATTGCTCTTAATAATCCAAGGATTACCAAGACCAAGACTGCATAGCAGAGAGCGACTTTCATATATATAAGCGATTTTTATTGAAAGTTTTCAATGCAACATTGCTAACAACTTTGTGGTAAAAAAGATGAGTGTAAAATGTGCACGAGTATTTGCACATCTATTTGTTCATCGCTGCTTGTTGACTTTGACCATTTTATTAGCAGTTTTGTAAGGAGAATTTTGGCTTTAAAGGGCAGCTTGACCAATTAATTAGCAGCGGGCGCTGGAGAGAATTTACGTTTAGTGTAAATTTATTAACACTGAATAGTGTACAGCTTTTTGGGGTGGGGGTGGTGCGCTGAGTATAAAAAGTTTGTCATGATTGTTTTCTTATCTTTGTCAATTATCACACAACCCCTCACTCAGACTATCTTTACTTTTTCATTCTAATTCTACCTATCTTATTTTTCAATTCAATTCCTATCATATTTTTCGATCCAAATTCTAAAATGGCTCGACGTGGCACCAGCGCTTTGAAAAAGAGCAGAGATGCCAAAAAGAAACGCCAAGCACTCGATAAGCCAAGGATTATTGCTATTAATAAACCAAGGATAACTGCACTCGATAAACCAAGGACTATTGCTCTTGGCAAACCAAAGATTACTGCACTCGAGAAGCCAAGGATTATTGCTATTAATAAACCAAGGATTACTGCAATCGATAAATCAAGGACTATTGCTCTTGGCAAACCAAGGATTACTGCACTCAATAAGCCAAGGATTATTGCTATTAATAAACCAAGGATTACTGCACTTGGAAAACCAAGGATTACTGCACTCGAGACGCCAAGGATTATTGCTATTAATAAACCAAGGATTACTGCACTCGAGAAGCCAAGGATTATTGCTGTTAATAAACCAAGGATTACTGCACTCGATAAGCCAAGGATTATTGCTATTAATAAACCAAGGATTACTGCACTTGGAAAACCAAGGATTACTGCACTCGAGAAGCCAAGGATTATTGCTATTAATAAACCAAGGATTAATGCACTTGATTAATCAAGGATTATTGCTATTAATAAACCAAGGATTACTGCACTTGGAAAACCAAGGATTACTGCACTCGAGAAGCCAAGGATTATTGCTATTAATAAACCAAGGATTAATGCACTTGATAAATCAAGGATTATTGCTATTAATAAACCAAGGATTACTGCACTCGATAAGCCAAGGATTATTGCCATTAATAAACCAAGAATTACTGCACTCGATAAGCCAAGGATTATTGCTATTAATAAACCAAGGATTACAGAATACCGTGCACTTTTTAATTGTTGCTACTTTCTTAGTCATTGCAATGACTCAGGTGTAAACTCCGGGGTTAGGGTTGATTTACATGCCCCAAGTGAATGCCTCTGTCCAGCTGTGCAGACTAAAGCAAGCCAACAAGTGGTAAGATTGACACCAATGAAAAATTCGTAACAGAATTTGTGCAATGGTACCATCTTGTTGGCGAAGCCTTCTGCAGAAACACCTTAATTATTATCCTTTTATGACTGCAATTGTAAATATACGGAGTAAATAAATTAACAGAGTTGAGTGTGGAAGCATAGCACAATACTTGATTTATATTGCGTAACCATATTGTTCACTTTAATAGAGACTGGTACTTACTGACTTGCCTAACAAATTGATAATGTCATAACTGCTTCGTGTTGTAGTAGTTGTAGTAGTAGTAGTGTAGTAGTAGTAGTAGTAGTAGGTAAGTAAACTCCTAAAATAACGAAGCAGTTCAGCAAAGTTCGAGCAGTGATTCTTTTACGAGTAATCAAGTCGAATGGTGCAATTAGGTCCTACAAATTTTTTTTGTACGAGTTTGTTTTTTGTCTGATTACGCAGAGAAAAGGATTAATCAATGGGGACTGCTCTCTTATTACGTCCCTAATTTTTGGAACACTATAATTTCAAAAAGCAATGCAAAAAAAGTTTACTGTTTATTTATTGTTAGCCATTCTGATATTTCGGTTAGTTAAATTACTTTAAATGTACAAGTTTATGTGAGTCATCAATATGATAGTTCCAGGTTGCAGTGTTTTACTGTAAGTACATGTAGTAAGATTTAATTTGTTCTATATTAGTTTCCGCCAATGAATGCGCCTCTACACTAATTCAAAAGAGAAAGTTCAGAAAATTTCACAAAAGACAGCAATTTAAGCAATTAAATTTATTTGAGATAAGTTACTCTAGAATATTCTAGATTTATTTAATTTATTAAATTATTTATTTTGAGATATTTAAGATATTTAAGATTATGATTAAGATTTAGAATTTTAGAACACAGTTTAGAATAAAGTCAATTTAGTTAATTTTCCTGCTGTTGCTCCTGCTGCCCCTGCTGCTCTTGGCGCTCGCTCTGCTTCTGCTGCTGCTCCTGCTGCTGCTGCTGCTGCTGCTGCTCCTGCTGCTGCTCCTGCTGCTGCAGCTGCTGCTGTTGGCGGTTGTACTTTTTGAGTGCTTCGCATTTGGCCACTCTATGGCCTCCGCCACAGAAGTAGCACGATATTTCTAGGAAATTGGGCAGGTATGGTGAAATTGTCAGTTTAAGTATGATTTGATTTAGCTATACTTAAGCATAGTGTTAAAAATAAAATTCACTAATAACTTAATAAAATTCATAACTTAATTTGACTAAGATTGGTTTGTTTGCTTTAAAGAGTCAAGAAGAGAGGAAGCCAATGTGTGTATTAGCGTTCTGTATTTATAGAAATTCTACATTCTACAGTGAAACTCTGGAGAGGTATGAAAAAGCAGAAACAATCCATAAGATACTTACTTTTGCGAGGTTGGCCCTGGCGACGGCAGCCGGCGCCTCTTTCAATAATTGTGATTTTCATGATAATAGATAGTGTTTTGCTCTAGATTATATCTTTGCACTGATAATTTGTTTGGATATCTTAAGTTGGCGTAGAGTAAGAATCTACAATACATATATATATAGCAAAACTTTCTGGGGTGGGTTGGTGCTGGCCCAACCCGATTGGCCCTGTCGTGTGGGGATTAGCCACTTAGGGCTGAGGTGAACATTAGGGCTGAGGTGGACAAATGAAGCTAAGCAAGAGTGACGGCAGTGGCTGGACGGGTTGGGGCTAAGCTATGCACGGCTTAGGGTGAAGCTCACACTGGACAGAGAGAAGGGGTGAGAGCACAGTGTTGGTTGGGTGACTAAAGCCAAGCTGGGCCTGGGGAGGTTGAATCAAAACCAGTTTGAAGCGGTAAACAACACAGAATACCCTGCACTTTTTAATTGTTGCTACTTTCTTAGTCATTGCAATGACTCAGGTGTAAACTCCGGGGTTAGGGTTGATTGCAAGTAAGAATTAGGAGGGGTGGTGGAGATAGGCGCGAGATTATAGAGCTAATGAGACGGCGGCTACAAACAGAGAAAAGAATAAGAATACTGAATTAGATAGAGAGGGTGAGAAAATGGAGTAAACACAAACAAGTTCAGATGAACTGGATAAATGACTAATAAAGTTTATGCTGCTCTTCATGAGTGTGAAAAACGATAAGTCGCAGACAACGTTGAGAGGGGTTGGCCGTGGTAGTTCAATTAGCGTCGTGAGATCACACCACAATATTCAGAGCCCACCCACCCCAGTGGATTTAGTCTGGAAACGAAAAGATTGCAGACAGGGTAGGGAGGGGTATCTGCATTCTGATTGGCTGTTTAGTGGTGTGGGTTGACTGCTGGTGATTGGGGTGTGGGCTTGACTATTTAATCAAAATGTACTGCAAATTGTGATTTCAACCTGCTATTTCTACTGAAGTATTTTGCACTGCAACATTTCTAGAAGCTATTTCTATTTCTATTTTCTAAGTTTTGTTTATACTTTGTTAAAACTAAACAACTTAGCAACAATGGCGTCTACAATCACCAAGAAGATTAAGGCCAAAATCTCTGGCCTGAAACTGGGCTACATGAATACAGCGGTTACTGGCCTTGTAACCGAGTTGAAGGAGATCAGGTCGTACATGAAGAACGATGTTCGATGCGAAGTTTTTTCATTCGTCTTGGTGGACGACTCGGCTGAGATGAGAGTCAGCGTTTTCGGCAAGGACCTGCGGTCTATTTGGGAAGTTTGCAATACTTCCGATGCTGTTCGCATAGCCGGCGGTATGGTAAAGACTTCGGATCCGAGATACAACAGCACGAATAATCCTATGGAGGTGTCTCTTTCAGTTGACTCCAAGGGATCAATATATCGAAGCAATGAAGTTCCGAGTGTTAGTGAACGGGCGTGTAACTATACGGGAATAAGCGACCTTCAAAACGTACGCCTGCAAGAGTGAGTTGCATT
This sequence comes from Macrostomum lignano, assembly GCA_002269645.1. NCBI lineage: Eukaryota > Metazoa > Platyhelminthes > Macrostomidae > Macrostomum > Macrostomum lignano. The sequence goes on along the minus strand of NIVC01000755.1, from coordinate 180,242 downwards.
GTATCTATCTACTTGTATGTATTGTATAGACAGACAGTATACAATATTATTATATGTATAATAGAAAAAATAGTATAGAAAATGTGAATTGTATAGGCAATTGTGTAGCACTGTTGTGTATGTTCGGCTTTTATAAATTATTTTGACTAGATTAGCAATCCATTCTGTTCTGTGCCTTCATCCCTTGATGTTGGCTAGACTAGCAGTCCATTATATTCATTAGTCTATTGATGTAGGTAGGATTCAAATGAACTTCAAAAAGCGTTTTGAGACTTTAAAAAACTTTTATAACTGTTCCCTCTTTATTGCCTTTTATTAGAAATGTCGATGTCCTTGGAGCAATCGACACACTGCAGCCGCCCGAGGAAGTCATGACGAAGGCTGGGAAGCGCATAAACGTAGCCAAAGTAACTCTTGTTGACCAGTCCTGTCGTTCTGTCTCCTGCACGTTTTGGGGGTCGTCCTCCGATCAAGCTGTCAATTGGAGTGTCGGCGAAATTTTGTCGATACGACGAGCAAAAGTACAGGAGTACGCCGGCGCTGTTGTACTTGGATGTACTTGCTCTGAAGTTCGGCGCAACTCGGACGACACCGAGGTTACGACTTTGACTGACTGGTACACGAATGCTAAGCAGAGCGATACTGAGTTTCAACCTCTGGGTGCTCCGTGTACATCAGGCGCGGTTGGCGGCTCTTCTGACCAAAGGGGAAACAACAGGCGAGTTGTTATCCAACTACCGGTTTCGCACGAATCCTTTCGGGATGTAGACGAAATTGTCTTGGACTTTGGAGAAGGAGTAAAGGTGCGCGTGTTCGTTGTACATGTAACTTATTTAGTGTTTAGTATCTTTCTGTAGTACAGATCTATATGCACTCTAACTTACTACAGTATTGTATATTACTCGATCAATAATGTATAAAATTCTGTTTTAAGCAAATTGTAAATTTTTGTTGATTAATTTTACCTTTCGACAGAAACTATACAGACTGGTGCCGTCTGGTGAGAGCCAACTCGAGTCAACACGAATCGACTGGAGTACGCAGGCGGATGAAACGAGCAGAATGTCGTGCGAAGATTTCTCTGGCAGTTCAAGAAATCAGTGAGTTATTGAAGAACATGTGTTGAAAAGCCATCACAAGTAAATTTTAGCATGGAAAAAGAATTGCTACCTAGGCCCTAGATGCTAAAATTCCTGCTGCATTGGCATTGGCATGAATATGAAGTACCTTTAGATTGGGTGCGTAAGTCAAATTTGGAGACTAAAATTTAGGATATGGGCTATTTAAGATATATAGGTAAACTAGATTAATAGTAGTTTTGGTACCCCAATAGTCTAATCTAATAACAGTCTAAGAATTTCTTTAATGGACATTCCGAAAATTTCAGCTAATGGGATGTCTGAGAATTTCAGCTAAGCTAATGGGATATCTGAGAATTTCAGGTAATGGGATATCTGAGAATGTCAGCTAATGGGAGTTCTGAGAATGTCAGCTAATGGGAGTTCTGAGAATGTCAGCTAATGGGAGTTCTGAGAATTTCAGCTAATGGGATTTCTGAGAATGTCAGCTATTGGGATACCTGAAAATGTCAGCTAATGGGCTATCTGAGAATTTCAGCTAAGCTAATGGGATATCTGAGAATTTCAGGTAATGGGATATCTAAGAATGTCAGCTAATGGGATTTCTGAGAATTTCAGCTAATGGGATTTCTGAGAATGTCAGCTAATGGGATTTCTGAGAATTTCAGCTAATGGGATATCTGAGAATGTCAGCTAATGGGAGTTCTGAGAATTTCCGCTAATGGGATTTCTGAGAATGTCAGCTAATGGGATTTCTGAGAATGTCAGCTAATGGAGTTCTGAGAATGTCAGCTAATGGGATATCTGAGAATGTCAGCTAATGGGAGTTTTGAGAATTTCAGCTAATGGGACTTCTGAGAATGTCAGCTAATGGGGAGTTCTGAGAATGTCAGCTATCTTCATTAGAACATTAAGGATGAAGTGTTACATTATCGCAGGGTGTATTTTTGCCATTGCCAATGTTGATAGCAGGCTGGCTGCAGACGTGCTGGGCCTGACAGAGAGTTGGTTGAAATGGACATTTCGCTGCTTTGTATGTCCCTGGTAGATTTCTTCCACTCTAATACGTGGGCCAATCCAGAAGTTCATGGTAATTATCGGTGCATTTGTGCAGATTAAGGAATAGATTTTGTGTTATGTGTGCCCGTTGATTAGAGTGCGAATTCTATTTATTCGTGAAGTTATTGGACTCATTTTCCAGGCGATATTTAAATTCAATCAATTAATTTTCTGATTGAGGGGTTGAGCTGGAGATAGTCGTAAAGTTGGATGATAAAAGCTCAATAAGAGTCCTGTCCCAAAGCGATAGGAAAATTCTGATTAATATTCTGATTGAGGGGTTGAGCCAGAGACAGTCTTGATAGTTCAGTAAGAATCCTGTCCATATTCTGCTGAGGGGTTCGGCCAGAGAGTCTGGTAGTGCGGTGATAGAAGCTCAAACTAGCAGCTCTTTGTGGTGGGGGAAATTGTCTGATTGCATGAACTTTTGGAATGGCCCTCGTACATGCAAATGCAGCCAGTGGGGTTTGAAGCAGCCTTTGCAAACCCCAGATAGTCTCTTGTGATGGCTTTAACTCTGCCGAAGCCAGTCCCAAGCCTGGTTGAAAAAAGAGGAGGGTTGCAAACTGTTCTTACATGCTCATTAGTAATGCCTGAAATTTACATGCCCCAAGTGAATGCCTCTGTCCAGCTGTGCAGACTAAAGCAAGCCAACAAGTGGTAAGATTGACACCAATGAAAAATTCGTAACAGAATTTGTGCAATGGTACCATCTTGTTGGCGAAGCCTTCTGCAAAAACATCTTATAGTTCCTATCCTTTTGACTTTGCAATTGTAAATATACAGAGTAAATAAAAAGACTACTTGCATTTGATTGCGTTTTTAAATTTGCTATTAACATTACAGTGCAGAGTTTTTCTTGTTTTCGTCGGAATACGCAGAGGAAAGGATTATTGAGTACTAATTAATGGGGGACTGCTCCCTAATTTGTGACTGTAAAGAAGAATGAAAAATTAAAAAAAAATTATATACTAAAATATTTATTGTCAGCCATTCTGATTTTTTGTTAGTTAGATTGCTTTAAATGTACAGATTTGGGTGTGTGATCAATATGGCAGCTGCGGGTTGCAGTGTTTCACATGTACTTTAAGTATATGTAGTTATGAGCGTAGTATATACTTTGTTGTACTTGTTTCCGCTAATGGCTGACTGCGCCCCTCTCCACCGGCTGGGGCGCAAATGAAGAAGTTATTCCGACACTGTACGTTGCTAAGTACACTGGCGTTTCCCCCCTGGGGGAATGGGTAGGCGTATATGATAGTACAGTCTTGTCAGGCAGATAGAAAAGTTTGGTTGAGAATTTTTTCCAAAGCGTAGTACATGCTAAGTACACTGGCCTATGCCGCCTATCCCCTATTATCTGGGGTAATGAGAGTGAAAGCGGCCCAAGCACAGGTTCGTTTTTATTACGTTAAAAATCTATACATTAATCACACACTTGTTTCCGCAGTTAAGGAATTAATCAAGTAGAGTTGAATATGTCGATGAAGAATTTAGTGTACGAGTCGCACAGATATATTGCATCAGTTAACCAGAGCTGTGAATCCATGTATTTCAAAGTTGTATGCATTATTTGCAAAATGGGTCAAACCAAAGTCGTAAAATAACTTACATGTGGACGAAAAACTGCTAGAAAACTATAAGTTCCTAGAGTTGAGTGGCGAGTGACTTAAAATAAAATTGCATTTTAATTACCGTGTGAAAGAATAAAGATGAAAAGGGTTGGGAGCACTTGCAAACTGCAAAAAAGAACTGTAGCTAAAAGGAAATTAGGCTGTGGGAAAATATTGGCTATTTGAGTCGCAATTGTAAAAGTGACAAAGGTACAAAATCTAAATTACGGAAACAATACTTTAAGCAAGTCAAACCAATTATTGATAAGTCATTGTACCAAGCAATATCTACTAACAAATACTCTGCTCCAAATACAATAACATTGTCGACGCCAATGTTTGTTCGTAACCGTTAAAACAGTTAGAAGCAGACATCATTAAAATTGGTGCAACGCCAGTGACTCCCTGCATGATAGGCAACTGTTGCCTTTGGCCTTTGGGAAACAAATTTTTTTTTAGCTGTAGTTGCTTTTCCAGCCGTTGCAGAGCGTACTGTTTGCACCGCAACAGAAGTAGTACGCTATTGCTCTGAAAGAAGGCAAGTAGGTTGAATTGTCAGTTTTAAAATTCTACACAAGCATGTTTTATTGGTACATAAGCCCCAGAATTAAAATGAGAATTCGATTCCTAGCCCCCTCCCTAAGAATTCTTTTCATTTTAAAGGATTCGTCCCTTGCTTATTGGCCACCCCGAAGGGGGGCGCTAGATTGCTTCCATATACTAAAAATGGTCTGTCGGTATGTGTGTGTGTGTATGTGTGTGTGTGTGATCGATTTTAGCAAAAACGGCTCAACCGATTTTCTTCGAACTTGCACTGTTCGATCAGAAATTTTCCCGTGACAGTACATGCATCGTGGCTAAGAAATTGCTTGATGCTAAAGGGATTAAATATTCGAAAAACATGCTTTTTTGCAAAGGTCAAGCAGCTCTTTCGACTTGAAATGCATCGTAAGAATGCTAGCAGAAAAACTGACTGGTTGAATTCTGATTCTGAAATAGATTGCATCACAATACACTTTATTTATCGTCTGTGTACTGGCTGAATTTGACACTCAATTGAATTGCGTCACAGCTTTGAGTGTGAAAGCATAGCGCAGTACTGAATTTATATTACGTAACCATATTGTAAACTTTCATAGACACTGGTACTGACTTGCCTAAGAAATTGATTATGTCATAACTGCTTCGTGAGACTTTTTACTCTACCTGACTTGGTGTGAGTGTTGAATTATATAAGTGGTACAACATCACTGATAACTTCGATGAGAGCTAGCCTAGAGCTGAACAGACCAGACTGCTAATGCAGCGACCTAGGTTCGAATCTAAGTAGTTTAAAAGTAGTAGTGTAAATTTTTTTATTAAAAGGTTTTATTAAAGGACTAAATAAAAACACTTAGATTACTGCACTCGATAAGCCAAGGATTATTGCTATTAATAAACCAAGGACTACTGCACTCGATAAACCAAGGACTATTGCTCTTGGCAAACCAAAGATTACTGCACTTGATTAATCAAGGATTATTGCTATTAATAAACCAAGGATTACTGCACTTGGAAAACCAAGGATTACTGCACTCGATAAACCAAGGACTATTGCTCTTGGCAAACCAAGGATTACTGCACTCAGGAAGCCAAGGATTATTGCACTTGGAAAACCAAGGATTACTGCACTCGATAAACCAAGGACTATTGCTCTTGGCAAACCAAGGATTACTGCACTCAAGAAGCCAAGGATTATTGCTATTAATAAACCAAGGATTACTGCACTTGGAAAACCAAGGATTACTGCACTCGATAAACCAAGGACTATTGCTCTTGGCAAACCAAGGATTACTGCACTCAAGAAGCCAAGGATTATTGCACTTGGAAAACCAAGGATTACTGCACTCGATAAACCAAGGACTATTGCACTTGATAAACCAAGGAATATTGCACTTGATAGGCCAAGGATTACTGCACTTGATAAACCAAGGATTATTGCACTTGATAGGCCAAAGATTACTGCGCTTGATAAACCAAGGATTATTGCACTTGATAAACCAAGGATTATTGCACTTGATAAGCCAAGGATTACTGCGCTTGATAAACCAAGGATTATTGCACTTGATAAACAAAGGATTATTGCACTTGATAAACAAAGGATTATTGCACTTGATAAACAAAGGATTATTGCACTTGATAAACCAAGGATTATTGCACTTGATAAGCCAAGGATTATTGCACTTGATAAGCCATGGATTATTGCACTTGATAGTAAAGAATGTTGCACTTGATAAGCCAAGGATTAATGCACTGGATTATTCAAGGATTATTGATATTAATAAACCAAGGACTACTCCACTCGATAAACCAAGGATTATTGCTCTTAATAAACCAAGGATTACTGCACTTGGAAAACTAAGGATTACTGCACTCGATAAACCAAAGACTATTGCACTTGATAAACCAAGGATTATTGCACTTGATAGGCCAAGGATTACTGCACTTGATAAACCAAGGATTATTGCACTTGATAGGCCAAAAATTACTGCGCTTGATAAACCAAGGATTATTGCACTTGATAAACCAAGGATTATTGCACTTGATAAGCCAAGGATTATTGCACTTGCTAAACCAATGATTATTGCAGTTGATAAGCCAAGGATTATTGCATCTGATAAACCAAAGATTATTGCACTTGATAAACCAAGGATTATTGCACTTGATAAACAAAGGATTATTGCACTTGATAGGCCAAAGATTACTGCGCTTGATAAACCAAGGATTATTGCACTTGATAAACCAAGGATTATTGCACTTGATAAGCCAAGGATTAATGCACTTGATAAACCAAGGATTATTGCAGTTGATAAGCCAAGGATTATTGCATCTGATAAACCAAGGATTATTGCACTTGATAAACCAAGGATTATTGCACTTGATAAACCAAGGATTATTGCACTTGATAAACCAAGGATTATTGCTCTTGGCAAACCAAGGATTACTGCACTCGATAAGCCAAGGATTATTGCTCTTAATAAACCAAGGATTACTGCACTTGGAAAACTAAGGATTACTGCACTCGATAAACTAAGGATTATTGCTCTTGGCAAACCAAGGATTATTGCACTTGATAGGCTAAGGATTACTGCACTTGATAAACCAAGGATTATTGCACTTGATAAACCAAGGATTATTGCACTTGATAAGCCAAGGATTATTGCACTTGATAGGCCAAGGATTACTGCGCTTGATAAACCAAGGATTATTGCACTTGATAAACCAAGGATTATTGCAGTTGATAAGCCAAGGATTATTGCACTTGATAAACCAAGGATTATTACACTTGATAAACCAAGGATTATTGCACTTGATAAACCAAGGATTATTGCACTTGATAGGCCAAGGATTACTGCACTTGATAAACCAAGGATTATTGCACTTGATAGGCCAAAGATTACTGCGCTTGATAAACCAAGGATTATTGCAGTTGATAAGCCAAGGATTATTGCACTTGATAAACCAAGGATTATTTCACTTGATAAACCAAGGATTATTGCACTTGATAAACAAATATTGCACTTGATAAACCAAGGATTATTGCACCTGATAAGCCAAGGATTACTGCGCTAGATAAACCAAGGATTATTGCACTTAATAAACCAAGGATTATTGCACTTAATAAACCAAGGATTATTGCACTTGATAAACCAAGGATTATTGCACTTGATAAACAAAGGATTATTGCACTTGATAAACCAAGGATTATTGCACTTTATAAGCCAAAGATTACTGCACTTGATAAACCAAGGATTATTGCACTTGATAAACCAAGGATTATTGCACTTGATTAATCAAGGATTATTGCTATTAATAAACCAAGGATTATTGCACTAGCTGAGAAGCTGATTACTGCGCTGTCTAAAAAAGAGATTATTGCGCTCGCTGAGACGTGGATTGTTGCACAACCTGAGAAAGCGATTATTGCATTAGCGGAAGTAACATTTGCACTGGCTACTTGCTGTCTCGTGGATGCTTGCTCTCGAGGGGGGATACTTGCTATTTGGGAGAGGGGGTACTGGCTACATGCATGGGATTCTTTCTATCCAGGGATGCTTGCTATTCAGGGATTCTTGCTATCTGCAGGATGCTTGCTATTTAGGGATTCTTGCTATCTGCAGGATGCTTGCTATCTGGGTGGATGCTTCTATAATATCTGGGGGTGCTTGCTATCTGCAGAATGCTTCTATAATATCTGGGGGTGCTTGCTATCTGCAGAATGCTTGCTATCTGGGTGGATGCTTCTATAATATCTGGGGGGTGCTTGCTAATCTGCAGATGCTTGCTATCAGTGGTGATTCTTGCTATGAGCATTAGAGGATGCTTGCTATCTGCGATTGTTCACTTTTGGAGGGGGTTGCTTGCTGTCTTGGGAATATTTTCTATTTAGGGAAACGATATTTTGTTGACTGTTTGTTAATTTTAGAGAAAAAGTGATTTTTTAATTTTGCAAACATCTTAGTCCGTGACAATTTTACACGAATAAGGTGATTTTTAAAATGTGAAGAAGGAATTAGTGTTTAAGAAAATGTGTTTTTTTATTGTTTTCCATGAACTATTTTTGCTCCTTTCTTATTGGGCGCCCCGAAGGGGGGCCGCACTAGATTGCTAGTCCTATATACTAAAAATGGTCTGTCTGTGTCTATCTATCTATCTATCTATGTGATCGATTAGAGAAAAAATGGCTGGACCGATTTTGTTCGAACTTGCACTGTTCGATCAGAAATTTTCCCGTGACTGTACATGCATCGTGGCTAAGAAATTGCTCGATGCTAAAGGGATTAAATATTCGAAAAACATGCTTTTTTGCAAAGGTCAAGCAGCTCTTTCGACTTGAAATGCATTGTAAGAATGCTAGAGAACAAACTGACTGGTTGAATTCTGATTCTGAAATAGATTCCATCATAACTGAATTGTAACTCCGACTTGAATTGAAAATGCAGTGTGGAAGCGTAGCACCAGACTTGATTTAAATTGCGTAACCATATTGTTAACTGATACTGACTGACTGAGAAACTGATTATGTCATAACTGCCTCGTGTGATTTACTCTATGCTTGGATTTTCAAGTGTTGAATTATATAAGTGCAAAATTTAATGTTATCAAAACGATGAGAGCTAGCCTAGAGGTGAACAAACTGAACTGCTAAATGCAGAGACGATGGTTCGAATTTTCATAAAGTATAATTTTTTTAATTAAAGCTTTTCAACGTCAGGAAAACTAAAATACTTTTAAAAAAGAATCGTCATGTAAAAATCATAGAAGCGTCATGTAAAAATCATAGAAGCGTCATGTAAACAATCATAGAAGTGTCATGTAAAAAAATCATAGAAGCGTCATGTAAAAAAATCATAGAAGCGTCATGTAAACAATCATAGAAGCGTCATGTAAAAATCATAGAAGCGTCATGTAAACAATCATAGAAGCGTCATGTAAACAATCATAGAAGCGTCATGTAAACAATCATAGAAGCGTCATGTAAACAATCATAGAAGCGTCATGTAAAAAATCATAGAAGCGTCTTGTAAACAATCATACAAGCGTCATGTAAAAATCATAGAAGCGTCATGTAAACAATCATAGAAGCGTCATGTAAACAATCATAGAAGCGTCATGTAAAAAATCATAGAAGCGTCATGTAAACAATCATAGAAGCGTCATTTAAAAATCATAGAAGCGTCAAGTAAAAAATCATACAAGCGTCATTTAAAAATCATAGAAGCGTCATGTAAAAATCATTGAAGCGTCAGGTAAACAATCATAGAAGCGTCATGTAAAAATCATTGAAGCGTCATATAAACAATCATAGAAGCGTCATGTAAAAAATCATAGAAGCGACATGTAAACAATCATAGAAGCGTCATGTAAAAATCTTAAAAGCGTCATGTAAAAAATCATAGAAGCGTCATATAAAAAAATCATAGAAGCGTCATTTAAAAAATCATAGAAACGTCATGTAAAAATCATAGAAGCGTCATGTAAACAATCATAGAAGCGTCATATAAAAAATCATAGAAGCGTCATTTAAAAAATCATAGAAACGTCATGTAAAAATCATAGAAGCGTCATGTAAACAATCATAGAAGCGTCATGTAAAAAATCATAAAAGCATCATGTAAAAATCATTGAAGCGTCATATAAACAATCATAGAAGCGTCATGTAAAAAATCATAAAAGCGACATGTAAACAATCATAGAAGCGTCATGTAAAATCTTAAAAGCGTCATGTAAAAAATCATAGAAGCGTCATGTAAAAAATCATAGAAGCGTCATGTAAACAATCATAGAAGCGTCATGTAAAAAATCATAGAAGCGTCATATAAAAATCATAGAAGCGTCATGTAAAAATCATAGAAGCGTCATGTAAACAATCATAGAAGCGTCATGTAAAAAATCATAGAAGCGTCATGTAAAAAATCATAGAAGCGTCATGTAAAAAATCATAGAAGCGTCATGTAAAAAATCATAGAAGCGTCATGTAAAAAATCATAGAAGCGTCATATAAAAATCATAGAAGCGTCATTAAAAATCATAGAAGCGTCATGTAAAAAATCATAGAAGCGTCATGTAAACAATCATAGAAGCGTCATGTAAACAATCATAGAAGCGTCATGTAAAAAATCATAGAAGCGTCATGTAAACAATCATAGAAGCGTCATGTAAACAATCATAGAAGCGTCATGTAAAAATCGTAGAAGCGTCATATAAAAATCATAGAAGCATCATGTAAACAATCATAGAAGCGTCATGTAAACAATCATAGAAGCGTCATGTAAAAAATCATAAAAGCGTCATGTAAAGAATCGTAGAAGCGTCATATAAAAATCATAGAAGCGTCATGTAAAAAATCATAGAAGCGTCATGTAAACAATCATAGAAGCGTCATGTAAACAATCATAGAAGCGTCATGTAAACAATCATAGAAGCGTCATGTAAACAATCATAGAAGCGTCATGTAAACAATCATAGAAGCGTCATGTAAAAAATCATAGAAGCGTCATGTAAACAATCATAGAAGCGTCATGTAAACAATCATAGAAGCGTCATGTAAACAATCATAGAAGCGTCATGCAAACAATCATAGAAGCGTCATGTAAAAAAATCATAGAAGCGTCATGTAAAAAATCATAGAAGCGTCATGTAAACAATCATAGAAGCGTCATGTAAAAAATCATAGAAGCGTCATGTAAAAATCATAGAAGCGTCATGTAAACAATCATAGAAGCGTCATGTAAACAATCATAGAAGCGTCATGTAAAAAATCATAGAAGCGTCATGTAAAAATCGTAGAAGCGTCATGTAAAAAATCATAGAAGCGTCATGTAAAAAATCATAGAAGCGTCATGTAAAAAATCATAGAAGCGTCATGTAAAAATCATAGAAGCGTCATTAAAAATCATAAAGCGTCATGTAAAAAATCATAGAAGCGTCATGTAAACAATCATAGAAGCGTCATGTAAAAATCATAGAAGCGTCATGTAAAAATCATAGAAGCGTCATGTAAACAATCATAGAAGTGTCATGTAAACAATCATAGAAGCGTCATGTAAAAAATCATAGAAGCGTCATGTAAACAATCATAGAAGCGTCATGTAAAAATCATAGAAGCGTCATGTAAACAATCATAGAAGCGTCATGTAAACAATCATAGAAGCGTCATGTAAACAATCATAGAAGCGTCATGTAAAAATCATAGAAGCGTCATGTAAACAATCATAGAAGCGTCATGTAAAAATCATAGAAGCGTCATGTAAACAATCATAGAAGCGTCATGTAAACAATCATAGAAGCGTCATGTAAAAAATCATAGAAGCGTCATGTAAACAATCATAGAAGCGTCATTTAAAAATCATAGAAGCGTCATGTAAACAATCATAGAAGCGTCATGTAAAAATCATAGAAGCGTCATATAAACAATCATAGAAGCGTCATGTAAAAAATCATAGAAGCGACATGTAAACAATCATAGAAGCGTCATGTAAAAATCATAAAGCGTCATGTAAAAAATCATAGAAGCGTCATATAAAAAATCATAGAAGCGTCATTAAAAATCATAGAACGTCATGTAAAAATCATAGAAGCGTCATGTAAACAATCATAGAAGCGTCATATAAAAAATCATAGAAGCGTCATTTAAAAAATCATAGAAGCGTCATGTAAAAATCATAGAAGCGTCATGTAAACAATCATAGAAGCGTCATGTAAACAATCATAAAGCGTCATGTAAAAATCATGAAGCGTCATATAAACAATCATAGAAGCGTCATGTAAAAATCATAAAGCGACATGTAAACAATCATAGAAGCGTCATGTAAAAATCTTAAAAGCGTCATGTAAAAAATCGTAGAAGCGTCATATAAAAATCATAGAAGCGTCATGTAAACAATCATAGAAGCGTCATGTAAACAATCATAGAAGCGTCATGTAAAAATCATAGAAGCGTCATGTAAAAATCATAGAAGCGTCATGTAAAAATCATAGAAGCGTCATGTAAAAAATCATAGAAGCGTCATGTAAAAAATCGTAGAAGCGTCATATAAAAATCATAGAAGCGTCATTTAAAAAATCATAAAGCGTCATGTAAAAAATCATAGAAGCGTCATGTAAAAATCATAGAAGCGTCATATAAAAATCATAGAAGCGTCATGTAAAAAATCATAGAAGCGTCATGTAAACAATCATAGAAGCGTCATGTAAACAATCATAGAAGCGTCATGTAAACAATCATAAAGCGTCATGTAAACAATCATAGAAGCGTCATGTAAACAATCATAGAAGCGTCATGTAAACAATCATAGAAGCGTCATGTAAAAATCATAGAAGCGTCATGTAAACAATCATAGAAGCGTCATGTAAACAATCATAGAAGCGTCATGTAAAAATCATAGAAGCGTCATATAAAAATCATAGAAGCGTCATGTAAACAATCATAGAAGCGTCATGTAAACAATCATAGAAGCGTCATGTAAAAAATCATAGAAGCGTCATGTAAAAATCGTAGAAGCGTCATATAAAAATCATAGAAGCGTCATGTAAAAATCATAGAAGCGTCATGTAAACAATCATAGAAGCGTCATGTAAACAATCATAGAAGCGTCATGTAAACAATCATAAAGCGTCATGTAAACAATCATAGAAGCGTCATTTAAACAATCATAGAAGCGTCATGTAAAAAATCATAGAAGCGTCATGTAAACAATCATAGAAGCGTCATGTAAACAATCATAGAAGCGTCATGTAAACAATCATAGAAGCGTCATGTAAACAACCATAGAAGCGTCATGCAAACAATCATAGAAGCGTCATGTAAAAATCATAGAAGCGTCATGTAAACAATCATAGAAGCGTCATGTAAACAATCATAGAAGCGTCATGTAAAAAATCATAGAAGCGTCATGTAAAGAATCGTAGAAGCGTCATGTAAAAAGTCATAGAAGCGTTATGTAAAAAATCATAGAAGCGTCATGTAAAAAATCATAGAAGCGTCATGTTAAAAATCATAGAAGCGTCATGTAAAAATCATAGAAGCGTCATGTAAAAAATCATAGAAGCGTCATGTAAAGAATCGTAGAAGCGTCATATAAAAATCATAGAAGCGTCATGTAAACAATCATAGAAGCGTCATGTAAAAATCATAGAAGCGTCATGTAAAAAATCATAGAAGCGTCATGTAAACAATCGTAGAAGCGTCATATAAATATCATAGAAGCGTCATGTAAACAATCATAGAAGCGTCATGTAAAAAATCATAGAAGGGTCATGTAAACAATCATAGAAGCGTCATGTAAACAATCATAGAAGCGTCATGTAAAAAATCATAGAAGCGTCATGTAAAAATCCAAAGAAGCGCCATGTCAGACATTAAAGGTGTCATGTAAAAATTGAATGAAGCTATAGTACAGTGCTGTGCTGGGGAGAATTACTGAGACGTCAAGGCTCACAGAGAATAACTGAGATTACAGGGGGGGGGGTTTCTGAGATGTCAAAGCAAAGTCAGAAGCTACTTCAAAGTTCATGTACTTTACTCAATTTTTTTATTGCATTCTTTGTTGGCTCGCCACGGGGGGGGCGCTGATAGAAGAAGAGTCATGTAAAAAATAAAAGTAGCACTATGTATACATAAAAGAAAAGTCATGTCGAAGTTAAAAGATTCATTTGGGAATTGCTACGATGTCAAAGCTAGGTGGAAATCGTTATAGTGCTGTGATTCTTAAAGAAGGAATCACTAAAATGTCAAGGCTTAGGGGAGAAGAATTGCTGAGATTTCAAGGCTTTAGGTTGGGTTAAAGTTAGGTTTAGGTCAGGTGTGGGTTGAGGGTTATATTTTATCGGGTTTCAAGGTTAACAGGGGATTTTTTAGATTTCAAGTTTTATGGGGGCCATCGCTGACATGTTAAGGCTTACGGGGGGAATAGCTGAGATGTCAAGGCTAAAGTCAGAAGCTACATGTAGTTTATTGAAAACTTTTTATTACATTATTTGATGCCTCCTCAGGGGAGGGATCGCTGATAGAAAAAGCATAATGTAAAAAATAAAAGAAGCTTCATGTCGAAGTTAAGAGATTCATTTGGGAATCCCTACGATGTCGAGGCTTGCAGGGAATCGCTATAATGCTGTAGCAGTGCTATAATGACTCAGAATTACTGAAATTTCAATGTTTTAGGGTTAGGTTAGGGTTAGGGTTAGGGTTAGGGTTAGGCTAGGGTTAGGGTTAGAAGGTTGACAGATATTTTTAGATTTCCAAGGCTTATTGGGGGCATTGCTGAGATGTCAAGGGGGGAAGTTGATATGTTAAAGCTTGTGGGGGGATAACTGACATGTCAAGGCTTACAAGGTTTGACAGGAGATTTTTTAAGATTTCAAGGATACATGTAGCTTATTAAAAAAACGTGTATTGCATTTCTTTGGCTCCCCAACGGGGGGCGTAGATTGCTAGTCTAAATATACTAAATCTCTAAGGTTTGTATGTTTGAATGTCCATAACGCTCTAGTCATATATACTAAAAATGAAATGTCTGTAACTAACTAGCTATGCGATAGATTTCAGAAAAAGTGGCTCAACCGATTTTCTTCAAACTTGCACCATTTGATCAGAAATTTTCCTGGGACGGTACATGCATCTTGGCTAAGAAATTGCTCAATTTTAAAGGGATTAAATATTCGAAAAACATGCTTTTTTGCAAAGGTCAAGCAGCTCTTTCGACCTGAAATGAATTGTAAAAATGCGAAAGAAAAAACTGACTGACTGAATTTCAATTGTGATAAAGATTGCATCACAACAAGATGAAAACAGTGTCGAAAAATGCACACAAGACTTGATTGTAATTGCGTAACCATATTGCTAACTTGAATTGAGACTGATACTGGCTGACTGAGAAATTGATTATGTCATAACTTTTTACTCTAACTGACTTGCTATAAGAATTGAATTATAAGGGCCACAATACATGTTCTCCAATTGAAAAGAGATAGCCAAGATGCGAACAGACTGGACTGCTAATGTAGCGACCTGGGTTCGAATCTTAGTAGTGCAAAAACATTTTTTTATTAAAACACTTTAAAACACAAAATGCTAAACATAAAAGAAGCGCAATGTCAAATATAAAAGAGCCACCATGCCAAACAAAAAAAGTGCCACCATGTAGAACACAGAAGAGACACCATGTCAAACATAAAAGAGCCACCATTTCAAACATAAAAGAGCCACCATGTGAAACATATACGTGACTCAATGTCAAACATTAAAGAGCCACCATGTCAAACATTAAAGAGCCACCATGTCGAACATAACAGAGACAACATTTCAAACATAAAAGAGCCATCATGTCAAACATAAAAGAGCCACCATGTCGAACATTAAAGAGCCACTATGTCAAACATAACAGAGACAACATTTCAAACATAAAAGAGCCATCATGTCAAACATTAAAGAGCCACCATGTCGAACATTAAAGAGCCACCATTTTGAACATTGAAGAGCCACCATGTCAAACATTAAAGAGCCACCAAGTAAAATATAAAAGAGCTACCATGTCAAAAATAAAAGAGCCACCATGTCGAACATAACAGAGACAACATTTCAAACATTTAAGAGCCACCATGTCAAACATAAAAGAGCGACCATGTCGAGCATAAAAGAGCCACCATGTCAAACATAAAAGAGCCACCATGTCAAACATTAAAGAGCCACCATGTCAAACATTCAAGAGAAACCATGTCGAACATAACAGAGACAACATTTCAAACATTTAAGAGCCACCATGTCAAACATAAAAGAGCCACCATGTCGAGCATAAAATAGCCACCATGTTGAACATTAAAGAGCCACCATGTCAAACATTAAAGAGCCACCATGTCGAGCATAAAAGAGCCACCATGTCGAACATAAAAGAGCCACCATGTCAAACATTAAAGAGCCACCATGTCAAACATTCAAGAGACACCATGTCGAACATAACAGAGACAACATTTCAAACATTTAAGAGCCACCATGTCAAACATAAAAGATCTACCATGTCAAACATAAAAGAGCCATCATGTCAAACATAAAAGAGCCACCATGTCGAACATTAAAGAGCCACCATGTTCAACATTAAGGAGCCACCATATCAAACATAAAAGAGCCACCATGTCAAACATTAAAGAGCCACCATGTCAAACATTAAAGAGCCACCATGTCAAACATTCAAGATCAGCCATGTCGAACATAAAAGAGCCACCATGTAAAATATAAAAGAGCCATCATGTGAAACATATACGTGACTCAATGTCAAACATTAAAGAGCCACCATGTCAAACATATACGTGACTCCATGTCAAACATTAAAGAGCCACCATGTCAAACATATATGACTCCATGTCAAACATATATGACTCCATGTCAAACATATATGACTCCATGTCAAACATTAAAAATAAAAAAGACACCATGTCACACATAAGGGAGCCACCATATCAAACATAAAAGAGCTACCATGTCAAAACATTATTGAGCCATTATGCCCAATATAAAAAGACACAATTTCAAATGTAAAAGGGCCGCCATGTCAAACATAGAAGAGCCACCATGTCAAACATAGAAGAGCCACCATGTCAAACAACTAAGCCACCATGTCAAACATAACAGAGACACCATTTCAAACGTAAAAGGGCCGCCATGGCAAACATAGAAGAGCCACCATGTCAAACATTAAAGAGCTACCATGTCAAACACAAAAGGGCCACCACGTCCAACATTAAAGAGCTATCATGTCAAACACAAAAGAGCTACCATGTCAAACATTAAAAAGCCACTTTTTTAAACAAAAAAGAGACACCATTTCAAACATAAAAGAAGTGTCATGCCAAACAAAATGAAACCATTATAAAGCTAAGGAAATTGTTGCACTAGCTACTTGTTCTCTGGTGGATGCTTGCTATTTAAGGATGGATACTTGCTATCAGGGGGATGCTTGCTCTTGGGGGTGGAGAGTACTTGCTATCTGAGAGGGGGTTGCTAGATATCTATAAGGTATCTTTGTATCCAGGTTATGCTTGCTATCAGGGGTTGCTTGCTGTCTGGGGATGCTTGCTATCTGGGGGGGGGGATGCTTGCTATCTGGGGGATGCTTGCTATCTGCGGGATGCTTGCTATCTGGGGGATGCTTGCTATCTGCGGGATGCTTGCTATCTGGGGGACGCTTGCTATCTGGGGTCTGGGGGAATGCTTGCTATCTGGGGATGCTTGCGATCTGGGGGATGCTTGCTATCTGCGGGATGCTTGCTATCTGGGGGATGCTTGCTATCTGGGGTCTGGGGGAATGCTTGCTATCGGGGGATGCTTGCAGTCTGAGGGATGCTTGCTATCTGGGGATGCTTGCTATCTGGGGATGCTTGCAGTCTGGGGGATGCTTGCTATTTGGGGATCAATGCTTGAATGTTGTCTGAGGATGCTTGCTGTCTTGGGATGTTTTGTTTTTAAGAGGGAATGTCTGTTGTTTTTTCTGAAGGCTTTATTTCGCTGTCTATTTGTTATTTGTAAAAAACAAGGATTCTATCCAGATGTCCCCCATCGGGGGGCAAAGATTGCTAGTCTTATATACTAAAGTTGAGTTTGTTTGTTTGTTTGTTTGTTTGTTTGTACGCAATCGATTAGAGAAAAAATGGCTGGACCGATTTTCATGAGACTTGCACTGTTCGATCAGAAATTTTCCCGTGACGGTACATGCATCGTGGCTAAGAAATTGCTCGATGCTAAAGGGATTAAATATTCGAAAAACATGCTTTTTTGCAAAGGTCAAGCAAACTTTTCGACTTGAAATGCATTGTAAGAATGCTAGAGAAAAAACTGACTGGTTGAATTCTGATTCTGAAATAGATTGCATCATAACTGAATTGTAACTCCGACTTGAATTGAAAATGCAGTGTGGAAGCGTAGCACCAGACTTGATTTAAATTGCGTAACCATAATTGTTAACTGATATTGACTGACTGAGAAACTGATGATGTCATAACTGCTTCGTGTGATTTACTCTATGCTTGGATTTTAAAGTGTTGAATTATATAAGTGCAAAATTTGATGTTATCAAAACGATGAGAGCTAGCCTAGAGGTGAACAAACTGAACTGCCAAATGCAGCGACGATGGTTCGAATTTTCATAGAGTATAATTTTTTCAATTAAAACTTTTCAACGTCAGGAAAACTAAAAGACTTTTTAAAAAGAAGCGTCATGTAAAAAATCATAGAAGTGTCATGTAAACAATCATAGAAGCGCCATGTAAAAAATCGTAAAAGCGTTATATAAAAATCATGGAAGTGTAATGTAAAAAATCATAGAAGCGTCATGCAAACAATCATAGAAGCGTCATGTAAAAAATCATAGAAGCGTCATGAAAAAATCATAGAAGCGTCATGTAAACAATCATAGAAGCGTCATGCAAACAATCATAGAAGCGTCATGTAAAAATCATAGAAGCGTCATGAAAAAATCATAGAAGCGTCATGTAAACAATCATAGAAGCGTCATGCAAACAATCATAGAAGCGTCATGTAAAAGTCAAAAAAGCGTCATAAAAAATCATAGAAGCGTCATGAAAAAATCATGGAAGCGTCATGAAAAAATAATAAAAGCGTCATGTATTAATCATAGAAGCGTCATGCAAAAATCATAGAAGCGTCATGAAAAAATCATAGAACCGTCATGTAAACAATCATAGTAGCGTCATTAAAAATCATAGAAGCGTCATGCAAACAATCATAGTAGCGTCATGTAAAAATCATAGAAGCGTCATGCAAACAATCATAGTAGCGTCATTTAAAAAATCATAGAAGCGTCATGTAAACAATCATAGAAGCGTCATGTAAAAGTCAAAATAGCGTCATAAAAAATCATAGAAGCGTCATAAAAAATCATCGAAGTGACATGAAAAAATCATAGAAGCGTCATGTAAAAATCATAGAAGCGTCATGAAAAAATCATAGAAGTGTCATGCAAACAATCATAGAAGCGCCATGTAAAAAATCGTAAAAGCGTTATATAAAAATCATAGAAGCGTAATGTAAAAAATCATAGAAGCGTCATGTAAAAATCATAGAAGCGTCATGTAAAAAATCATAGAAGCGTCATGAAAAAATCATAGAAGCGTCATGTAAAAAATCATAGAAGCGTCATGTAAACAATCATAGAATCGCCATGTAAAAATCGTAAAAGCGTTATATAAAAATCATGGAAGTGTAATGTAAAAAATCATAGAAGCGTCATGTAAACAATCATAGAGGCGTCATGAAAAAATCATAGAAGCGTCATGTAAAAATCATAGTAGCGTCATGTAAAAATCATAGAAGCGTCATGTAAAAATTTATAGAAGCGTCATGCAAACAATCATAGAAGCGTCATGGTAAAATCATAGAAGCGTCATGTAAACAATCATAGAAGCGTCATGCAAACAATCATAGAAGCGTCATGTAAAAGTCAAAAAAGCGTCATAAAAAATCATAGAAGCGTCATGAAAAAATCATGGAAGCGTCATGAAAAAATAATAAAAGCGTCATGTAATAATCATAGAAGCGTCATGCAAACAATCATAGAAGCGTCATGAAAACAATCATAGTAGCGTCATTAAAAATCATAGAAGCGTCATGCAAACAATCATAGTAGCGTCATGTAAAAATCATAGAAGCGTCATGCAAACAATCATAGTAGCGTCATGTAAAAATCATAGAAGCGTCATGCAAACAATCATAGAAGCGTCATGTAAAAGTCAAAATAGCGTCATAAAAAATCATAGAAGCGTCATGAAAAAATCATAGAAGTGACATGAAAAAACCATTAATGCGTCATGTAAAAAATCATGGAAGCGTCATGCAAAAATCATAGAAGCGTCATGAAAAAATCATAGAAGCGACATGTAAAAATCATAGAAGCGTCATGTAAACAATCATAGAAGCATCATGTAAAAAATCATAGAAGCGTCATGCAAACAAGCATAGAAGCGTCATGTAAACAATCATAGAAGCATCATGTAAACAATCATAGAAGCGTCATGTAAACAATCATAGAAGCGTCATGTAAACAAGCATAGAAGCGTCATGTAAAAAAATCATAAAAGCGTCATGTAAAAAATCATAAAAGCGTCATTTAAAAAATCATAGTTGCGTCATGTAAAAATCATAGAAGCGTCATGCAAACAATAATAGAAGCGTCATGGTAAAATCATAGAAGCGTCATGCAAACAATCATAGAAGCCTCATAAAAAAACTAATGAAAGTGTCATTTAAAAAATTAAGAAGAATAATGGAAGAATAAAAGAAGCGTCATGTAAAAATCAAAAGAAGCGCCATGTCAGACATGAAAGGTGTCATATAAAAATTAAATGAAGCTATAGTACAGTGCTGTGCTGGGGAGAATTACTGAGACGTCAAGGCTCACAGAGAATAACTGAGATTACAGGTGGGGGGGGGGTTTCTGAGATGTCAAAGCAAAAGTCAGAAGCTACTTCAAAGTTCATGTACTTTACTCAATTTTTATTACATTCATTGTTGGCTCGCCACAGGGGGGGCGCTGATAGAAGCAGAGTCATGTAAAAAATAAAAGTAGCACTATGTATACATAAAAGAAAAGTCATGTCGAAGTTAAAAGATTCATTTGGGAATTGCTACAATGTCAAAGCTTGGTGGAAATCGTTATAGTGCTGGTGATTCTTAAAGAAGAAAACACTAAAATGCCAAGGCTTAGGGGAGAAGAATTGCTGAGATTTCAAGGCTTTAGGTTGGGTTAAAGTTAGGTTTATGTCAGGTGTGGGTTGAGGGTTATATTTTATCGGGTTTCAAGGTTAACAGGGATTTTTTTAGATTTCAAGATTTATGGGGGGCATCGCTGACATGTCAAGGCTTACGGGGGAATAGCTGAGATGTCAAGGCTCACGGGGGTATAAATGAGATTTCAAGGCTAAAGTCAGAAGCTACATGTAGTTTAATGAAAACTTTTTATTACATTTTTTGTTGGCTCCTCAGGGCTCACTGATAGAAAAAGCATAATGTAAAAATAAAAGAAGCTTCATGTCGAAGTTAAGAGATTCATTTGGGAATCCCTACGATGTCGAGGCTTGCAGGGAATCGCTATAACGCTGTAGTAGTGCTATAATGACTCAGAATTACTGAAATTTCAATGCTTTAGGGTTAGGCTAGGGTTAGGGTTAGGGTTAGGCTAGGGTTAGGGTTAGGGTTTGGCTAGGGTTAGGGTTAGAAGGTTGACAGATTTTTTTAGACTTCAAGGCTTATTTGGGGCATCGCTGAGATGTCAAGGGGGGAGTTGATTTGTTAAAGCTTGTGGGGGGAATTACTGACATTTAAAGGCTTACAAGGGACTTCTGAGGTATATTGCAAAGAGATGCTACATGTAGTTTATTACAAAACTTGTACTGTATTTTTGGCTCCCTAACGCTAAGATACTAAGCTAAAAAATAATACTAGCTCTTCACAAACTTATGCAGATGTCAGGCTGTAGGGTTAGTGTTAGGGTTGGTATTAGGGTTTAGGTTTAGGGTTAGGTTCAGGGTTATTGCGTTAAGATTCGGGTTAGGGTTAGGGTTAGGGTAGCTTATAACTTGGCTCATTTAGCTTATTAAAAATGTTTATCATGGAAGCATCATGCAAAAATAATGGAAGCGTCATGCAAAAACAATGGAAGCGTCATGCCAAAAATCATAGAAGCATCGATCATGCAAAAACTCATGGACAAAATATTGAATTTAGGGTTTTGGTTAGGGTTAGAATTTTGACAGGAGATTTTTTAAGATTTCAAGGCTACATGTAGCTTATTAAAAATACGTGTATTGCATTTCTGCCGGCAATATACAGCTACATGTATATACGGACCATACGGTACGGATCAATTGTGGGCCGCCTCTCGTCTATACTCTAATAAATATATAATTAGTAATGCGGACGGATTTACCGCGCTCGTATAGTATATAGTAAACTATAGTGGTGATTTGCAGTCAAGTCAAAGTCAACCTAACTAGCTCAACGCAAACAGTAACGCGTACAGTCCAGCTTGACTCTATATACTCAGCAACATTGAAAAGTCGCCACTCTATGCGCCAGTGATCAATTTCTCTTGGACTATTCTGAAATAAAAGATGCCAGAAAAACTGATCGGGGTAGCTTTAATCCGTCCAAACCTCGCACACCGCTCCCCCACTCCATTCCTCAACTCAAGTCTGCCGGTGGCGTAGCTGAGTTGCGTCACTCGCAAATATTGAGAAAGACTTTACCTGCACTCTCTCAAAAGTGGCGACCACAGACGGAATCTTCTGTGATGCCGACTTTTCAATGTTGCTGAGTATAATTAATTCATTGTTGGCGCCATCAACAAAGTTGTACATGTACATATGCATCTGAAACGAAAAGGTGCATGTCTATGGTCATAAATCTGCAAATATATGAGATTTATATTTGCACGCAAATATATAACGCTGACGAGATAACGTCAGCGTCAGCGTTATCTTTACTTTGTCTATCGTAAGTTGCTTTCGAGAAAGACCCACCTTCGAAAAATTTTTAACTTGACTTGGCTTGACTAAAGCTTCACGTACTATGCGATTAGTGCTTAAGTGTGTCTTACGACTGATAACGAGCAGTCGTAGGTTTAAGATCAACCTTACGAAAGACCATAGACATACGAACGTTTTGAGAAACAGTCTTTTGCGCAAAGTTACGAACTCGTAAAGTTGCGATCAATCTTTCGCATAGCTAACTTGCGAGCCCTTCGAGCAACCCGTAAGTGTAGCTTACCCAACTTACGTCTATGGTCGATCGTAAGTTGCTTTCGAGAAAGACCCCCCAGGTCGCGAATGAACGCCACGCCGCCGGCCGAATCCGGGGCGCCGGCGTCAGCCAGCAGGCAGTCGACGAAACGTCGAGTGCTCGCCTGCCCCCGCCGGTAGGGTTCCTGCAGCGTTACCAGCAGCACCTCCTGCACCGGCTCTGGGCAGTACGACTCGGTGCGGATGATGTGACCTGCCAGCTGGAGTCGCCAACGGCGCAGCAGGTCGCTTGGACGAACCAGGCCGGCGCGGCGATACAAAGCCGCGTTGGTCACTCGCTCGTAGCCGATCTTGAAGGCGGCGCGCAGCAGGCCAGCGTGCGCCGCGTCAACTTTTTGCTCGAATGACTCCGTCAGCGTTCAGGTCCTAAATTACTAAATTAAAATAAAAAAGACTAAATTAAAAAAAGCGTCTATAACAATAAAAAAGTTATGTCTTTATTTAACTATGCGATGTAATAGTACTCCCGTGTCTATGAAGATAATTTCATTCTGTAGTGCTTCTACTATGTAACTTTTATTCTAGTTTGCATATTCTATTGTTAATGCTTCTCAACGCAGCGGGCATTGTCGAAGGCTTGCTCAGACAAACAAATACAGGCTTTCAAATTCGACGGCGGAAAAAATTGCGACATCTATTTTGGCGATCGGCTTAAACCGATACACCCTAGTAGCCACTCATGTTCTAACCTGTGCATAAAAGTTAAATCAAAAGCTATGGTCTATGGTCAGAAATGCCAGTCGTGAGACCCAAAATCGGTTTTACAAAGCTATCATACGGCTAGTTGGCATAGATATTTTACCAACTAACCGCTATCCAAGTTTGAGATTGATTTTTTACGCATACATGGGCAGCTGATTATAAGGTATCACCCCATGGACTGATTTATCTGGCTTCGCCGAGGCCAAATAAACGCAGTCCTCAGTCTTGTCTGTGGGCCAGATAAATCAGTCCATGGGGGTGATACCTTATAATCAACTAACGACTACGAAACGAAAAATTGAGGCTGGAGATAGAGCGTCTGCAAAACGATAGGGCCGGTTCGCCAATGTTCTAGAAGTTCTCTCGAGGCAGAGCTACGCGTTGTTGACCCAAAAAACTTGCTGCAAATTTGTCATTTTTTTGTTTGCTGTTACTATGCCTTGAAAGAAGCAAAATATTGTAACTGTTAGAATTTTGTTTCGATAAAAATACTGTTGCATATTTGATCTGCTGACAATACTATCTTTGTCGGATTTCCATCCTCCAATTATTTGTACTTTCTGTTTTGCAATTTACCCTCGTACTTTTCAGTTAGCCGTCTCCCTTCGTCTACCATGCTCTTCCCCACAGAAAATCTCAACCGTTAATTCACCATAGATAATTCAGCTAACCTGTTCATTTTTGTTAGTATAAATGTATAATATTGTGACAGATATCTGGTCCGAGTTCGCGTGCTGACGGGCTGCTATTAAAGTAGTGATTGAACACACAGTTAGTGGTGACGATAACTGACGGCGCCGATTATTTGATTACGGATTATGTATATTTGCAGGTTACAAACCCGAACGGTACATGGTAGTGGTAAATAGCTGATGCTAAACAGTAATTGGTAACGAACAATTGTAGTGTCGATGGAATGGCTTCGAAGATGACCTTAGTGGGTAACACTACTAAATTAAGAGCGATTTGGAACTACTGTTTTTTCAATGTTTACGAAAATCAAATTGCTGGCGATAGGAACAGCAGCCGCACTTCCCGCGCGCAGTCTTCTCCGAAGCCACAGAATTCAAAATGTTAAATATAGCTATTTTAATGCAGTAAAACAAAGCATTGTTCACTATTTTCAATACACATAAAAGTGAAACCAATTGATATAAATAAAATACATATTAAATATTTTTAGTAGATATTAATCGACGAACTGGGAGAATAAAAGAACCGCCAACGTCACAATATTCCCTATTTATTTTGTTGTCTAGCGGGCAAAAGCACGAGGTGTTTCAGAGTGTTTCTGATACCGAGTGCTTTTGGCCCTATACAACTAAATGAGTTGGGAATATGATTTGTATCCAACACTGAAAAGTAGAAGCAGCGTAACAGGGAAAGCGGGGTCGAGGGAGCGCTTAGCCCCCTTGCGGGGGTGTGGGGGCAGAGCCCCCACATTTAAGAACGTTAAGACAATTTTTTAAAAATTATTAGATGTCTATGGTCTATATCAGAATGTATCCCTAACTTGAAACGGGAAAACGGACGAGGTCAGAAAATTTCTAGTCTATGATTAAAGAGTCTGAAGGAGTTGACTGTACCAATCGAAGTATAAGAGAGAGCGACGCATAGAACTCGTCAATAGTTCAGACTAAGCGAAGAATTGCCATGTCATTAAATCGGTTTGTTAATCCGACTGAGGAGGAGGCCGCTGCAATCGTGGATGGTACGACTCCACAAAACACTCGTAAAAAGAGCGAGTGGATGGCTTCGACATTCAAGATCTGGCACCAGCATAAAAAGAATGAATGGGCCAGGAACGGTGGGTCATCACTAATGGTGTTGAAGGAAATTGACGAGTTTGAGAAGTCCGAGTTGAAGTTATTTATTCTGGAGGTTAGGACGAGAGCTAACGAAAGATACTCTGCTGGAACGCTGAAGGATTTTTTTCAATGCTTCAGTATGAAATGCGCAACACCTATTCTAAGGATTGGTGTCTGTGGACCGATCCCGCCTTTTCCGAAAGTAGAAAGGCTTTAGACGCATCGATGAAATTGTCCACAGCAGAAGGCAATGGAGTCGGCCTCAACAAGTCCGAACCTGTATCTAGAACTATCGAAGAAGAGCTCTGGAGTGCTGGCATTCTAGGATCAGCCAATCCAAGGCAGCTAGTAAGTACTCTTGTTTGGCTAGTTGCAAAGCATTTCGGACTTCGTGGTGGCACCGAGTTGCGCGACTTGGAATACAGGCGCGAGATTACTCTTGACGGTGCTGCCGGTGATGAAGATTGTCTGGTCTACGAAGAGCGCAAGCGCACCAAAGCATACCAGGGCGGTTTGAAGGGCCATCTAAAGCAACCCAAACTGGTCAAGGCGTACCATTCTGCAGACCCTGAGAGGTGCGTTGTCTGCCTCTATTCAAAGTATGTCTCACTGCGTCCTGAGAACTGCTCTACCGCACTGTTTCTATCTGCCAATAACAACTGGTTGGATTCCAATGGTAAGGCCTGGTACAGCGTCCAACCCATTGGTAGGAATGTTCTCGCTACGCTAGTCAAGGATACCGTTGCTAAAGTCCGTCTGAACAGTGCCGTTCGCTTTACTAACCAGAGCCTTAGAAAATCCTGCGCTACCCAGCTCCACGATGCTGGTGTTGAACGTGGGGACATCGCCAAAATCACTGGGCACTCGACGGCCAAGGCACTGGAGGGGTACATCTCGCCGTCAACCGAACGGCAGAAGCGGCAGTCTGCTGTACTAAGTGGAGATACGACTACTGTCTGTGCATCTACCAGTATCGTGTCGCAAAGGACGATTACCGTGTCTGATACCGATACCGAAACTGTTGTGACTCCACCGACTAGCAAACGAATGATAATCATGGCGGATGGCGAAACCAACACTGTGAAGATTGAGTTCAAATAGCTAGAAGAACTAATAAGTTCATTAACTACTAACTATTGGTTTTTGCATGCTAAGTGAGACATTTTTCAAGCAATCTGAGACTGAATAGCAAAAACACTATTGTCTATGGCCACCCCTCGCTGCAGCCCAGCTTTTTGGGATCGCCTTGCAAGCAAAGTGAGAAATTTTTTAAAGCTAAGTGAGAACCATATTGAAAACAAAGGCTGGGCTATGGCAAATCAACTGCGTCTAACAAGCAACGAGGATAGAGAGGATAGGCATGACACGAGATGATTGGCGATACATGCTGATGGATCGGCTTGGAAGAGAATCGCTGCATGTCATTACTCCGCACAAGATCGCAGGCTGGGAGCTCCACTGCACTCGAAAGTTTGCTCAGTGTATCAACATGCAACCCTTTATTTGAACGCTTATAACATTATCAACAATTTTTGTACCGCTTGTTTTGTTGTGTTCCTGCGTATCCTTTTCTAAATATATAGTTTCCAACAGTACATCATTTTGTAATTTCGTAAAACCACCCCTTTGTTTTCAATATGGTTCTCACTTAGCTTGAAAAAATGTCTCACTTTACTTGCAAGGCGCGCCCAAAAGCTGGGCTGCAGCGAGGGGTGGCCATAGACAATAGTGTTTTTGCTATTCAGTCTCAGATTGCTTGAAAAATGTCTCACTTAGCATGCAAAAACCAATACTAACTACATTACTGATTATTGATTCGTTCGCTAGTTTAATTCTGTTTGTCTATGGTTGTGTTATAGTTCTGTGTTATAGTTAATTTATTTGAATCGATGCAAAGTGAAATAAATAATTTATTGCACTAGTGCAAATAAATTAAAAGCTTAAAAACATAGACAACTGCCCGGGGCAAGTGGGGATACATTCTGTGGCTTTGACTGCTTTTCCATGACTGGGTTTCATAAACGCATAGCTATCAAGCCACAGCTTGATGTCTATGGTAAAAGCCGTTGAGGCAACAGGAACATGATAGTATTTTCGATTTCATAAAACTAGCCGTGTTAGAAAAGCAGTGTCTATTTAGTAGTAAATTTCTAGCCAGCCTCGAACACGGCTAGCGAATGATTTTTTTTCATTTACACGGTCACCTAAATGAGCAAGAAGGAAGATGAGCTCGAGTCTTCCTGGACAGGCGTAATTTCGCTGTTACTGCAGATTTTGTGCAGAGATTCAGACTCAGCCCTGCGACTGCGGAACATTTGTTACTACAAATCGGACACCGTCTGGCACCATCAACGCAGAGAAACCATGCTCTCTCTCCTAAAGAACAGGTTTTGACTGCTCTTCGTTTCTATGCGACGAACAGCTTCTATCATGTGCTTCGCGACGCTCACGCCCTTCTGCATCATCTGTTTGTCACATTGTACGTAAAGTGTCAAGGGTAGTGAACGAAGAACTGTTTCAGCGTCATGTAAGATGGCCACAAGATAATATTGTGACGTTCAGTCAAGATTTCTATAACATGGCCGGCATGCCGAGTGTCTGTGGCATCGTGGATGGCACCCTTGTCCCTATCGCCACGCCCACAATCAACGAAGAACAGTATGTAGATCGCAAAGGAAATTACTCCATCAATGTTATGCTCGTCTCGGGACCACAACATCAATTCCTAGCATGCAACTCGTCCTGGCCCGGGAGCGTCAACGATGCCCGTGTTCTGCGGAATAGTCGACTTTTCACAGCTTTCGAGAGAGACGGTTTTCGGCCGTTTCCTGGCGCGGTGATTTTTGGTGACTCAATATACCCATGTTTAGATTGGCTCATTCCTCCAGTTCTGCCCGCTACCCGGGCATTCAACAGGTCACTTAAAGTGACTCGATCATTAGTTGAGCGAAGCATTGGCCTACTCAAACTCCTCTTTCCGTGCCTCCGATTTCTGCGAGTTTCGACGCCCGTGCTTGCTGCTGAGATCATAAAAACGTGTGTCGTTCTGCATAACCTCTGTATTGTCCTTGAGGGACCCGAGGATGATGCGTTTGTCGGAAGTGCTTGGCGTTGGAGACGAAGAAGATAAGATCGCCGGCGATCCACTCCGGGCGTACGAAGGCGGAATGCACTCATTGCGACATTTGCGGCTGCTCAATAACAAAATTTACCTAGCGTTAACTTCTTAGTTTCTCTCGCTTTATGTGTTTTTAAAACACAGAAGTATATTAGTTTTATTCATTTCATTCTTAACTTTGTAACACAATCGTAAACAATTGAACAGCTGATAGTAGAACATGAAATGTAGCAACGTGAAATGTAAAAACTAAAGACAGTTTCGTCATTAGATGTACATATTCATTAGAAATTATTCTGGTGAAGGATCGCTATCTCCAGCCTCAGTTTCTCATTTTGCAGACGAAGGTTTTCCAACAGCAGCTCTTCTTTCTCGTCCTTATCGCCGGTGCAGACAGCTTTACGCTTCAATAGCTTCCTTCCAGGCCTCGCATTTGTAGAAGAGGTCTCCCCGAGGAGTACCATCATGGACGTCGAACTGCTTCGTTGACTCGGCGAGCCGCCAACGTCGCGGCTCATCGGCGTGGCCGACTCCGGGCTTCGTTGACTCGGCGAGCCGCCAACGTTCTCACTGCAATCATCAAAGATCTCCGAATCTTCGACGGCCAGGCCGTTCACGCCCACGCTTCCGCGACCAATAACATCCAGCACTAAGTTGTCAATTTCACTTAGCTGTTTCTCGTGGCCTCCACCGTTACCAGTCCTTCTCGATTCATCGACTTTCTTGAGTGCCGCCAGTCGTAGATTTTTCCATAGTGTGTCGCGCAACTGCATTATTGACTTGTTCACACCTTGAGCGTCCAGGATGGACTTTATTTCCGTCCACGCTTGCAACTTTTTTCTTTTTCCGTCCGCTAGATCATTGAACTTCCCCATCAGCACATCTCTTCTGCGTAGCATCTCCGTCAAAAAGATTTTCTTGCTCTCTGTCGAAACCATTCTACTCGCATTAACCTCTTTCACACTGATGCCTTTGGGTCTCACTCACGCAAGTGACGGATGATACGCATAGCGTACTATAGAATATTTTGTGGCCGCAAAAAATTTGGCAGCACACCCTCAAGTGCCGGCTAGGCGGGAATTTTTCGCTTTGCCTATCTTTCTTTCTTTACGAGCGGCTTATTATTTTACGGCGTTTATAATCGTTTGATTTCGATCTTCTTTAATTCACAGCTCCACCGATTGACCGCCTGGTTTGTGTGTTTCTTTATTACGGTTAATTTTATTTTTCCTGTGTTACTTTTTATACTATTTTGTGTTTGAACATTTTAGTACGCTTTCCATTTGTGTATGTATTCTGTTTGTAAAGTTATAGGCCTTATTTTGTATTGCTGTTACATTATAAGTTATTTAAATTAGAGCTTTCTGTATCGAATATGGCCATGCAGTTTATTCGTCAGGCTCTTGTGGGTCTTCGTGGTGGGCCAGCTGAGGTCTCGAGCGATTCTGACGACGGCTCCGAGGACGAGATTTTAGAGGAGGAATCTATAGATGAAGATGTGACTGAAGAACAAGGCGATGATGCTAAAATGCAGTGGCGAGGCGTGACTGAGGAGACGGACACACGAGAAAGCGCTGATGTGGAATTTTTCGGTGTTGAAGGTGTTGAATCATGAAGTTCACGTTCCCGCCGACGTTGAGAATTGAATCGGAAGTTTCTTTTCAATGTTCGTTACTGACGATCTATTGGAAATTTTATGCAAGTTTACGTACCAATGCTAGGGCATGGGCCGAGGTGCATTCATGCGAAGAAGATGGTCTTGGTCAAATGCCTGCAAGGTTGTCAGCTTGGCGCGATTGCACAATTTCCGAGATGAAAAAGATGCTAGCCATAGTCATGTACATGGGTGTCGTCAAAAAGCCCGACATTCGTGCATATTGGTCCACTGATGAGTTTTACGGCAGTAGCCTGTTTCAAGGCGAGTTTTGCATCGCTCGAGAGCGCTTCCAACAAATCCTCTCCTTCTTACGCTTTGTGACGTTGCCAGTTTAAGGTGGTCCCGCAAAAGGGCCGTTGGACTACAATTTCACTACAATTTCTCATTTAATATTCTCCAATCGTGTATTCTCACGTTTACTTGTAGTAGCGCCCAACGAATCTGTATCAATTGCTAATCATTGCGTACATTGTAATCTTTGCGTACATCTGTAGGGTCTCGCGCAATCAATAATTTCAGTTCTCGCTTTTCCCCCGCCAGCCAATGATAACTCTCCGCATATATTATGCTAACCCTCCTGCGCTCCCTTATTAACCCCGCCTGGCGGCGGACTGGAGGGTTTTCACTTGCGTTCCTCCCTTGCGTTCCTTCCTTGCGTTTCTTGCGTTCCTTCCTTTTCTTCCTTTCCTTCTCTCTCCTTATCTCTCGCCACGGCTCCACTCCGTCTGGGCCAGGCTTGTTTACACATTCTTGCTCCACCTTGCACTGCCACGGGCTAACGCCCAATCCCGCCACTGTCCCGACAGTGTCTGCTTGTCTACTTGCTACTCACTGCCATCACAGTGCTCACCGCCATCACTTACTACGTTGCGTCGCCACTGCATCCTTCGTCAACTACTTGACTTCATAATTTCAATTACATCAACCCGTTGTTGCAGCCGCCAGTGCCCCAGAACGCTATAAGCTTTGTATTGACATTAACCATATTAATAACGACAATAAACCAGCTTATGGCAGTCCTCTGCCTTTAAACGCCAAGTGCTCCGCTACACAATCCGCTCCGCAAGAATTTGACTTCACAATTAATTTGGGACTACAACGACTTAACGTGACAAGTAATTCTCGTCAAAACGGCCCTTTGAGGGTTACAGCCACCACACCAATAACGTGACAGCTTCTATGATTTCCAGGACAACACGAACGCCGACGATCCACTAAGAAAGGTGCGCCCATTCCTGCAATATGTTTGCCAAATTTGCAAAAGAAACTACTCACCAGGCAGGGAAGTTGCTGTCGACGAGGAGCTGGTTCTGGTTCAGCTCATTTTCGAGCAGTATATTCCCAAGAAGCGGGCTCGCTTTGGAATAAAAACCTACTGCCTCGTCGACGCCAAAACCGGCTATCTCTGGAACATACTCGTTCATTCAACACCGGATGAAAATGCTCGCTTCGGAGAGGGCCTGGGCTGCGCTGAACTCAGCATAACTGAAAGAATTGTTGTTGAGCTCATGCAAGATCTTTTCGGCTTAGGCTACCAAGTATTCACTGATAGTTTTTTCACGTCAATTCGACTTGCCAGTTTTCTTCTCGAGAAAGGCACCACAATCACGGGTTCAGTCCAGGCAAATCGAGGCATCCCAGACTCGCTTAAGATTGCTAATATTCCAGCTCCCGGCTTTCGCTTCATGCGTAAAGGTGATGTCCTGGCAATAAAGATGACCGACAAGAAGGCAAGTGGCGTCAAGACTTTGCATCTCCTCGACACTCACGGTGTTGCCGGCTCGGTCGAGCGACAGACCATCCGCCGCGGAGGGCTAGTGCAGCTGGTTAGGAAGCCTACGAGCGTTGCGAACTACACCAAATTCATGGGAGGAGTCGATAGACTGGACTCGTGTCTCCAACCGTACCACCCTAACAGGAAGACATACCGATGGCTGGGTTGCCTACCGAATTTCAGGTGGATCCCGCGGCCTTTTCTGCGATTTTTGGAAACCTGCATCACTTGGCTAATGAGGAGCACGGGCCCTGGGAAGCTGCGTTGCATGCGGACGATGCCTGCTACACACGCTGGTGACGGACACTTTCCTTCGAAGCTCCCACCTACCCAGGGAAATCCACGTCCGTCTAAGCGCTGTCGCGTCTGCTACAGAAATGGAGTATCAAAGCGCACAGTGACCGTCTGCAAGGGTTGTGTGAATCAGCCGGGACTGTGCATTGGAGACTGTTTCGAGCAGTGGCACGTTTAAGTGCAGTCCCTGGTTCGTGTGACTCCTCAGCCAGCGTTTAGACCTTACACAAGTTTGCGCAACTTATCCTGTGCAATGTAAGAAACTTGAGTATGTATCGTTGTTTATTATTCTCGTTCTAATGTCAGATGTGGATTATTTTTTGTAAAAAGTTGTAAATTTTTACTAGCAATGAACGACATCAGACAATTTAGTTATCTGAAAAAATACAAGTGCTTGTGAGTTCCAGGTAGCTCGTATGGGGTCGAAACACAAGAAACAAATGCTTAAAAACTTCAAATATCAGTTTTTTCCTCGATACCTCCTTCAAAAAACCTTTCTTGTGTTTTATACTTTTCTAGACTGTACGATTCACATGATATGCCTTTCTTTGTTCCAGTTTTTATTGCAAGAAATTATTGAGAAATTGTTCGATAAATTAGTTTATTTCTATAGTACTTAACCATTAAAAGCTTTAATAAAAAACTTTCGAAAGCCACGCAGTAATTGCATCTCTAATCATGACATGCATGGCGTACCATTCGTCACTTGTAAGTCTGTGTTCTTGCGTCTTAAGATTTCTGCAGGTTTAAAAAAAAGTTGTCTATGATAGCAAGCGGGCAAAGCTGTAAGCCATGGTATGCTACGCGTACCATCGGGTTCGATAGGGTTTTAATCCAACCGGTTTTGCTTTTTTGCAAATTATTGGCACTCCATGCTATGCGACCTCAATCATCTTTGTTTGCAGCCCAGGAATCTTAACAGTGAAACATTTGTCTATGGCCAAATCCACGACTCTTAAGGCAAGCCGTTAGAAATAAGCTGTGGCTTACAAACCACGGCTGTCGCGTTCTTTGGTGCATGCATGCATTTTTACAACAACGGCTTTTTAGCAATCGTTTATAAAACGCTTTTTTTAACAACTGCTGAAAGTTGCAGCTTAACGAGCAGAAGCTTACGGCTTACGGCTAGCTTTTTTATGAAATCGGCCCCTGGTGCTAGATTATTCGGCGAATCTATGAGTATTGGCGACAAATTGTGACTATTTACGACTCATCCGGAACTGGTGAAGTCTGAAACTAAGTGGACATCTCTGTATTGATTTTGCTAACGGTTCTGAACTGGTAATGAAAGGCCTTCTTGTAGCTAGTTGCACCCCTACATTTAAGGCAGGCGAGCAATCCATGGTTTTATTCATCCATGGTCTTAACAGATTATACTTAACAGAGACAGAAATATCTGCTAAAATTAGCATTCTGTTCAGTGGCAATCACTGGTTTTTTCATGCATGATTTGTTTATGGTCAAAAGTGGGACAGTAGAAAACTCTCAGACTGCCGCTGCACCAGTTGTGCCGAGAATTTTGTCGCTGTTGTTTCATTTTCATCTGTTACTCGTCAAATGGATGTGTATTCAAAGACTTGGCAGCAACATGCCATCTTTACACTTTGAAGCTTCGGGTGCAGAGCAGCTGATATGGAGAAAGGAAGATAGCAGCTCTAGTAGCTCATTGTAGTCGTAAAATCTGTCTGATTCTACAGTTGCGTCTGATCTGTGGCTTGGAAATTTAACGAAGCTGAACGGCTGAAGATCGTTGAGCTCTTTACCAAAGTGGAGAGTGTTAATCGAACAGTTTACCGCTTTAACACCTCGAGACGTCAGCAAACTAACGTAGCTAGGATCCCACTGTGCATGCAGCAAGCAAAATTTGCAGTGCCTTATTAAAAAATTCTGCAGCAAGAAGTCGCTGCATAGGGTGGACAAAGGATTCAGTGTGGGCGGCCGTGGACTGCAAGAATAGGTGCGATGATTATTGAACTATTGGGAGAATGCTTGCCTATCAAAAAGTATACTCTGAGCGTTGCGGTACTGAATATTTATAGCCGCATGGACTTTGGTCTATGGTTTTATTTCTGTACGGTAGCGCGAACAACTAGTGCCGTTGGAAAATAGAAACGAAACCAGCACGTATAAATAAAATAAGAGAAACAGAAAGCTAAGAAATTTAAGTCCATCGCGAATGGCGAAGAGGCAAATAAATACTGTACTTTACCTAAAGCTAAAGGCTCTCTCATTTTGCAAATCTGGCACGATCAGAAAGCTATCACATAATGTCGTACACAGACCATTATGGTGACAAGAGAGCGATCAACATCTATCCGTCCGTCGTGCGCTCACGCATACGCGTTATATTTCGATCAGTTGGGATTTTTAGTGTTCATTCGACAAATTACGGCCTAATTACGCTCGTACTTTGACGCCTAGTACATGATTGTCAGATGAATTGATGCGTAACCGTACATTAATATGAGGCAAATCTGCACCATTATACGAGCGTAGCAGGCAAACTTTGTTCTAAATTTCTAGACAACCCTCCTTCCCTCAATCAATGTGGAGGATGTCAACGCCAAATATCAACCGATCGTGAAGGAGAGCTGAAACGATTAGCTCCAACCCTGACATGACGCCAGACCTTGTGGTATATTATGTACTGTCTACAACAAAGTCTATTTTTTAATTTGTTAGTGTAGAAAAAAGTTTTGTTATATAGATTTTTTGCTGTTAAAACATCAAAAAATTATCTCTTTTACCCTTAATCAATGTGTTGGCCGTACACCGTTTAACTCTCTGACCCTCAAGTGTACAATGCCTGCCCCCGTCGCTCTGCAGCCAATCAGCTTGCACGCTTCTTGTTTATCAGGCGCAACTCCACCCCACGCAAACATCGTTTCTAAATATATATATTGGCGCTCAAGGCCGCGCAGTGGCCAAGCCTTTTCTTACCCCTAAAACAAATCTACACAATGCAAATGCGTTCTTAAAGAGATGTTTTACGATTTATTTTAATTTTGTTTTGACGACTAAGGATCCCTGAATGCACTAACAGTGGAAATGCTAGCGAGGGAACATCTGACCCTCTGCGTCCGAGTGCAAGAAGCTGTTGCCAGCTACATGCTCTTAAACGCAGACTCCGGCGGGGCATTGTGGTGCAGCAGATTTCAGCGTCTTGTAGCAGCGTCTCAGCGACGTAGGAAGAGTGTGTCACGAGGTGAAAGTGGGGCTGCAGCTCAAGGAAGCTTGTGGCTAATGATGATGACGAAACCGAATGTTCGAATAATCCGACGAATAAATAGCTGTTAGAGCTGGTACTTCCCAGATCTCCGTCATAGTCTACACGAATGAATTATTTTTTCTTCATTTTAATCAACTTGCTTCTTAGTAGTCATCCTTATGATCTGTCTGTAGAAAGACATCATACAGGTTTCCCGTCGATTTAAGCTGAGAACCCGTAGTATGAGTATTCGTCGCCATCTGTTTTCGACTATCCAATGATTGAAAACGAAGTGAAACTGCGAGCGGTAGTGTGTTTCCGCGATGATAGCATTAAAACAATATGGCAATATAAAAACAATCTGCAATTGTCTCTTAGCTAACCCGAGAAATCTCGGGTCTTGATCATATCTTCTATCTAGGGCTTTGGTGGGAGTGTACGACGTAGAATATGCGTTTATAGTTGTATTCGAATATTTTCATTTCAAACACAACACATGTGCCATATACACTGCTATAACCTGCTCCCCTTGCGCTCAAGATAAAACCCGTTCGTGCGCTCAAACATAAAGGAAGTAAAAAATAGGCAATACACGAGAGCCGGATGTCAAGCTTGAGAACCACCGTTAGGACAAGCTGGACTTCTACTTGGTAACTGAAGACGGATGTAACAGGGAGGGTGTTCTAGAGAAGAGGATTCTCAAAGGCGGTAAACTATCGGATGGTGGCTCGCCATCGTAAATGATCTAATCGCCAACCATATACAAGAGGCATCTTAAAGATTAAAAATCTGCTTTTCATTATTTTATTGTCCGAGGGGAGGGGGGGGTCAAGCAGATTAACCTGATGCTTTGACAATGAAATTCAGAGCCAACTCAACAACAGTACCACTAATTTACCACTAATTTACCACTCAACAACACTGCCACTAATCACTAATTTACTGATACATACAGTAATATTGAACGTCATCTTCACCTTCTCAAATTCATACCTAAAGTTTAAGTCAAGCTTTTGCACGTTTGCACGTTGGTTGCACCTGAGCAAATCGACTTTAGTAACCAGGCAAAGGGGCTGTTACACGCTCTAGCCCTGATAGTTGTACGCACTGATCTTGGCCCTTTTCTGCCTCTTTTTAGTGCGGTATTTATACCTCCTTTTGGCTCATATCAGTAAGTTTGTTTCTTGCCGTGGGCACGCACCATCGTTTATTAATTGTAAGTTAATTTTTTATTATTTTTGCGTTGTTATACTTATTTAACAGCCTTTTTTACACCTTTTCATGTTAAATTCTGATCAAATTCCAGTCATAAAAATATTGCAGAAATTCGATTCAGGCAAATTAAGCGGTAGGCAGTGCTTGCTGGAAATCAGTATAAGATAATCCCCACTTGATTTCGTTTCTTTGGCCTAGGAACGGCTGAGGACTGCGTTTCTAGGCCGAGGCGAAGCCGAGTTAAAAATTTGTCCACATACCAAAGAAGCCACATACCACATAGCCAAAGAAACGAAATCAAGTATATAATCATGAATGATACCGTGATCTTATATGAAATCCGAATTGCTTATTTTAGTAGCTTTCTCTTGAGCCGGGCCGAATGCGGTGCAGCCAGTCGGCAAAGCCCCGACTGGGGGTGTGGGAGCGAAGCATCTATTCTGCATCTATTCAAGCTGGGAAGTGGTATCAGAATCAGGTACTAGGACGCCACACTATCAATTCAGTTGTGCGCAGCGTCACGGTGAGTCTGCCGGAGCCAACAAGTGGGAAGTACAGCAATCAGTCGCTCAGGAAGACTTGCGCCACAACGCTGCGTGACGAGGGCATGTCCAGGCCCGAAATCGCGAAATTACTGGACACAGTTCAGCTGCCATAGAACGCTATATCGCTCCGTCTGCAAAGGTGGCCAGATTCGCTTCTAATGTTTTACAGGGTGCGTCTCCTGCAGCCGAATCTAATCCAGGCATGCATGTAAGTGAGCCTGTCGCTTCTGGAGATTCCAGCGCTTGTATTACTGACCACGGTGTCAAATCTATCATCATTGATGGAGCTAAAATCGAAATTCAGTTTAAGTGAGTTTGTGAAACGTTTAATGCACTGCCTATTATTAAAAAAAACGTAATATGTTTCCTATATAACCCTACCAATTGTCCATGGCTTGGCTAGAAAATTGTCTTTTTGTTGCTTCGTTATACAGTATATAATAACAGTTTTTTTGTTGCATCCAAGTACACTGTCTAGTTCTGTTTAGTCTATGGTTCAAACTGCTTTCATTTAGGGACCATCAAATCATTTGATGGTCTCCATTTTGGAGCCCATCAAATTATTTGATGTGCCTGGAATTATAGCACTTTAAACCATAGACTAGGCTTTCCTGGCTCAGAATGAGCCCAATAAATGTCAATAAAATAAGTAATCGGATTTTATGGGGGATTATAATATTTAATTGCCGCAGCCAGCGGGAGGAAATGAGACTAAGCCTCGGCCATAGACTATTGGCTATAAAGCTCTATAAAGCCGAATATTCTGTGTAATATCAGAAAAGCTTCAGTTGTGTGTAGCTTGGTACCGAATATGGGTGACATCTCTGCTGCTGTCGTTGTTGAAGCCCCAGATATGGAGATTTCGCCGGACCTACTGGATTTCATCCTGAAGCCCGGGGATAACGCTGGACCTATTAAAGCCGCTCTCACTGGCCGGTTTGAGCAACTTTCGGAGAATGAAATTGCCAGACACATTGAAGAGACCGTGCCGAAGACCACCAAGAAAAAGGCGCAGTGAGCCTTTTCCGTCTTCCGCGAGTGGCATGACGAGAAGAAGCGTGCCTGGGCGATGGGTGAAGGCCCGTCACTTATGGTTCTCGCTGAGCTGGAGGATGCTAGCAAATGTGACCTGAATTACCTGCTGAAATTTTTTGTTATGGAGGCCCGGAACAAAGATGGTGAGCGCTACTCTGCGTCGACGCTGAAGGATCTGTATTCAATGCTACAGTATCACTCGCAAAACACGTTCAAGAAGAATTGGAGCTTCTGGCTTGACAAAGAGTTCGCCGACAGTAAACGTGCTCTAGATGCCGCCATGAAAATCACGACCAAGGCTGGAAAGGGTGCAGGATTGCGGAGGGCAGATGTGATCCCCGAGTCTATTGAAGAGAAGCTTTGGATCGAAGGTTTGCTTGGAGTGAAGGAACCCAAGATGCTGGTGATCACGCTTGTTTGGCTCGTTGGCAAACACTTTGCATTGCCTGGTGGCCAGGAGTTACGAGATCTGCTGTTCGATCGCCAAATCAAGCTTGAGAAGGTTGACGATGAAGAGTGTCTGAAGTATGTGGACAATTCCGTGACCAAAACTCATCAGGGCGGCTTACAAGGACTACGAAGGGACCCCAAAGTCGTTCGTGCTTTCCACACTGAGAATCACAAAAAATGCATTGTGTGCGTCTACAAGCAGTACGTCTCTGTGCAGGGTTTGCAGAAAGGATTGCGCATCACTGCTTGCTTAGATATCAGCCCTGCGATTGGAGTAGTCCATTTTGAGACCCACGATAGGGGAATGACCAAAGTGAGGTTTGGTGAGTTGTTGCTGTGACGTTGTCAGTTTACGTAGCCCCGCCAAGGGCCGTTTTGACATACGGTACCAATCTTTAATATTACTGGTTTCGTATTCTCACGTCTGCTTAAAGTAGTGCCCAAAGAATTTTAATCAGCTGCGTACAATTGTAAACCCTGCGTACAGCGCACGATCGATAATTTCTATTCCTGTTTTTCTCAGCCGGCCAATAGAAAAGCCGCGCATTAATTATATTAATTACTCTCGCGCGCCACCCCCCAGCCCACTCCTTATCAGTTCTGTCTGGCCGTGCGCTCGGGGTTTAAACTTTAGGCTCCGCTCCGCTCCTTTGCTCCGCCGCCAACCTCGCCCCGCCTGGCTTTGCGTCCCCGCCTGTAGGCTCTTGCCGCCTTTACTTGTTACTTGCCTTCTCTCTCCGCCACGGCTTTAGCCACGCCTTCGCCACTCTCAGCCACGCCACTTCTACTACCTAAGCTATCTAACTTGTTGTTGTGTAGCCGCCAGTGCATTATTACGAATCCAACTTGTATTTCTGTTGACAATAAACCAAGTCTTGAGCCATTAGGCCGTATGAATAAAATGAGCAATTGCTCAGACTCGCACAAAATCTCAAGTCAGTATGAAAAAACGGAGCAGTGACTTCCGAGCAACAGCTCATGAGATTTGACTTGAAAGTTGTTGCTCCGAGTGTCAGCGAAAAAATCCGGGGCTGAGCAAACTCTCCGGTCTGTATGAATAAACTCGGGCCATAGACAATCTTTTCTGAGCTGCAACTCACGAAATGTTGAGGCAGCCCTCTGCCTGCCTCAGCCATCTATACTCTAGTGGTTGCTGTAACTAGCGCTTTCTAGTTGCTGATGTTCTTTGACAGAGTTCTTTGGCAGTATGGCTGAGTTCTTTGCTGCACGTGCTCCCGCTCGACGGAAGTTTCATCCGGAGCGCCGATCTTCCGACTTGACTAGAGACACGGAGTATGGTCGACTCTATCGATTTTCTCGCACCAACGTGCAGTATCTGGCCACGCGCTTTCTGAACGGCAGCACAGAGACAAGAGGCGGTGCGCTGACTCCAGTTGCGCGAATGGAGGTTGCTCTCCGTTATCTAGCAAACCCGGGATTTCAGACGGGAATCGCAAGCGAGTGTGGCATTAACCAATCAACCGTCTCCAAGACGGTGTGGCAAGTTGTGCAAAACATTTGTGCAGAGAAGCATTCGTTCATCAGCTGGCCGATGCACTCTGCCGATGCCATTCAGACAGCGAAACAGGAGTTTTATGATCGATTTAAGTTTCCATCCTGTGTTGGTGCTATCGACTGTACGCATGTCCAAATCGAAAAGCCGGCTGGAGCAATCGGAAACGAATATGTCAACCGCAAGGGTTATGCCTCTATCAATGTACAGGCCACGTGTGACGCAGATTACCGGTTCACCAGCGTAGATGCATCATGGCCGGGCTCCGTTCATGATAACCGAATCTTCAAGAACTCCGACATCTATGCTGACCTCACCACCCAGACTGAAGTTGTGCTGTTAGGAGACGAAGGTTATGGCATAGCCCCGTTTCTCATGAAACCTTTCCGGGACGCGACTTCACCTGAAGAGACTCACTCCAACCGTGTGCACTCAAGAGCCAGGGTAGTCATTGAAAACGCTTTCGGACAACTGAAGCGGCGCTTCCCGATAACCAAGTACATGATTCGTGTCAAGTTGGACAGGGTGCCCACTTTTGTCGTTGCATCTGTTGTCCTACACAACATCGCAAGGGAGCTGGGCGATACGACATTGGACACCACAATTAAAGACTAAAGAATTCTAAACTGCTCGACTGGCCTGCATAGTTAGCCTATGTCTGTTCGACATCATGGTGACGTTCACACTGCCGCTCCATCTGGAGACGATTCTTGGTTCGGAAAAACTTTAGCTGCTCCAACAACACCAGACGTTGCAACTCAGCGTTGCTTATGTTATGGTTGGCCCTTTGTGCTGTGGATCCCACCAATGTAACCAATGTAATGGCCTTGGGGATCCCCGTCTCTTTGGTGACTACTGCTGTGCCTATTACTTTCTCTGTCTGTCCTCGCTAACTAGCACGACCGGTAGCTGGCCTGAGTGGTCTAGCACTATGGTCCGAATTAACCCCTCTTAGTCTCTACTGAGTGCAATTAGATAATAACCGAGTATTGGTAGTTGGGTTGCTGCCACCTTGTAGGTCTACAGGTAATATCCTCGGCAGGTTATCCCTAGGTAGGCCTACTGTTAAGTAGAAAATAAATAAGACAAGACAAGTCAGTATAATGTTTATTAATGTGAATGTCGGTCACAGGCCGATCCTAAATTATCGTTTGTAGCTCCGCTGGTGTCGCAGTAACAAGCCTTAAACCCTATTAGGTATCACTGATGTTGCCCAAACAGCGTAGGTTGTAGGCCGCGAGACCTGGTACAGACGGTGTCGAAGGTCTTGCGAGCTGATGACACAAAGACCTGCGGCAGTCTTAAGAGCAAATGGCAGCTGCAACAAAGGTTTGTTAGCAGGTTATCCCTAGGAAAAGCGTCTAGCGAATTTGCCTAAGCTAGTTCGTCTAGGAAAAGCATCTAGGAATCTAGCCTTTGCTCGAAGCCAAGCAGGCGGTCTCGGATCGAGAACGAGATCGTCTCCTAAACGAGGATGCTCTCTTCGGGCCCTCACCTACTCTGTATTTATACTAAAATTCGGGGGTCTCAGGGCCAATGGGAAGCTCAGAGGCAGTTCCGTGGCAGATCCCATGGCAGTTCCGTGGACTACCCGGTGCCAGGAGCGATCTTGGAGATGTCCATAAGACATCTGCCTCATCATGCAGCCTCCGCATGGCCTGCTGGTACACTGCTTGCATGTTGCGGCATGCAAGGAGTGCACCAAGACCCCACGAGAGCCTACCCCGGGCGGAGAGCTATGCTCTCACTCCCGCTGACTAAATAAGCCTGTACTAAGGAAGAAATATCCCACTGACTAATGTTTCTATTTTTAGCCCATTGCAGACTGCGCCAGGGGGAGAGGGGGAGAGAGTTTCTCTCCCTGTCCCGCGACAGCTGCACACCTGAGCCTGCACAAGGAAGAGGGGGAAAGGACAGCCCTATGCCCAGCTCCCACTGCTGCAGCCCAAGCACTAACTGACTAAGGGGGGATCCCAGGAGCAGCCTATGCTAGCTATGCTGGATCACCACACTTAGATCCACTGTTTCGATTGTCTCATCGATGCAGCGCTTCCGTGTTGGTTTTTTGGCGACAGTCGATGGTATCTCTTTCACGTACTCGCTTCGTAGACTATCGGTGCTGTAACTAGCCTCTCCGTCTCCAGGACCGTTCGGTGGAGAACCGCTGTCGCGGCGACCGGTGGAAAACGCAGGCTTGACGCCACTCACTTGACTACCAGGAACCCTGTTAAACGTAGGGTTGTCTTCACTCCCAAGGAAACGGAGCAATTCTTCCTCCCACTTCTTCAGTACGATCTTCTTGTTTCCTGTCTTTTTCAGGTCCGTCTTAGATTTGAGCCTAGACTTCATGTTGGAGAGTTTCTTCGTTATTTTTTTGCCGTCCAGATTAACACCGTGAGACTCCAGCTCCTCTTGAATCTTGCGCAGAGCAGCATTCCTTTTATCGACAGCGCCGGGTGTTTTGCCTTTGTCCATAAGACAGTCCAATCGAGAAACTATTTTAACGAACAAATCTTCGCTTGCTTCGTCCTTTGCAGCCATTACGATGCCGGCTTGATTCGTGATTTGATGCACAGACTTAACCGATTATAAAGAAGCCACAAGGGGAAAACAGAAAGAAAGATTCTACATAAAACACAAAGCATATACTCGTAGCATACTCTTAGAAAACAACATTTTGTCTATGGTTCAAAGTATCGCAATATTGGAGTTACAGCTCTGAGACCAAAAAAACTGAACTCTGACTAGGAGTTCCAACTTTATTCATACTGACCTTGAGCAGATACTCCGACTCGGAGCAAAATCTCAGACCTGAGCAGTAGCTCAGTCTCAGCGTTTAAGCTTGAACTCGCAAGTTATTGCTCATTTTATTCATACGGCCTATTGATTGCTTTAGCATCAACTTAACTGATATTACGGCCAAGTGCTACCGCTACAAATTTGCCTCTGCCGCATTCGTTTGCCTTCGCTTATTCTCGAGGCCGCCTCACTAGTATTCGTCACAGTTGCATATCACTATCGGCAAATTTCAAGCTGCCCGTTCCTCGCGCTTGTCGAGAACTGGATTGCATGCTGGAAGGTTGCTTTGATGCGCGAGTTAGCCGCCCAATCGCAGCAGCTTTTTTATCGCGCCGACTGTCGAACAGCTCGGAGGTCGTACTCTGACTGCCCACCGCGAAACACACTAGTGAGCAAAATTAATAAAACGACTAACTGTATTACTCCTGAAAAGTGCACTGTTTGGGTTAACCTTTTTTACTCTCGTGTGTGCCTATATCGTACGTGCGTACTTTATCATTTCACGATGTAGTCGCTGATATTCGGTGTCTCCTACCACGTTAGAAGATCTTCGGATAAAATTAATAAAATCGGATAAAAGGATAAAATTTTCGTCGATCAGGGATCGTTCAGGAATGAATTCGGCCATGAATTGCAGTTAACAGTCATTAAAGACAAATCTTAACACAAACGACATGAAGTTTTAGTCTATGGCCTGTTTTATTCATATTGACCGCTCGTTTTCTGAGTTTTTAGTTAGAGGCTGAGCTAATATCGAGAGTAGACTAAGTGCAAAGTGGGATATTATGAATACAGGAAACAAGATCGTCTTTCAAAAATAAGAAGATATGCTGAAATTTTTTCAACTGCGAAGAGCATCCTGTGTTCTGCAGAATTCCTGGCCGTAGAGTGCGGCGCAGCTCTGTACCGAAACTGGAATGTGGCATTCCTGGTTCGCGATAGGCATCAAGTGGAGCCGG
The DNA here is from genome assembly GCA_002269645.1 of Macrostomum lignano. Lineage (NCBI taxonomy): Eukaryota > Metazoa > Platyhelminthes > Macrostomidae > Macrostomum > Macrostomum lignano. Next base: position 136,070 of record NIVC01000755.1, on the reverse strand, counting down.
AGAATCGGAGGATTCACGTCTGGGAGCTACGTCAACAATTCGGACCCAGAAAGTTTTTTGTGGGTCCGAATCGAGCAAACTTTCTGGGTCCGAATCGAGCCTGCCAACTCATCGTAAAGGAAAAAGCCAGCAGACAGAAACGTTAAGCAACGCTGAGCTACAACGGCTGTGCTATTGGAGCAGCTCAAATGCTTCAAACTGAAGACCAAAAGGCTGCAGGAGCATCAAACCTCTATTGCTTGGCAACCTCAAGCAATACAGGCAACTGACAGGGGCCACATGACCAAAACCCAATAGGTAATAGTGAGGACGACGGCTGGTTGACACAACTGTGACCGCCAGTGGAAGAAGTTTATTATTGCACTGGTGTAAACGGTGTAAACGTAAACGAAACGAAACGCTGACTAAATATCAACATGTAAATTGCTTCAGCGCATTTCGCACTCCAAGGTGCATTGTCAGGTATATTGTTTGGAACGAGAGCATATAGTGAATAAAGCGAATTTATAAATATTTGTCAATGTACCTAATGAGTAAATTTTTGTATGTGCAAAGCAGTTTAGAGTTCGATAGTCCGTAGGTCAGGGCGAAGACCAATGGGTGTAGATGAAAGTATTCATTTGCAGGAGCATCCTGCTTTTACTGATTCATTATGACTGTATTCCGGATTTCCGCAATTCTGGATGGTGTGATTGATAATGCCACCGACATCGTGGACCGCCAGCCTGGGGAAAAACACGATCCCGAAAGCGATGCCGGAAACCTCTGGCCTGAACAGGAGGCAGGCGAGGACCCAAGGAGCAAGCAGTTAAGGCACTGGTTAAGGCACTTTATCGGTCAGTATGAGAGCGGCCGCCGGATTTCTACATGGTGGTTTTTCCGTGACTGGACTGTCTAGGGGGAAGTAGTTAGAATTTTTTATGTATGTGTATTTGATTTTATGTGTATTCGTACTCTGGCGGTGGTGGCACCATAGATCATGCATATTATCTATGGGTTGTGCCAACCACACAATTACTCGAAATAAAGGCAGGGCGCATGCCAGTGAGAAGTTTCTGGCGCTTTTTTTTGCTGGCGCTAACGCTAACCCACGTCTTACATTGTCGCCCAGCTTGACCAGGTCAAAGGAGTTCGTATCAAACCAATCGAGCATCAATTCTGCCAAACTCTGTATTACATGTGAAAATCAATGAGCGAAGAGCCTCAAGAAATGCATCATATTGATCATTTTGGAGCCACCGCACGCACCAACAGACTGAGGCATTATGCACAACTCACACATTGACATTGTTGACGCCAGCATGCTCCAGTAAAATGCCCAGCGTATGAAAAATGCTCCAAGCCGAATCACTTTGCTGCCGTCTGTCGGTCATATTCGGCTACCCACACAATTAAGGCTGGGAACCTCCTTGTCCTTTCACAGGAGCAGTCTAGCGGTGAAATTATTCACATTGAAGCATTACAAGGCACTATCGGATTGGATTGAACTATATTAGACAGAGCAGCTGGCAGGTAATGCATGCAAAAGGCGACGAAGTCGTGTTTAAAAGTCCGCTATCCCTTGACAACCGCTATCCCTCTCTGAGCTGACCAAGATACCAGATAAAACTCAGCTAAACGCTCAAGTTGCAAAGCGCGATCGTGACCTGGAGGAGTTGTCTTGAGACCACCATCTGGGGCCTATTTCATAAAGCACTTTTAGGACTAATTACAAGTGACAAGTGACGATTCCGCAAAATAATGCGTAAAAACTACAACTTGACAAATCGACAAGTTACAAGTGACAAATGACAAGCAAAATTTTACAAATTACAAGCGCTTCTTCGGGGTTTTCATCCATAGACATGCACTAAGCTGGATGCTTCTGTGTGAAAATACTTCTTCTTGTCTTGTGTTTTTGACAAGTCGCTGTGACTCTTGTAGCTTTTATCAATTTGTTTTCTTATGTGTTTTTATGTCCGATAGCGAAGACGAAGAATTAAAGCTCCTAGTGGCTCTAGAACCAGCGCAAAGAGTTTTTAAAGAAAGAATCTACTTTCAGCCTCAGGGCCTTTACTTTTCCGAACGCTTCCATCTCCGAACGGATCAGGTGGAGACTCTTTTTACAAACAATCGGTCCGGTGACTGAACATGGTAGCTCAGGAACAAAGCCTTTACATCTCAAGAGCAACTTTTGAGCACTTAAAGATTTCTGGCTTGTGGTGGCTTCTATTACGTCGTTGGAGACGCACATGGAGTTTTGAAGGCTACGATCTGTAGAACTGTTCGCGAGTTATATCGGCCTTGAACGAACAGTTTTTTGACCGGCTTGTTTGCTGGCTAGTCACGAATCAACAAATAATTCAAGTTGCGTTAGACTTTCATCGAATTGGTGGAATGCCGAGCGCTGCCGGCTGCGTTGACGGAACACTCATTCAGATTGTTGCTCCAACAACCGATGAGGATAAGTACGTGGACAGGCATGGAAATTACTCCATCAACTGCATGGTAGTCGCAGGCCCTAACAACCAGGCCTTCTATTTGTCTGCGCGATGGCCTGAACGCTTGAATGACAAGCGCGTGCTGAATATTAGCCCATTATCGCATTCGGCGGTGGCTGGCGCCCCTTTCCAAAACGCCATTCTCCTCGGAGACAGTGGCTATGGACTGAAGGAATGGCTCTTCACTCCAATAAGAGGTGCAAATCTCGCAGAGGCAGTCTAAATTCAACGTTGTGCACGCAAAGACACGAAGACTTGTGGAATGTGTGACGTTGCTAGTTTAAGGTGGTCCCGCAAAAGGGCCGTTGGACTATAGTTTCCCTTGCAATTTCTCGTTTAAATTTCTCCAATAGTTTATTTTAACGTTTACTTGTAGTAGCGTGCAAATAATCTGTATCAATTGCTAATTCACTGTGTATTTGGTAGGCCTTGCATTCGATTTCATAAGGTGGTTCAACCATGGACACAAAAGAGTTGTTTTTAACACTAGTGAATGAAGACGCTGTCGTCTTCAAAGGTGGGACGATGGTTTATATATTGTTTGTAACTTTTATGGCCTAATTTTTAATTTAAAAAAAACTAAGAAGCTACTAGGTTCTGACAGGTATTCAAACAGGTATTAAGACCTGTTAACCTAAGAATCAGTTTTCAAAACTTATTTAGTTGCATAGTGCATCCATAATGCTGTTTTTAGACACCAAACTTGAGTCTCTAGGTCTCGCCAATGCAGAGTTATTAGCAAAAGTATGCTCAAAATTTGCCCAAAAATGGCCTACTCAAAATTCGGAGCCAATTTTCTCAAAAATACGAATTTTCCAGCCATATTGGCGTATGACCGGTGTAACTTCAGCTATTCGACTAAACAATATTGAAAATGCAGAAAAATCGGTGCGCAAAATTTCTTATTTTTCGACTTCAAAGTTTGTACCCCAAATGGGCCGTTTTTCACTTAACAGGTAAAAAGTACCTGTTAACAGGTATTTTTTCCAGAGTGTCTTGCGCCATTCGAACGGGCATCCGATGGGCTACAATTTGACACTACACTCGAAAAAATTCGCCCAGTAATAAAAATTTTTCTTTAACAACATATGTTTTTTTGGTCGAGTCCCCCGGCCTCTTTTTTCCCCGGTTTCCGGGTCACTGCTCCGCACCGGTAGGTCCAAATGCTTAGAAAATTTAGGAAAACGAATTTCCATATGTTTGACACGTTGTGTTAAAGTCTCAACACCGTAGCTTAAAACACTTTCTTATTTTTGGAGACTACTTTTTGAAAACGTGACCCAAATTTTCAAAAACACTGTTTTTGACCCTTGTAGCCATATAGAGCAGCAATGAATGGCCCAATCAAGCAGATCTCAGCATTTCCGAATAAAAGACATCCATTTGAGTGATTTGGGTTGAAAAATTGAAAAAATCAAGATTTGCATCTGTATAGGATAAGCCTCTTTAAAGTGCACAAACGGTTTGTACTTTTAAAGTGCAGATAGGCAGCCATGTCAAAAGTACATTTTAGCCCAAAAAATTATAGCGCATCTAAAAGCCCCAGGTGTTGTTGACATTAGGCAGCAGCTCAAAAGCCGCGCTATTGCGCGTCCTTTTCGCTGCAGTACGGGCAAGGTTGAAAAACATGTACAAAAAATTGGCCGAAAAATTGCATTTTTAATAATCAGATGCAGTTTGCTCAAAAATACGAATTTTCCAGCCATATTGGCGTATGACCGGTGAAACTTTAGCTATTCGACTAAACAATATTGAAAATGCAGAAAAATCGGTGCGCAAAATTTCTTATTTTTCGACTTCAAAGTTTGTACCCCCAAATGGGCCGTTTTTCACTTAACAGGTAAAAAGTACCTGTTAACAGGGGTTTTTTCCAGAGTGTCTTATGTCATTCAAAAGGGCATCCGATGGGCTACAATTTGACACTACACTCGAAAAAATTCGCCCCATTTTAAAAAAATTTCCTTAACAACGTTTGATTTTCTGCAGAGCCCCCGGCCTCTTTTTTCCCTGGTTTCCGGGTCACTGCTCAGCACAGGTAGGTCCAAATGCTTAGAAAATTTGGGAAAACAAATTTCCAAATGTTTGACACGTTGTGTTAAAGTCTCAACACCGTAGCATAAAACACTTTCTTATTTTTTGGGACTACTTTTTAAAAACGTGACCCAATTTTTCGAAAATGTCGTTTTTAGGCACTCTTTGGCACCTGGGCAGGTTATTGATGGCCCAATCGGCCAAATCTCAATGTTTCCGAATAGAAGACATCCATTTGAGTAATTTGGTGTAGAAATATTAAAAAAAAAAGTTTTCCATCTCGACGCCATAGGCCTCTAAAAAGTGCACTAAAAATTTGTACTTTTAAAGTGCAGATAGGCAGCCATGTGAAAAGTACATTTTAGCCAAAAAAACTACAGCGCATCAGACAGCCTTAAGTGTTTTTAAGGCTAGGAGGCAGCTCAAAGGCCGCGCGAAAGCGCGTCCTTTTCGCTGCGGTGAGGCAAAGTTGAAAAAAATGCCAATTTTTCGACCTCAAAAAACACGTTTTTTGTACTTTTACCTGTGAAGTGAAAGTACAATCAAAAAATCCATTTCGGATCATTTTAGCGTTCGAATGCCCGCGTCTGCTGAGCCCACTCGCTAAGCGCTGCCATATTCTCAATCCTTATTTTTTGAGATCAAATTTTTTGACAATGTCGAAAAAACGCAGTTTTTGGTTGCCATGGCAACCAAAACGCGTCGCCATGACAACCAAACACTGCGGATCTGTTAGCCCTAGGTCTTTTACGCATTTTGGCAAAAACCGTTTGTAAATCGGTCGTACCGTTTTTTATGCGCAGCGTTTCAAAGTTGAAAAACGTCATTTTCCTATGTGACACCGTTACCCAATCTTATCAGGGACGATTTCGCAAAAGTAAGCACCATAGAAAAAAATTCTCGCTTCGCTCGCATTTTTTTCTATGCCACTTACTGGCTCATCGTCCCACAACTAGTGAATGAAGACGCTGTCGTCTTCAAAGGTGGGACGATGGGTATATATTGTGTCCATTATTGTTTATGGCTATGACATCTATTTATTTAACCTAAATTGAGAGCTAAAAAGCCCCCCACGCCCCTGGCATTAGTTAGTCTAGTGGTATAGTGGGGGCTGGCCGCCCCCCACGCCCCTGGCATTAGTTAGTCTAGTGGTATAGTGGGGGACTGGCCGCCCCCCACGCCCCTGGCATTAGTTAGTCTAGTGGTATAGTGGGGGACTGGCCGCCCCCCACGCCCCTGGCATTAGTTAGTCTAGTGGTATAGTGGGGGGCTGGCCGCCCCCCACGCCCATGGCATTAGTTAGTCTAGTGGTATAGTGGTATAGTGGGGGGCTAGCCGCCCCCCACGCCCCTGGCATTAGTTAGTCTAGTGGTATAGTGGTATAGTGGGGGGCTGGCCGCCCCCCACGCCCCTGGCATTAGTTAGTCTAAGTGGTATAGTGGGGGGCTGGCCGCCCCCCACGCCCCTGGCATTAGTTAGTCTAGTGGTATAGTGGTATAGTGGGGGGCTAGCCGCCCCCCACGCCCCTGGCATTAGTTAGTCTAGTGGTATAGTGGGGGCTGGCCGCCCCCCACGCCCCTGGCATTAGTTAGTCTAGTGGTATAGTGGGGGGCTGGCCGCCCCCCATGCCCCTGGCATTAGTTAGTCTAAGTGGTATAGTGGGGGGCTGGCCGCCCCCCACGCCCCTGGCATTAGTTAGTCTAGTGGTATAGTGGTATAGTGGGGGGCTAGCCGCCCCCCACGCCCCTGGCATTAGTTAGTCTAGTGGTATAGTGGGGGCTGGCCGCCCCCCACGCCCCTGGCATTAGTTAGTCTAGTGGTATAGTGGGGGCTGGCCGCCCCACGCCCCTGGCATTAGTTAGTCTAAGTGGTATAGTGGGGGGCTGGCCGCCCCCCACGCCCCTGGCATTAGTTAGTCTAGTGGTATAGTGGTATAGTGGGGGCTAGCCGCCCCCCACGCCCCTGGCATTAGTTAGTCTAGTGGTATAGTAGGGGGCTGGCCGCCCCCCACGCCCCTGGCATTAGTTAGTCTAGTGGTATAGTGGGGGCTGGCCGCCCCCCACGCCCCTGGCATTAGTTAGTCTAGTGGTATAGTGGTATAGTGGGGGCTGGCCGCCCCCCACGCCCCTGGCATTAGTTAGTCTAAGTGGTATAGTGGGGGCTGGCCGCCCCCCACGCCCCTGACATTAGTTAGTCTAGTGGTATAGTGGTATAGTGGGGGGCTAGCCGCCCCCCCACGCCCCTGGCATTAGTTAGTCTAGTGGTATAGTAGGGGGCTGGCCGCCCCCCACGCCCCTGGCATTAGTTAGTCTAGTGGTATAGTGGGGGGCTGGCCGCCCCCCACGCCCCTGGCATTAGTTAGTCTAGTGGTATAGTGGTATAGTGGGGGGCTGGCCGCCCCCCACGCCCCTGGCATTAGTTAGTCTAGTGGTATAGTAGGGTGCTCGCCGCCCCCACGCCCCTAGCATTAGTTATTCTAGTGGTATAGTGGGGGGCTGGCCGCCCCCCACGCCCCTAGCATTAGTTATTCTAGTGGTATAGTGGGGGGCTCGCCGCACCCCACGCCCCTGGCATTAGTTAGTCTAGTAGTATAGTGGGGGCTGGCCGCCCCCCACGCCCCTGGAATTAGTTAGTCTAGTGGTATAGTGGGGGGCTGGCCGCCCCCCACGCCCCTGGCATTAGTTAGTCTAGTAGTATAGTGGGGGACTGGCCGCCCCCCACGCCCCTGGCATTAGTTAGTCTAGTGGTATAGTGGGGGACTGGCCGCCCCCCACGCCCCTGGCATTAGTTAGTCTAGTGGTATAGTGGGGGACTGGCCGCCCCCCACGCCCCTGGCATTAGTTAGTCTAGTGGTATAGTGGGGGGCTGGCCGCCCCCCACGCCCATGGCATTAGTTAGTCTAGTGGTATAGTGGTATAGTGGGGGGCTAGCCGCCCCCCACGCCCCTGGCATTAGTTAGTCTAGTGGTATAGTGGTATAGTGGGGGCTGGCCGCCCCCACGCCCCTGGCATTAGTTAGTCTAAGTGGTATAGTGGGGGCTGGCCGCCCCCACGCCCCTGGCATTAGTTAGTCTAGTGGTATAGTGGTATAGTGGGGGGCTAGCCGCCCCCACGCCCCTGGCATTAGTTAGTCTAGTGGTATAGTGGGGGGCTGGCCGCCCCCACGCCCCTGGCATTAGTTAGTCTAGTGGTATAGTGGGGGGCTGGCCGCCCCCCATGCCCCTGGCATTAGTTAGTCTAAGTGGTATAGTGGGGGGCTGGCCGCCCCCCACGCCCCTGGCATTAGTTAGTCTAGTGGTATAGTGGTATAGTGGGGGGCTAGCCGCCCCCCACGCCCCTGGCATTAGTTAGTCTAGTGGTATAGTGGGGGGCTGGCCGCCCCCCACGCCCCTGGCATTAGTTAGTCTAGTGGTATAGTGGGGGGCTGGCCGCCCCGCACGCCCCTGGCATTAGTTAGTCTAAGTGGTATAGTGGGGGGCTGGCCGCCCCCACGCCCCTGGCATTAGTTAGTCTAGTGGTATAGTGGTATAGTGGGGGCTGCCGCCCCCCACGCCCCTGGCATTAGTTAGTCTAGTGGTATAGTAGGGGGCTGGCCGCCCCCCACGCCCCTGGCATTAGTTAGTCTAGTGGTATAGTGGGGGGCTGGCCGCCCCCCACGCCCCTGGCATTAGTTAGTCTAGTGGTATAGTGGTATAGTGGGGGGCTGGCCGCCCCCCACGCCCCTGGCATTAGTTAGTCTAAGTGGTATAGTGGGGGCTGGCCGCCCCCCACGCCCCTGGCATTAGTTAGTCTAGTGGTATAGTGGTATAGTGGGGGCTAGCCGCCCCCACGCCCCTGGCATTAGTTAGTCTAGTGGTATAGTAGGGGGCTGGCCGCCCCCACGCCCCTGGCATTAGTTAGTCTAGTGGTATAGTGGTATAGTGGGGGGCTGGCCGCCCCCCACGCCCCTGGCATTAGTTAGTCTAGTGGTATAGTAGGGGGCTCGCCGCCCCCACGCCCCTGGCATTAGTTATTCTAGTGGTATAGTGGGGGGCTGGCCGCCCCCCACGCCCCTGGCATTTATTAGTCTAGTGGTATAGTGGGGGGCTCGCCGCACCCCACGCCCCTGGCATTAGTTAGTCTAGTAGTATAGTGGGGGCTGGCCGCCCCCCACGCCCTGGAATTAGTTAGTCTAGTGGTATAGTGGGGGCTGGCCGCCCCCCACGCCCCTGGCATTAGTTAGTCTAAGTGGTATAGTGGGGGCTGGCCGCCCCCCACGCCCCTGGCATTAGTTAGTCTAGTGGTATAGTGGGGGGCTGGCCGCCCCCACGCCCCTGGCATTAGTTAGTCTAGTGGTATAGTGGTATAGTGGGGGGCTAGCCGCCCCCCACGCCCCTGGCATTAGTTAGTCTAGTGGTATAGTGGGGGGCTGGCCGCCCCCCACGCCCCTGGCATTAGTTAGTCTAGTGGTATAGTGGGGGGCTGGCCGCCCCCCACGCCCCTGGCATTAGTTAGTCTAAGTGGTATAGTGGGGGGCTGGCCGCCCCCCACGCCCCTGGCATTAGTTAGTCTAGTGGTAAAGGGGGGCTGGCTCCCCCACCGCTCCACCACCCCTCGAGAACTTTTCCCACATCTAAACACGTCTTTGTAGTATATATGTTACAACTATATTCTAGCCTTCAAACGACCAGACATCAAATACTTGCTTGCCGACATGTATCGTAATATACTTTTTGCACTAACAATCATACGTGCCGCACTAAAAGATTCTCTGTTACTCTTTAAATACGTATAAAAAGAAAAATAAATTTAAATAAATGTAATTTAATTGTATAAAAAACATAATAGTTAGAGAAATAAAAATACTAAAAATCTGTTTGCTCTAAAAGAACTTTAAACTAAAAATTTTTCGGATCTCTTGGGAATCGAACCCTGCAGCACTCAATTATATGGAAACTAACTCTGCCACTGAGCCACAAATTGCTTACTAAGTTGGCCTATAGTACACGTATTTTATATCGAATATCGCTAATAGCAGCCATTTCTACCATTTTTGCTGCTTTTTCATACATTTCTGCTCGTTGCATCGCAACGCTTCTACCTAAAAATACGAGTCGCATGTCGTTACAGAGATAACATCAAGGCGCATTCATCCAATGCATTTTCAAATTATGTCAACAAATTTTTCGGCTGCTAGGCGCCAAAATATTAATTTTCACCTGTTCTGACAGGTAATCAAACAGGTATTAAGACCTGTTAACCTAAGAATCAGTTTTCAAAACTGATTTAGCTGCATAATGCATCCATAGTGCTGTTTTTAGACACCAAACTTAGTCTCTAGGTCTCGCCAATGCAGAGTTATTAGCAAAAGTATGCTCAAAATTTGCCCGAAAATGGCCTACTCAAAATTCGGAGCCAATTTTCTCAAAAATACGAATTTTCCAGCCATATTGGCGTATGACCGGTGAAACTTTAGCTATTCGACTAAACAATATTGAAAATGCAGAAAAATCGGTGCGCAAAATTTCTTATTTTTCCACTCCAAAGTTTGTACCCCAAATGGGCCGTTTTTCACTTAACAGGTAAAAAGTACCTGTTAACAGGGGTTTTTTCAGGAGTGTCTTATGTCATTCAAAAGGGCATCCGATGGGCTACAATTTGACACTACACTCGAAAAAATTCGCCCCATTTTAAAAATTTTTCTTAACAACGTCTGATTTTCTGCAGAGCCCCCGGCCTCTTTTTTCCCGGTTTCCGGGTCACTGCTCCGCACAGGTAGGTCCAAATGCTTAGAAAATTCAGGAAAACAAATTTCCATATGTTTGACACGTTGTGTTAAAGTCTCAACACCGTAGCATAAAACACTTTCTTATTTTTTGGGACTACTTTTTAAAAACGTGACCCAATTTTTCGAAAATGTCGTTTTTAGGCACTCTTTGGCACCTGGGCAGGTTATTGATGGCCCAATCGGCCAAATCTCGATGTTTCCGATTAAAAGACATCTATTTGAGTTATTTGGTATGCAAAACAGCAAAAATAAAGTTTTCCATCTCGACGCCATAGGCCTCACAAAAGTGCACTAAAAATTTGTACTTTTAAACAGCAGATAGGCAGCCATGTGAAAAGTACATTTTAGCCCTAAAAACTATAGCGCATCAAACAGCCCCAGGTGTTATTGACGCTATGAGGCAGCTCAAAGGCCGCGCTATCGCGCGTCCTTTTCGCTGCGGTGAGGCAAAGTTGAAAAAAATGCCAAATTTTCGACCTCAAAAAACACGTTTTTTGTACTTTTACCTGTGAAGTAAAAGTACAATCAAAAAATCCATTTCGGATCATTGTAGCGTTTTAATGCCCGCGTCTTTTGAGCACACTCACTAAGCGCTGCCATAATTTCCTGCCGCTGTAATTGAGATCAAATTTTTTGACAATGTCGAAAAAACGCAGTTTTTGGTTGCCATGGCAACCAAAACGCATTGCCATGGCAACCAACTACTGCGGCTCTGGTAGCCCTAAGTCTTTGACACATTTTGGCAAAAACTTTTTGCAAATCGGTCGTACCGTTTTTTATTGGCAGCGTTTAAAAGTTGAAAAACGTCATTTTTAGTGTGTCACATCTGTTGCACATCTTATCAGGGACGATTTCGCAAAAGTAAGCAGCATAGAAAAAAATTCTCGCTTCGCTCGCCTTTTTTTCTATACTACTTACTGGCTCCATCGTCCCACAACTAGTGAATGAAGACGCTGTCGTCTTCAAAGGTGGGACGATGGTTTATATATTGTTCGTAACTTTTATGGCCTAATTTTAAATTTAAAAAAAAAACTAAGAAGCTTAGTTGATTATAATTTAATTTAAACAAAGTTTAAGCATAACTATTTAAAAAATTAATAAAAATACTTATGATGGTTTATTATGTCCATTATTGTTTATGGCTATGACCTATTTATTTAACCCAAATTAAGAACTAATTAAAACGCTATATCGTGTTTTTATATTTTACGGCTATACTGCATTTTCAATTTGATTTAAACAAAGTTTATACATAACTGTGGAAATATATTAATAAAAAATATTTTATTAGATTACAAGAATATCCACTCTGCTGTTGTGTAGAAAGGGTTGTTAAGGCGGTTGTTGTTGTTTGTTGGTTGTAAAAGGGGTTGTTGTTGTTGGGGTTTTTGTTGTTGTTGGGGTTGTTGTTGTTGTTGTTGGGGGGTGGTTGTTGTTGGGGGTTTGCGTAACGTGGGGGCTGCCGCCCCCACACCCCCGCTCCCCCACCCTCCCGCGCGTTGTTGTTGGGGAGGGTGGTTGTTGTTGTGGGGTTTGCGTATCGTGGGGGCTGCCGCCCCCACACCCCGCTCCCCCACCTAACCCCTCCGCAAATTTTCCCACCTCTAACACATCTTTTTAGCACGCTAAAACTGCTTGTAAGCCTTCTGGCGACCACGCAACACATACTTGCCGATATGTATCGTAATACTCTTTCTGCACTAACAAATCATCTGTGCCGCACTTTCAGCTTCACTCTTACTCTTTGACTTTAATAAGGTATACAAGGAAAGGAAAATTAAACAATTAATATTAAATTATATTCAAGTGAAAGAGAATTGAAAATACTAATAAATCCGTTCCTGCTAAAAAAATTAAATATAAAAAAACCTGGCCCACTTGGGAATCGAACCCGTGTTTAGGCCATTTACAAAGCAACTGCCTTCGCCCCGATCCATCTCTCGCTTGAGCGAAGCTCTACAGTGCACGCGCTTTATATCGAATATTCCGTATGTATGGTAGCCACTTATACGATTTTTGCTGCTTTTTCATACATTTCTGCTCGCTGCATCGCAACGCCTTAACCTAAAAATACGAGTCGCATGTCGTTACAGAGATAACATCAAGGCGCATTCATCCAATGCATTTTCAAACTATGTCAACAAATTTTTTCGGCTGCTAGGCGCCAAATTATGAATTTTTACCTGTTCTGACAGGTATTCAAACAGGTATTAAGACCTGTTAACCTAAGAATCAGTTTTCAAAACTTATTTAGTTGCATAGTGCATCCATAATGCTGTTTTTAGACACCAAACTTGAGTCTCTAGGTCTCGCCAATGCAGAGTTATTACCAAAAGTATGCTCAAAATTTGCCCAAAAATGGCCTACTCAAAATTCGGAGCCAATTTTCTCAAAAATACGAATTTTCCAGCCATATTGGCGTATGACCGGTGAAACTTCAGCTATTCGACTAAACAATATTGAAAATGCAGAAAAATCGGTGCGCAAAATTTCTTATTTTTCGACTTCAAAGTTTGTACCCCAAATGGGCCGTTTTTCACTTAACAGGTAAAAAGTACCTGTTAACAGGTATTTTTTCCAGAGTGTCTTGCGCCATTCGAACGGGCATCCGATGGGCTACAATTTGACACCACACTCGAAAAAATTCGCCCAGTAATAAAAATTTTTCTTTAACAACATATGCTTTTTTGGTCGAGTCCCCCGGCCTCTTTTTCCCCGGTTTCCGGGTCACTGCTCCGCACCGGTAGGTCCAAATGCTTAGAAAATTTAGGAAAACAAATTTCCATATGTTTGACACGTTTTGTTAAAATCTCAACACCGTAGCTTAAAACACTTTCTTATTTTTGGAGACTACTTTTTGAAAACGTGACCCAAATTTTCAAAAACACTCTTTTTGACCCTTGTAGCCATATAGAGCAGCAATGAATGGCCCAATCAAGCAGATCTCAGCATTTCCGAATAAAAGACATCCATTTGAGTGATTTGGGTTGAAAAATTGAAAAAATCAAGATTTGCATCTGTATAAGATAAGCCTCTTTAAAGTGCACAAACGGTTTGTACTTTTAAAGTGCAGATAGGCAGCCATGTCAAAAGTACATTTTAGCCCAAAATTATAGCGCATCTAAAAGCCCCAGGTGTTGTTGACATTAGGCAGCAGCTCAAAAGCCGCGCTATTGCGCGCATCCTTTTCGCTGCAGTACGGGCAAGGTTGAAAAACATGTACAAAAAATTGCCGAAAAATTGCATTTTTAATAATCAGATGCAGTTTGCTCAAAAATACGAATTTTCCAGCCATATTGGCGTATGACCGGTGAAACTTTAGCTATTCGACTAAACAATATTGAAAATGCAGAAAAATCGGTGCGCAAAATTTCTTATTTTTCCACTCCAAAGTTTGTACCCCCAAATGGGCCGTTTTTCACTTAACAGGTAAAAAGTACCTGTTAACAGGGGTTTTTTCAGGAGTGTCTTATGTCATTCAAAAGGGCATCCGATGGGCTACAATTTGACACTACACTCGAAAAAATTCGCCCCATTTTTAAAAATTTTTCTTAACAACGTTTGATTTTCTGCAGAGCCCCCGGCCTCTTTTTTCCCGCGGTTTCCGGGTCACTGCTCCGCACAGGTAGGTCCAAATGCTTAGAAAATTCAGGAAAACAAATTTCCATATGTTTGACACGTGTTGTGTTAAAGTCTCAACACCGTAGCATAAAACACTTTCTTATTTTTTGGGACTACTTTTTAAAAACGTGACCCAATTTTTCGAAAAATGTCGTTTTTAGGCACTCTTTGGCACCTGGGCAGGTTATTGATGGCCCAATCGGCCAAATCTCGATGTTTCGCGATTAAAAGACATCTATTTGAGTTATTTGGTATGCAAAACAGCAAAAATAAAGTTTTCCATCTCGACGCCATAGGCCTCACAAAAGTGCACTAAAAATTTGTACTTTTAAACAGCAGATAGGCAGCCATGTGAAAAGTACATTTTAGCCCTAAAAACTATAGCGCATCAAACAGCCCCAGGTGTTATTGACGTATGAGGCAGCTCAAAGGCCGCGCTATCGCGCGTCCTTTTCGCTGCGGTGAGGCAAAGTTGAAAAAAAATGCCAATTTTCGACCTCAAAAAACACGTTTTTTGTACTTTTACCTGTGAAGTAAAGTACAATCAAAAAATCCATTTCGGATCATTGTAGCGTTTTAATGCCCGCGTCTTTTGAGCACACTCACTAAGCGCTGCCATAATTTCCTGCCGCTGTAATTGAGATCAAATTTTTTGACAATGTCGAAAAAACGCAGTTTTTGGTTGCCATGGCAACCAAAACGCATTGCCATGGCACAACCAAACACTGCGGCTCTGGTAGCGCCTAGTCTTTGACACATTTTGGCAAAAACTTTTTGCAAATCGGTCGTACCGTTTTTTATTGGCAGCGTTTAAAAGTTGAAAAACGTCATTTTTAGTGTGTCACATCTGTTGCACATCTTATCAGGGACGATTTCGCAAAAGTAAGCAGCATAGAAAAAAATTCTCGCTTCGCTCGCCTTTTTTTCTATAACTACTTACTGGCTCCATCGTCCCACAACTAGTGAATGAAGACGCTGTCGTCTTCAAAGGTGGGACGATGGTTTATATATTGTTCGTAACTTTTATGGCCTAATTTTAAATTTAAAAAAAAAACTAAGAAGCTTAGTTGATTATAATTTAATTTAAACAAAGTTTAAGCATAACTATTTAAAAAAATTAATAAAAATACTTATGATGGTTTATTATGTCCATTATTGTTTATGGCTATGACCTATTTATTTAACCCAAATTAAGAACTAATTAAAACGCTATATCGTGTTTTTATATTTTACGGCTATACTGCATTTTCAATTTGATTTAAACAAAGTTTATACATAACTGTGGAAATATATTAATAAAAAATATTTTATTAGATTACAAGAATATCCACTCTGCTGTTGTGTAGAAAGGGTTGTTAAGGCGGTTGTTGTTGTTTGTTGGTTGTAAAAGGGGTTGTTGTTGTTGGGGTTTTTGTTGTTGTTGGGGTTGTTGTTGTTGTTGTTGGGGGTGTGGTTGTTGTTGGGGGGTTTGCGTAACGTGGGGCTGCCGCCCCCACACCCCCGCTCCCCCACCCCTCCCGCGTTGTTGTTGGGGAGGGTGGTTGTTGTTGTGGGGTTTGCGTATCGTGGGGCTGCCGCCCCCACACCCCGCGCTCCCCACCTAACCCCTCCGCAAATTTTCCCACCTCTAACACATCTTTTTAGCACGCTAAAACTGCTTGTAAGCCTTCTGGCGACCACGCAACACATACTTGCCGATATGTATCGTAATACTCTTTCTGCACTAACAAATCATCTGTGCCGCACTTTCAGCTTCACTCTTACTCTTTGACTTTAATAAGGTATACAAGGAAAGGAAAATTAAACAATTAATATTAAATTATATTCAAGTGAAAGAGAATTGAAAATACTAATAAATCCGTTCCTGCTAAAAAAATTAAATATAAAAAAACCTGGCCCACTTGGGATCGAACCCGTGTTTAGGCCATTTACAAAGCAAGCTGCCTTCGCCCCATCCATCTCTCGCTTGAGCGAAGCTCTACAGTGCACGCGCTTTATATCGAATATTCCGTATGTATGGTAGCCACTTATACGATTTTTGCTGCTTTTCATACATTTCTGCTCGCTGCATCGCAACGCCTTAACCTAAAAATACGAGTCGCATGTCGTTACAGAGATAACATCAAGGCGCATTCATCCAATGCATTTTCAAACTATGTCAACAAATTTTTTCGGCTGCTAGGCGCCAAATTATGATTTTTACCTGTTCTGACAGGTATTCAAACAGGTATTAAGACCTGTTAACCTAAGAATCAGTTTTCAAAACTTATTTAGTTGCATAGTGCATCCATAATGCTGTTTTTAGACACCAAACTTGAGTCTCTAGGTCTCGCCAATGCAGAGTTATTACAAAAGTATGCTCAAATTTGCCCAAAAATGGCCTACTCAAAATTCGGAGCCAATTTTCTCAAAAATACGAATTTTCCAGCCATATTGGCGTATGACCGGTGAAACTTCAGCTATTCGACTAAACAATATTGAAAATGCAGAAAAATCGTGCGCAAAATTTCTATTTTTCGACTTCAAAGTTTGTACCCCAAATGGGCCGTTTTTCACTTAACAGGTAAAAGTACCTGTTAACAGGTATTTTTTCCAGAGTGTCTTGCGCCATTCGAACGGGCATCCGATGGGCTACAATTTGACACCACACTCGAAAAAAATTCGCCCAGTAATAAAAATTTTTCTTTAACAACATATGCTTTTTGGTCGAGTCCCCCGGCCTCTTTTTTCCCCGGTTTCCGGGTCACTGCTCCGCACGCGGTAGGTCCAAATGCTTAGAAAATTTAGGAAAACAAATTTCCATATGTTTGAACACGTTTTGTTAAAATCTCAACACCGTAGCTTAAACACTTTCTTATTTTTGGAGACTACTTTTTGAAAACGTGACCCAAATTTTCAAAAACACTCTTTTTGACCCTTGTAGCCATATAGAGCAGCAATGAATGGCCCAATCAAGCAGATCTCAGCATTTCCGAATAAAAGACATCCATTTGAGTGATTTGGGTTGAAAAATTGAAAAAATCAAGATTTGCATCTGTATAGATAAGCCTCTTTAAAGTGCACAAACGGTTTGTACTTTTTAAAGTGCAGATAGGCAGCCATGTCAAAAGTACATTTTTAGCCCAAAATATTATAGCGCATCTAAAAGCCCCAGGTGTTGTTGACATTAGGCAGCAGCTCAAAAGCCGCGCTATTGCGCATCCTTTTCGCTGCAGTACGGGCAAGGTTGAAAAACATGTACAAAAAATTGGCCGAAAAATTGCATTTTTAATAATCAGATGCAGTTTGCTCAAAAAATACGAATTTTCCAGCAGCCATATTGGCGTATGACCGGTGAAACTTTAGCTATTCGACTAAACAATATTGAAAATGCAGAAAAATCGGTGCGCAAAATTTCTTATTTTTCGACTTCAAAGTTTGTACCCCCAAATGGGCCGTTTTTCACTTAACAGGTAAAAAGTACCTGTTAACAGGGGTTTTTCCAGAGTGTCTTATGTCATTCAAAAGGGCATCCGATGGGCTACAATTTGACACTACACTCGAAAAAATTCGCGCTCCATTTTAAAAAAAATTTCCTTAACAACGTTTGATTTTCTGCAGAGCCCCCGGCCTCTTTTTTCCCTGGTTTCCGGGTCACTGCTCAGCACAGGTAGGTCCAAATGCTTAGAAAATTTAGGAAAACAAATTTCCAAATGTTTGACACGTTGTTTAAAGTCTCAACACCAGTAGCATAAAACACTTTCTTATTTTTTGGGACTACTTTTTAAAAACGTGACCCAATTTTTCGAAAATGTCGTTTTTAGGCACTCTTTGGCACCTGGGCAGGTTATTGATGGCCCAATCGGCCAGATCTCAATGTTTCCGAATAGAAGACATCCATTTGAGTAATTTGGTGTAGAAATATTAAAAAATAAAGTTTTCCATCTCGACGCGCATAGGCCTCACAAAAGTGCACTAAAAATTTGTACTTTTAAAGTGCAGATAGGCAGCCATGTGAAAAGTACATTTTAGCCCTAAAAACTATAGCGCATCAAACAGCCCCAGGTGTTATTGACGCTATGAGGCAGCTCAAAGGCCGCGCTATCGCGCGTCCTTTTCGCTGCGGTGAGGCAAAGTTGAAAAAAATGCCGATTTTTCGACCTCAAAAAACACGTTTTTTTGTAGTTCACGCCTAAAAGTTAAAGTACAATCAAAAAATCCATTTCTGATCATTGTAGCGTTCGAATGCCCGCGTTTACTGAGCCAGCCCGCTAAGCGCTGCCATATTCTCAATCCTTATTTTTTGAGATCAAATTTTTGACAATGTAGAAAAAACGCAGTTTTTGGTTGCCATGGCAACCAAAACGCGTTGCCATGGCAACCAACTATTGTGGCATCCGATAGCGCTAGGTCTTTGAGCACATTTTGGCAAAAACTGTTTGTAAATCAGTCGTACCGTTTTTTATTGGCAGCGTTTAAAAGTTGAAAA
>NIVC01000755.1:30000-117621 GCA_002269645.1 Macrostomum lignano | reverse complement strand
CCTGCATGTCTCTGTACGACGCCTCTGGACACGTTTCAGTGCCCCTGTGAGAGCATTTGCGCCTGCAAAGGCACCAGCAGTGCCTCTTGTGCAGCACTTGAATGAGCAGGTAAAATTGGATGTTGCTGCACTGAGCTCGGTGTTGAAGGTGACGATGATACCTTCCAGGTCATTGTTGGTCCGGATGGCTCGTCAGGTCATTGTTGGTCCGGATGCTCGTCAGTAGAACGAAGACCTTAGTGGCGGTCCAGACTGAGCTCCGAAGCCACGTACGTCGAATGTACTGGCACAATGCAGTCAGTTGGTCGCATCCGTTGACTGCTGGCAGGCTGTCCAGAGCTGGCTCCAATGTGCTCTGCTGGAAGAAATGACAGGGCCAGTAACTTCCGACAAAATCGTCTTGTGCCATCGTCAGTCCAATATGCCTCCTGTAGGCCTAGTGCTTGTACCTTCCTCCACACAGCCTGCGTCCAGTGAAATTGCAAGCCGTGCAGTCTTGCAAAGGGGAATACATGTGCTTGCTGTCGCCGAGTCACAACTAATTGGCAGACAACGCATATGCTAAGAGGATCCATTATAAAATGCCAAGCAACGAGTTGGAGAACAGAGAAAAACAGTATCTGCATGCGCAGACAAAATATGCAATAAATATATCATACACAAAATATTGAACAAACTGCGTTAGAATAAAAAAACAAAATGAAATACAAAACTGATAAACCATTTTAGTAAGGCCTCAAATAAGGAAAAAAACTTATAAGTTTTATTTCCAAATAAATGTTTCTAAATCTGCTACCCAATGTAACAATTAGCCTTGTCACCGAAATGACTTTTGTTTGTCACCGATATAACTTTTGCTTGTCACCAAAAACGACTGTCACCAAATCATCTTGTCACCAAAACAACTGTAATCCGTTACTCAGACTTATTCTAAGACACATTTCTTAGACTTATTCTAAGATTAATAAACTCATAATTTATTAATAGAAAAGCCTTGGTGGCACGTGGCACCAACATTTATATTATATATAAAGACAAAAGTTAAGCCCTGTTACAACTTTGGTGACCTCAGTAGGGTTTTAATAGAGAGAAGCTTTAGCCTGTTACAACCTGCGAACCTGGTGGCATTATTGGAATAGCTAAAAGAGGTAAGCAAACCATTACAACCACTTTGGTAGCAGATTTAGGATATTCAATAGGCCTAATAAGAATTAGAAAAGTAGCCCTACAACACATGTATATATAGTGTAATATAATACTATTAATGGACTATATTATAGAGTAGGGGGCCTAGGCCTATAGAGCTAGAAATAGTATAGGCGCCTACTCATAATATATTTAGTCCAAGGTCTAGCTATTATTGATCTATGACTTATTGCTATAAAATAAAAAGATATTATTGATTTCAGATATTCAGATAAGGTAAACTACAACATATAATTTGTAAGTATGCCGAATCGAGTTGCAATTGCAATTAATAAATTTAAATGCCAAATAAAAAAGCTAGGCCCTACTCTATGTAATACATTAGTTTTTTGTTTTTTGGTCAATTTGGGCAGAGCCAATTTGCCAATCAATGTTTTAAAGTCGTTGACTTGTTTAGTTGTTTATGTCAATCGGTAACAGACTGGTAACTAAGCCACAACAAGGAGTTAGGGCCTAATAAAAATAAAAAAGTAGGATTTAGACCTTGTAATCCAGTTCAGAACACTTATATCACTAACCGCATAAGCCATAATGCATACTTCGCACTATAAAGTTATTTTCACTATTGGGTTAAGGCAACATGCAAAAAATTTGCTACTACAGTCTACGTGTGACATCCTACAATGAAAAACTTAAGTTTGATAGGGGCCTAGCTTATACGGAACGCGCGCTCAACCGCGTCGTCGTCAGCCACGTGACGACACAAGTCATTTTAGCTTAAAATTTGATACCGAAAAAAACAAAACGTGGAAGAACCTAAGTAAAGCGTATCAGAAAAAAATTTACTGTTTGCATTTTTTTTATTTAATAGAGATTTTTTGATCATAAGGAAACAGGGAAGGAGAATTATACAGGTAAAGTTGAATAAACGTAAAAATCATAAGGCAAAGTTGCGTTGCCCTCACCATTGTTGGTAAAAAAACAAGGACACAGTGGTCCTTCGTAAAAAATCCAAAAAAGTTTAGACCCCGCTGGGAAATAAAACACTTTACAGGTGGACAAGTCAGTATCGTTTTAGAAATTTACCACTGGTGTGCTAGCTATTTCTCTGCCATTTGTACTGATTCAGTTTCTCATGCATCCTCCCAGACCTTCTCAGTCTGGGCTAACACCTTTTGAGGCAGCTGATCTGCTGACTACATGTAGAAAAATGTAGTCTAGTAATACTAATCTACTAATAGTCTAGTTAATACTAAATAGAACTATAGTAATACTAGTGTGAATCGCAATTCTGCATGAGTACTGTGTTCGCTCGCGTTGTTTCGTTCCGACGTGATCCTCCCCAAAACCGTAGCAAGGACCACTGATTATAGCTATATACAGTGGCCCTTGCACCGAAGGCTGATCTAGACCAGTAGGGATCAACATATAGCCAAAGAATACTCAGTATTCTGCCCGAGCAGAAAAATCACGTATTTAATACAAAGTTGGACGTCGCAAAAAAGTGTTGTAACTTTTTTGGTCGCAAGAACGTCTCTCATACGTATTTTTTATCCACTGCAGAAGTTTTTTGTACAAACAGAAAGTAGTTCATCTTATTAGATACTCAGCAGCCAGCATTTAGTGATTTCCCTGAAAAAAAAATCACGGCTTGAAATAGAAAAAGCAATAAAAATCAAACAAATATTTCAGAATTTTAATATATTTCAATAAATTTAAAAAAAAGTACTAACAGTTTCGCACATAAAAATGTTTTTGTGTTAAATTTTAAGAATTAAAGACAAGTTTAAAAAGTTATTGTGCTTGATCATTGTGCTTGAAGTATCAGGAAGTTACAATTTTATTTCCCGTGATACCAGCAGGATCAAGTTGAGGACGGACCCATAAAAATGGCTATTATACCATCAAATATGTGCTCTTTTTTCTGTCTGACTGTACTCTGTATGATTGTGGTTGCATCTGGTAAGTGAATGTTTAATTTTATAGCAAACCCCTTTCTTCTGCTATTCTTGACTTAACGTCCTAATTTTGGTTTCATATGTTTTTTTAGCTTTAATAAGGGTTTAAAGCTAAGCTTCAATATTGGCTTTTTGTCATATTTAGAATGTATCTCGTCTCAATAGAATAATGCCACAATCAAAATTTATGATGTACAATTTATTCATTTATTATAATTAAATTGTAAGTAATTCAGAGGTAGAAATTACCTTAGATCTTTTAGGGCCTAACTTTATTAACTAGGGCCTATACACGCCATAATTTAGGTTTAATAAACCTCATTTACACAATTTTATACATTTCATTTACACAATCTCATCTACACAAGTATGATACAATATGTAGTATATCTTCAATCATATAGTCAATCTTCTTGTTAGACATGTTTAATTATTTTCTGAATTTAACAAATTTTGAACACAAAGTTTTAACAAAGTTTACAACAGTTAGCAAGTTTGTTATGTTGTGTTGGTAGCACTAGGTATTGTAGTGTGCCACCCAGAAAAGTATGTTGCCAAAAATATTATGCGCGTGATAGTGGTGCCAAAGAAACTCATCTAGGTGGGTCAAATATCTGCAATCAGAATTATACTAGTTGGTGCTGCAAGGCATCCAGCCATGATCAAGAAGAGTTGTTGCTCAAGATTGACAATCACAATTCCTTAGAAAGCAAACAAGGTAAGAAATCTCTTAAAATCCTAGTCCCTCTCACCTCTAATCCCTTTTAAAAACACAGAGAGCAATTTCAGGTTTTCACCATAAACATAGCCTTTAGCTATCTCAAACTAGTAACCTTAGACAAAATTGATATATTGCCATGTCTTAAATTTGTGTAAGTTCAAATATTTACTTGTGGTAACTAATAAAGCTGCTATTTTTCAAAAAATAATTAACCATGCAAAACTAAAAGATTGCCAGCATATATAATAAAATAAATTCATCATCTTATAGTTCTTTTTCCAAGATTATAAAAATGGAAAAGATTATTTACTTATATCAAATATTACTAAAAGTTTTAGTAAGTCTTATTGTTCATATTTGTGTCTTTAAGTCTGGCTTGTGCTTTTATTTAAAAATAATTATATTCATAAGTCAAAGGCGTAATTGCTCTCACTGAAATTATCCCACTGCTGCAACCAAGTTGTCAAAGGGCTAAACTCCTGTTTTTATAAATGTTGGTAGCTGTCACCAAGACTATTCTATTAATAAATTATGAGTTTATTAATCTTAGAATAAGTCAGAATCTCAGAGGTCTGAGTATTTAGTCTGCATATTTAGTCTGAGTATTTAGTCTGTGTATTTAGTCTGAGTATTTAGTCTGTGTATTTAGTCTGAGTATTTTTCTTAGAAAACTATTAGCCCTGAAAGATTTTACTCCTCTGTTATTCTGGTAGTGTTCTGTTTTTCTGGTAGTGTTCTATTTAATAATTAATAATGGCCTGAGCAGTATTTTGGCTTACTGGTATTTCATGTACTTTGCAAGTCCTTGGGTGTTACCGAGATCAGAGGGTCACAGCCTCTGGTTATTCTTACATGTATCATTTCAGATCTACTTTGTATTCTCTTACTACTCAATACTGCTGCTTCTCAATAGTATGTACTGTATATGCTTCAGTCTACTTCACTCTTACTACTTAAAAAGAATCAACACAGAAAACACTTCTTCAATTCTTATTTTCTTGGAACTATTATTCTTTGATATGACTGTTTCATTAGTGAACCGCGATGCGCGAGGTTGGTTCTCCCTCCGCCAAATTCGCTTCTATTTATACTACTTTTACTCATAGATTAAAACAAAAATATATTTGCGTAAAATAATATGAAAAATATGAGTATTAAAACAAAAGAAATTGCATCTTAGTTTTGGCGTAAATTCAAGTTCAACTAATCTGTAACTATTCTATAGAAAATCAGGAAGGGCCCTTTACACATACTAAAATAAAAAATGCTTATCTTGGCGAAACTAACTCTGATTCTAAAGCCTAAAGGTTTAAGTACTTTAGGTTTAAGAAAATATTAATAAACTATTTTAATTCTAAATCAGTATTATACAATTAATTTTTTTAAACTAAGCTATCTATAAACCAATGGAATTTTTTAATTGCCTATGGATAATGCTTCAATCAGGTAATATGCTCTTTTTTTAAACCTAAATATATCTGTTATATTAAATTTGCATAAAGCCTATATTACACAAAGTTAAAGCAAAATTTTAATATTTCTAACTCATTTTTTCTTGAAAACATCAAAGAAAAGCAATGTATTTTGACTTTTGACTTTTATCTTAATCTCCAAAACCAAACTTAACACAAAAGGTCAAGAGATTATGACGCCAATTGTGACCATCACTGATGTGAACCCCGACTCCAAATCGGATCGAATCACTACACTGACTAGTACCCTCTCTCGCGTGGATGCAATTCTTGGTGAAAACATCATCTTCGAATGCTCCGTGCTATACATGAAGACTGGCCGACCAATCCTGTGGAAGTACATGACTAATACTTCGTCTATAACCCTAAATGACGGCCTGAAGTCATTGGATGCATCCAAGTATCGGATCTCGCAGGTAATTTTTCGTGTTTTATTTAGTATTGTGCCAGACAGAACGACGGAAAGACAGACAGACAGACAGACAGACAGACAGACAGACAGAAACTAAGACACTGAGACAGACAGATAGACAGACAGACAGACAGACAGACAGACAGACAGACAGACAGACAGACAGACAGACAGACAGACAGACAGATGGCAGACGGACAGACAGGCACGGACACACAAACACTAAAATAGACAGACAGACGGACACTAAGACAGACAGACACACTAAGATAGAAAGACAGACACTAAGACACTAAGACACTGAGACAGACAGACAGCCAGACAGACAGCCAGGCCAAATTCAGCCGCACCCATTCCGAACGCTGCCAGGGCACATCGCAGCTCAGCATCCGCCTGGAGATCATGTCCGTAGCGTACAGCTCGGAGGGCACCTACATGTGCGAGGTGTTCTACGACGATCGATCCACAGAGATTCGCCGCTCTCGCCGGGTGCACGTGTACGAGCTGCCCAGATTCGAAATCCAGGACACGTCGTTTGAAACTTCGGCCAGCGTTGGGGACAGCGTCCGGCTGCGCTGCAAAGCGGTCGGCATGCCGACCCCCCGGCTGTACTGGCTGAGGTCCGCCGGCAGCAGCTCGGTTATCCGCGACTACGGCAGACAGGTGGAAGGCAGCGAGATTCTCTTCAACTCTGTGCAGGTATGAGACGGTTATACACAAACCTCAGATTAGTGAGATTCCCCAGGTAAACAAATCTGAGATTAGGGAGATTCCCCAGGTAGACAAATCTGAGATTAGTGAGATTCCCCAGGTAGACAAATCTGAGATTAGTGAGATTCCCCAGGTAGACAAATCTGAGATTAGTGAGATTCCCCAGGTAGACAAATCTGAGATTAGTGAGATTCCCCAGGTAGACAAATCTGAGATTAGTGAGATTCCCCAGGTAGACAAATCTGAGATTAGTGAGATTCCCCAGGTAGACAAATCTGAGATTAGTGAGATTCCCCAGGTAGACAAATCTGAGATTAGTGAGATTCCCCAGGTAGACACCTTTGAGATTAGTGAGATACCCCAGGTAGACACGTTTGAGATTATTGAGATTTCCCCAGTAGACAAACCTGAGATTGATGAGATTCCCCAGGACATTCCCCAGACAAACCTGAGATTGATGAGATTCCCCAGGTAGACAAACATGAGATTGATGAGATTCCCCAGGTAGACAAACATGAGATTGATGAGATTCCCCGGGTAGACAAACCTGAGATTGTAGAGATTCCCCAGGTAGACAAACCTGAGATTGATGAGATTCCCCGGGTAGGCAAACCTGAGATTGTAGAGATTCCCCAGGTAGACAAATCTGAGATTAGTGAGATTCCCCAGGTAGGCAAACCTGAGATTGTAGAGATTCCCCAGGTAGACAAATCTGAGATTAGTGAGATTCCCCAG
Source organism: Macrostomum lignano (assembly GCA_002269645.1). Taxonomy (NCBI): domain Eukaryota; kingdom Metazoa; phylum Platyhelminthes; family Macrostomidae; genus Macrostomum; species Macrostomum lignano. The sequence continues at coordinate 110,466 of NIVC01000755.1, read as the reverse complement.
GTAGACAAACCTCAGATTGAAGAGATTCCCCAGGTAGACAAACCTCATTACGATAAGTTTTCTAGCAGCAGAAAGGAGCTTCTTAACTTGGCTACTTCCAGTAGGCAGTCAGACAAGCTAATTGATTATTATATTCGGCACTTACAGGCCTCGGATCGCGGCACGTACATCTGCAACGCTATTAACCGAATCGGATCCAGCCAATGGCCCGTGCGGCTCAGCGTGAACTTCAAGCCCGCTGTCAGTTTTGAAAACGGCGCCAGGGCCAGTCAGAAATTCGGATGTACTCTCGAATTGCTGTGCGTTGTTGAGGCCAACCCGGAGCCTGCGCAGGGCGCCATCACGGTTACTAAGGGAGGCGAAACTCTCAAGGATGGCTCGAACGGGTGAGAGGGGATGAGATTTTTAATTCTGTCTTTTTATATGAATGATATTTTGAATTCTGCCATTCCTATAGCAGTGAGATTTTGAATTCTATCATTCTTATAGAATGAGATTTGAAATTCTGTCATTCTTATAAGGAGAGATTTTGAATTCTGTCATTCCTATAGGGTGAGATTTTGAATTCTGTCATTCTTATAGGGTGAGATTTTGAATTCTGTCATTCTTATAGGGTGAGATTTTGAATTCTGTCATTTCTATAGGGTGAGATTTTGAATTCTGTCATTCTTATAGGGTGAGATTTTGAATTCTGTCATTCTTATAGGGTGAGATTTTGAATTCTGTCATTCTTATAGGGTGAGATTTTGAATTCTGTCATTCTTATAGGGTGAGATTTTGAATTCTGTCATTCTTATAGGGTGAGATTTTGAATTCTGTCATTCTTATAGGGTGAGATTTTGAATTCTGTCATTCTTATAGGGTGAGATTTTGAATTCTATTATTCTTATAGAATGAGATTTGGAATTCTGTCATTCTTATAAGGAGAGATTTTGAATTCTGTCATTCTTATAGGGTGAGATTTTGAATTCTGTCATTTCTATAGGGTGAGATTTTGAATTCTATCATTCTTATAGGGTGAGATTTTGAATTCTGTCATTCTTATAGGGTGAGATTTTGAATTCTGTCATTCTTATAGGGTGAGATTTTGAATTCTATTATTCTTATAAGGAGAGATTTTGAATTCTATCATTCCTATAGGGTGAGATTTTGAATTCGGTCACTCTTATAGGGTGAAATTTTGAATTCAATCATTCTCATATTTCGAATCCAATCTTTCCTAAAGGTGGAGATTGCCGAACATAGCTATCTACTATAGAATTGATTTGTTCATTTCAATCGTACTTTTTTCAGTGTCCGCCTGTTTCACATGCGAGGCGCTGACTCCACCATCTACCTGTCTATCTTCATCTACCCGTTCGAATCATCACACGTGGGTACCTACACCTGCTCCGCTATGAACACCGTTAAGGATGGCACTGGTAGCGCCACTATTCAAGTGACTGGTGAGATTTCGATTTTTGTTGTTAGTATTATTTGAGAATCGCAGCTAATTGACCCTAAGATGGCACTAATCCACCCTGAGATATGGCCTAATCCACCCTGAGATATGACACTAATCCATCCCTGAGATATGACACTAATCTATCCTAAGATATGGCACTAATCCATCTCTGAGATATGGCACTAATCCATCCCTGAGACATGACACTAATCTATCCTAAGATATGGCACTAATCCATCTCTGAGATATGACACTAATCCATCCTAAGATACGGCACTAATCAATCTCTGGGATATTGCACTAATTCATCCCTGAGATATGGCACTAATCCATCCCTGAGATACGGCACTAATCCACCCTGAGATATGACACTAATCCACCCTGAGATATGGCACTAATCCATCCCTGAGATACGGCACTAATCCACCCTAAGATATGGCACTAATCCATCTCTGAGATATGGCACTAACCCATCCCTGAGATATGACACTAATCCATCCTAAGATATGGCACTAATCAATCTCTGAGATATGGCACTAACCCATCCCTGAGATATGACACTAATCCATCCTAAGATATGGCACTAATCCATCTCTGAGATATGGCACTAACCCATCCCTGAGATATGACACTAATCCATCCTAAGATATGGCACTAATCAATCTCTGAGATATGGCACTAATCCATCCCTGAGATACGACACTAATCCATCCCTGAGATACGGCACTAATCCATCCCTGAGATACGGCATTAATCCACCCTGAGATATGGCACTAATACACCCTGAGATATGGCACTAATCCACCCTGAGATATGACACTAATCCACCCTGAGATATGACACTAATCCACCCTGAGATATGACACTAATCCACCCTGAGATATGACACTAATCCACCCTGAGATATGGCACTAATCCACCCTGAGATATGACACTAATCCATCCCTGAGATATGACACTAATCCACCCTGAGATATGACACTAATCCATCCCTGAGATATGACACTAATCCACCCTGAGATATGACACTAATCCATCACTGAGATATGACACTAATCCATCCCTGAGATATGGCACTAATCCACCCTGAGATATGACACTAATCCATCCCTGAGATATGGCACTAATCCACCCTGAGATATGACACTAATCCACCCTGAGATATGACACTAATCCACCCTGAGATATGACACTAATCCACCCTGAGATATGACACTAATCCACCCTGAGATATGACACTAATCCACCCTGAGATATGACACTAATCCACCCTGAGATATGACACTAATCCAACCTAAGAATCGAAGACCCTTATTTATATAGTCCGTGCAATAAAGTCTTATTCTACGTGGCCATAAATTAATTAAGCCTTAATAACCGTTGCCATAAAAAACTGCAGCTTCGGACACGCCCGTCCCCGGCCGAACTGGCGCGGCCATCTGCTCAGGTTCGAGTCGGAACATCGCCACCCCGGCTTCGGTTGCAGCGCCCGCTGCTCTGCTGATTATCGTTCAGATTTTGCTAGCAAAGTTTCACTAACCAGTGTTCAGCCTTCAACTGTTGATTGACAAGACTGAGGTTGTTTGCATGCATTAAACTGGCTGTGCTGATGACCTGCGTTCCGTAATGACAAGCACTAGGACAGACACTAGGACAAACACTAGGACAAACACTAGGACAGGCACTAGGACAGACACTAGGACAGGCACTAGAACAGGCACTAGGACAGACACTAGGACAGGCACTAGGACAGGCACTAGGACAGGCACTAGGACAGACACTAGGACAGGCACTAGGACAGGCACTAGGACAGGCACTAGGACAGGCACTAGGACAAACACTAGGACAAAAACTAGGACAGGCACTAGGACAGACACTAGGACACTCGCTAGGACAGACACTTAAGCAGACACTAGGACAGGCACTAAGGCAGTAGGACACTAGGACAGGCATCAAGACAGACACTAAGACAGACACTAAGACAGACACTTGGACAGACACTAAGACACTCACTAGGACAAACACTTGGACAGACACTGCATCACCCAGTCAATGTAAAAGTGAGCTGCTATTGATAGTTGTTAAAACGTTGATAACATTTTTTTATATAATTTCATGCGTGTGTACAAGAAGTTTTTACTAACAATCAATTGATCGAACTGAAATAAACATATTTCTACCATTGTGTTGCAATGTCCGCCTCTGCTGCTAAAGTGACTATTTATATTAAGGTCCGTGTTTTCAAACGTAACATACATTCCTTTAATATAATTGCCTAACTGACACAATTCCAATGATCGCGAACTTCTTCTGTCAACTATTTGTACTATTTTAATCTATTAGCTATCATTAACTATTACTTTTATGCTGTGTAAATATGAAATGTTTTTACAATACTAAATCAATAACATTCCTGACTAGGTTAAGTTTACTGCTAAAATTTGGAATTTTGATAGGATTTTTCCCGTGGACACTAGCAAGATGTGCTTGTGTACTGGTACATGCATTGGTCCTATTATATAGCAAAATATACTTGATTGTGTGTGCTACACCGTATCATTTTACGGCGCACCTGTTGTTAACTCTGCAGAAGTGTGTTACATTTTATTACTAATAATATTCACGATTTTATGGGTCAGTTATTTCATAGTCACTAATTTGATATATTATTGATGATATGAATGATCAATATGACTGAAGCAATTGTGATTGGATCATATCTGTATATGTAATCTTGATGATGTGCAAGTTTTTTTACCATTGCATGCAACTAAAGTAAAATGACGCTATTGCTAAAACTATTGGTACGAGCCGTAAAACATCATTAAATTAACGTTAATTAATTAATGCAAACAGCGAAAGTACGCTGAACGAGAGAGTAATCTACATCTCTACAAAACTATATCTCTACATAATTTTAGAACAGAACAAAAATTGAGTATTTTAGACTGCAACTCAATATAGGCCCTGTTCAGCCTTGGCCCACGCACCACCCCATTATTTTTGCCTTAGCCCCCGCGGTGTTCCAGTCTAAAGCTGGCATGTGTACATTCTCAATGGCGTTGGCTAGGCCCACCACCCCATTATTATTGCCTTAGCCCCCGCGGTGTTCCAGTCTAAAGCTGGCATGTGTACATTCTCAATGGCGTTGGCTAGGCCCACCACCCCATTATTTTTGCCTTAGCCCCCGCGGTGTTCCAGCCTAAAGCTGGCATGTGTACATTCTCAATGGCGTTGGCTAGGCCCACCACCCCATTATTTTTGCCTTAGCCCCCGCGGTGTTCCAGTCTAAAGCTGGCATGTGTACATTCTCAATGGCGTTGGCTAGGCCCACCACCCCATTATTTTTGCCTTAGCCCCCGCGGTGTTCCAACCTAAAGCTGGCATGTGTACATTCTCAATCGCGCTGGCTAGGCCCACCACCCCATTATTATTGCCTTAGCCCCCGCGGTGTTCCAGCCTAAAGCTGGCGTGTGCATGTACATTCTCAATGGCGCTGGCTATAACTGTACATTATAGCTCGTACGCCTACACAAATAGCATGTTGTTGTTCACCTCTGCAAGTTGGAACTGCTGAAATTTCGCCGGAAATTTTCTTCCTTGTCGCTGTGCAAAATCCAAACTCGTTTTTTTATTCGGAGTCCACAAGGTGCGTGCGATCTTAGGAATTAAGTGCTAAGAAAAAAACGCGAAAACTTCTTATCTTACTAATACATTATGCGGGAAATTTTGCGAGAGTAAGTAACTTCATTCTGCTTTAGCTGTCAGCGAGAGAGTTAAAGATTAGTTTTCAGTCTTCAAATCGCTGATTTTCGACTATCATTTTCCGAGAGGAGTAGCAGCAGCAGCAACAGCCGTTTTTGGCTTGCAGTTCGTCACCGAGAGCAGTTGGGAATTTCTCCCATCCAGCTCACTCGGGTGCAGTTGTCAAACACCAGCCGACCGCTGGACGGATTAGCCTTGTACACGCCGCTTCTGTTCAAGCGCCGGTTAGTTAAACACAGATGAGTTGTCAGGATGGCGAGGCAGAGATTGAGCAGCACGGAGATTGCAACAGCCGCCAGTATGAGCCAGACGTGTAGGCCAGTTAATTTGACTCGAGTTTTGATTAGGTCGCAGATTTCATCGATTGATTCCATCGAATTTTCGGGCATGGTCGCGAGCCTTGTGTGTGTTGGCGCAGTTTGTGTGTTTATGGCTGTGTTGCTGCATCAAGGATGTCTAAACTGGATTGCAAAACTGGAGGTAAAAACTGTTAGACACCACGGGCAGATACAAACTGTTAGACACCACGGGCAGATACAAACTGTTAGACACCACGGGCAGATACAAACTGTTAGACACCACGGGCAGATACAAACTGTTAGACACCACGGGCAGATACAAACTGTTAGACACCACGGGCAGATACAAACTGTTAGACACCACGGGCAGATACAAACTGTTAGACACCATGGGCAGATGCAAACTGTTAGACACCACGGGCAGATGCAAACTGTCAGACACGGGCAGATACAAACTGTTAGACACTGGCAGATGCAAACTGTTAGACACGGTTAGATACAAACGGTTAGACACCACGGGCTGATGCAAACTGTTAGACACGGGCAGATACAAACTGTTAGACACCAGGGGCAGATGCAAACTGTTAGACACTGGCAGATGCAAACTGTTAGACACGGTTAGATACAAACGGTTAGACACCACGGGCTGATGCAAACTGTTAGACACGGGCAGATACAAACTGTTAGACACTGGCAGATGCAAACTGTTAGACACGGTTAGATACAAACGGTTAGACACCACGGGCTGATGCAAACTGTTAGACACGGGCAGATACAAACTGTTAGACACCAGGGGCAGATGCAAACTGTTAGACACGGGCAGATGCAAACTGTTAGATACGGGCAGATGCAAACTGTTAGAGACCAATTGGAGACAACTTACCTTCCGTAGTACCGAAGGTCTCTCGCGGAGAAAGTGAAAAGCAATCGTGTGCAAGAAGGTTTCAGGAGTGTGATTAAAACAAATGGTTTGGTTTAAGAAGGCTGCGCTGTACAGCATGGGTGGTACATATCCAGTTTCAGACCAACTTCCTGTATTCCTATTTCTTTATCGGTGGAGCTTGTATACACATAGTTAGGTGTTTATTTAAACAGGACAACTCAATGCATGCAGGTGATTTGTGTGAAATTCGATATCGATATATGCATTCTTAATTTGGACCAAATGGTGCAATATTTCTGTCTGTAGGTATTGAGGCTCATTGCAATAATTTGTTACGAGCTAGTATTGAGTTTCTTTGAGTAGCTATATAAAGTTGTGAAAAGTATAGAACTTAGAGAAGGAGGCCTTAGTGTCAGATATAGAGCAAAATATTATGACAGATTGCTTAGTTAAGTGTCAGATAACTGTGTATTTAGTATCAGATAACCCCGACACTTAATGTCAGGTGGCCCCTACAATTAATAGACACGATTAAATGTCAGATAGCGTCCGCATTTAGTGTCAGATAGACCCTAAATTTAGTGTCAGATAGCACCTAAATTTTCTGTCAGATAGCCCACAAAATTTGTGTCAGACAGAAAGGCAAATTTAGTGTCAGATAGCATCCGAAGTTAGCGTTAGATAGCCCCCATATTTAGTGTCAGACACCCCAAATTTAGTGTCAGACACCCCAAATTTAGTGCTAGATAGTCACAATACTTCGTGTCAGACACCCCCAAATTTAGTGTCAGATAGCTCCCATATTTAGTGTCAGACACCCCCAAATTTAGTGTCAGATAGCTCCCATATTTAGTGTCAGACGCCCCCAAATTTAGTGTCAGATAGCTCCCATATTTAATGTCAGACACCCATAAAAAGTGTCAGACGTCTAGAAGTTCTGTGTCAAACGGCACAAAAAATAATGCAGACAGAAAAACTGAAAAAAACAAACTTCTAAATTTGTTTAGAAGTCTAATTTGTTAGAAATTTAAAACAAACAACCTGTTTATACCGTTGAAACATTTTTAAACTTTAAACATTATAGAACAGTATAAAATATTCGAATCAGTTAATCTACATTCAATTTAATTATCATTGTCGGAAGGCCGGTTCGATCGATTCGAAACCAGAATGAAAGTGAGCACCAGCACAGATCCGCAGGCTAAGCCAGTCATGATTAACGAATAGCCCAGCTTGTTTAACATCAGCTGAATTGGATTGTTGCCAAACTTCACTTTGTACATTGAAATGCCTGCAGTATAAGTAAGAGTGAGTGAGGGAAAGCCATGGAGGAAAGAATAGAATGGAGTGCTAATCTGAGCCAGTTATTTTTATCTCGCTCGATCTTAACTTTTAACATCCCTTTCCCCCCGTTCTTTCCTATTGGCTCGTGACTGCCATAGACAAAGTATTTTTCGTCTCGTTTTCGTTTTCGTTCCCCTCTGAAAGGTCTGTCCCAGCATAGTATGAGCTCGCATCAAAATACGCTCGATGCTTTCAGCCAATAGGAAGGAACGAGGGGAAAGGGATGTTAAAAGCGAAAATCGAGCGAGATAAAAATAACTGGCTCAGATTAGCACTCCATTCTATTCTTTTTTCCATGGGGAAAGCCATATACATAGTCTAAAGAATATCAATGCGGCTCATGGGTACACTTAAGTTATTAACTAAGGGGTGGGGTTTGAGTGAAGATAAGATAAGGAGGGCCCGAGGGGTGGAGTGCGCGACTAAGGAAAGAGCTAGGCGAGATTGAAGAGCCAATCAGAAGGCAGCAAGGGAGACAGATAAGAATAACAAGATTGAACTGGACAGAGAGGGAGAGGAAACAGAGTAAAAGGAGACGATCAGTGCAGATGGACTGAAAACATGACTAAGAAAGTCACAGCCAGAGACTGACCATGAGAGTGAGTGAGTGAAAGCAAGAGAGTGACCATAAAGGAGTGTGTGAAAGCCAGAGAGTGACCATGAAGGAGTGTGTGAAAGCCAGAGAGTGACCATGAGAGTGAGTGTATCAAAGACAAAGAGTGACCGTGAGAGTGAGTCTTGAGTGTGCGAAAGCCAGAGAGTGACCGTGAGAGTGAGTGTGTGAACGCCAGAGAGTGACCGTGAGAGTGAGTATGTGAAAGCCAGAGAGTGACCGTGAGAGTGAGTCATAAGTGAGTGAAAGCCAGAGAGTGACCGTGAGAGTGAGTCATGAGTGTGTGAAAGCCAGAGAGTGACCGTGAGAGTGAGTCATGAGTGAGTGAAAGCCAGAGAGTGACCGTGACAGTGAGTGAGTGAGTGAGTGAGTGAGTGAGTGAGTGAGTGAGTGAGCGGCTGTCAGCAGATGTCACTAGAACTCACCGGTGCACAGGCAGGCCAACACGGCATTAATAAGCATCAGAGCCAGCAGTGAGCAGGCTGTAGTCATGTGCATGTCAAACGCAGTCTGTCTAAGCAGCTCCATCTGCCTCTGTTCTCGAGTTTTTCCCACAACAAGCTCGGCCTCGTCTGCCCGCTCATCCTGCCAGAGTCGAGCCAGGGGTGCGTAAGCCAGATATGGCGGCTCCTCCATGGCGCTGATTTCTGCTAAGCGTTCACTGATTAACGACTCAAATGATGCGGCTAAAGGCTTAGAAGATTTATTGCCTCTCGGTGTGTATAGGTGAGCAAATCGCCTACGTGTAATAAAATAACAGTCTATGGCTGGTTGCCATGCGAAAATGACTGATAGGAAGTTTCTCACTTAAGCAATACGCTAGTAATATGTATTATGTATAGTATTGACATTAATTATGTATAAAGGAAGTTTCAGAAGGGAAACTCTTGCATTCAGTTCAGTTAAGGAGGGGAGCGAGGTCATGGCAGTTATACGGTCGTACTCAGGTGAGCGATTGCCGCTAGATGAAGCAAAACTACTCCCCTTCTAGAGAAGCTGCGCACATGTATATCTCCGATGCATCGGTATTTTATGTTGAGATTTTTTTATTCTTTTGGGGAAGAAATTTTACAGAGAAAATCCTTACCCGACCGGGGTATTCAGTCCCTCCCTATCCACCCGGGGAATTTAGTCCCTCCCTATCCAACCGGGGGAATTTAGTCCCTCCCTATCCAACCGGGGAATTCAGTCCCTCCCTATCCAACCGGAGAATTTAGTCCCTCCCTATTTAACCGGGGGGAATTTAGTCCCTCCCTATCCAACCGGGGGAATTTAGACCCTCCCTATCCAACCGGATAATTTAGTCCCTCCCTATCCAACCGGGGGGAATTTAGTCCCTCCCTATCCAACCGGGGGAATTTAGTCCCTCCCTATCCAACCGGGGAATTTAGTCCCTCCCTATCCAACCGGGGAATTTAGTCCCTCCCTATCCAACCAGGGGGAATTTAGTCCCTCCCTATCCACCCGGGGAATTTAGTCCCTCCCTATTTAACGGGGGAAATTAAGTCCCTCCTATTTAACCGAGGGAATTTAGCCCCTCCCTATTTAACGGGGGAAATTTAGTCCCTCCTATTTAACCGAGGGAATTTAGCCCCTCCCTATTTAACGGGGGAAATTTAGTCCCTCCTATTTAACCGAGGGAATTTAGCCCCTCCCTATTTAACGGGGGAAATTTAGTCCCTCCTATTTAACCGAGGGAATTTAGCCCCTCCCTATTTAACGGGGGAAATTTAGTCCCTCCTATTTAACCGAGGGAATTTAGCCCCTCCCTATTTAACGGGGGAAATTTAGTCCCTCCTATTTAACCGAGGGAATTTAGTCCCTCCCTATTTAACGGGGGGGAATTTAGTCCCTCCCTATTTAACCGGGGGAATTTAGGGAGCACCCCAACTGCCAGCCGACAACTGCCAGCCGGAAAACTGCCAGCCGACAACTGCCAGCCGACAACTGCCAGCCGACAACTGCCAGTCGACAACTGCCAGCCGACAATTGCCAGCCGAGAAAACTGCCAGCCGAAAACTGCCAGCCGAAAACTGCCAGCCGAAAACTGCCAGCCGACAATTGCCAGCCGAGAAAACTGCCAGCCGAAAACTGCCAGCCGACAACTGCCAGCCGACAACTGCCAGCCGACAACTGCCAGTCGACAACTGCCAGCCGACAATTGCCAGCCGAGAAAACTGCCAGTCGACAACTGCCAGCCGACAAGTTCTAGCTAATTGAATCTACTGTAGCCTACTTATTAGCTAAGTAAAAAGCACGAAACTGTTTGGCTAGCAAAAGGCTTGTGGAGTAGCATTAAATGTCGCCCTTCCCTTTCGTAATCTTTTCAGATTTCCATTAGAAGTGTATATGTGAAGAAGGCATTCTATTCTGTAATGCCTATTGTAAATATTTTTGTATTGAAAGTTCATTTACTTTATTATTTAATTTGCGATTGCAATTGCTATATGACGCAATCCTAGATAAGTCTAGTAAATTACTTTACTTAAATAAAGCTTTCAAAGAAAGAGCAAAGGCTACCTAAAATACAAAATTTGAACTAAGATGTTCGTGCAGGAGCCGAAAGTTGCCAGCTCTGATTCGCGCACATGCCGCACAAGCTTACGAACTTTTGATGGCGATAAAACAAAACAACTTGTAGCTAGGCTAACTGATTTCTGTAACAATGCAATGGCAACCTGTTTTTGCTGAATAATTAACTGATTTATTAAACAGTAAACAAAGCTGTCTACTTTCTAGCTAGATCCTGAATGCCATATTGCGGAAGGTGTAGTATACGCCGGAAAATTCCGGCGTACAAACGCTTTGTCTGGCGTACATCTAGCGTTTTTCTCGCTGTAAGTTTTCTCGGCTGGCAATTGTCGGCTGGCAGTTTTCGGCTGGCAGTTTTCTCGGCTGGCAATTGTCGGCTGGCAGTTTTCGGCTGGCAGTTTTCTCGGCTGGCAATTGTCGGCTGGCAGTTGTCGACTGGCAGTTTTCTCGGCTGGCAATTGTCGGCTGGCAATTGTCGACTGGCAGTTTTCTCGGCTGGCAGTTGTCGTCTGGCAGTTGTCGGATGGCAGTTGTCGGCTAGCAGTTGTCGGCTGGCAGTTGTCGACTGGCAGTTGTCGGCTGGCAGTTGTCGGCTGGCAATTGTCGGCTGGCAGTTTTCCGGCTGCCTGTTGTCGGCTGGCAATTGTCGGCTGGCAGTTTTCCGGCTGGCAGTTGTTGAGGGAATTCAGTCCCTCCCTATCCAACCGGAGAATTCAGTCCCTTCTTATTCAACTGGGGAATTCAGTCCCTCCCTTTCCAACCGGGGAATTCAGTCCCTCCCTATCCAACCGGGGAATTCAGTCCCTCCCTTTCCAACCGGGGAATTCAGTCCCTCCTTATTCAACTGGGGAATTCAGTCCCTCCCTTTCCAACCGGGGAATTCAGTCCCTCCTTATTCAACTGGGGAATTCAGTCCCTTCCTATCCAACCGGGGAATTCAGTCCCTTCCTATCCAACCGGGGAATTCAGTCCCTCCCTATCCAACCGGGGAATTCAGTCCCTTCCTATCCAACCGGGGAATTCAGTCCCTCCCTATCCAAACGGAGAATTCAGTCCCTCCCTATCCAACCGGAGAATTCAGTCCCTCCTTATTCAACTGGGGAATTCAGTCCCTCCCTTTCCAACCGGGGAATTCAGTCCCTCCCTATCCAACCGGGGAATTCAGTCCCTCCCTATCCAACCGGGGAATTCAGTCCCTCCCTATCCAACCGGGGAATTCAGTCCCTCCCTATCCAACCGGGGAATTCAGTCCCTCCCTATCCAACCGGGGAATTCAGTCCCTCCCTATCCAACCGGGGAATTCAGTCCCTCCCTATCCAATCGGGGAATTCAGTCCCCCCCTATCCAACCGGGGAATTCAGTCCCTCCCTATCCAATCGGGGAATTCAGTCCCTCCCTATCCAACCGGAGAATTAAGTCCCTCCCTATCCAACCGGGGAATTCAGTCCCTCCCTATCCAAACGGGGAATTCAGTCCCTCCCTATCCAACCGGGGAATTCAGTCCCTCCCTATCCAACCGGGGAATTCAGTCCCCCCCTATCCAACCGGGAAATTCAGTCCCCCCCTATCCAACCGGGGAATTCAGTCCCTCCCTATCCAACCGGAGAATTAAGTCCCTCCCTATCCAACCGGGGAATTCAGTCCCTCCCTATCCAACCGGAGAATTAAGTCCCTCCCTATCCAACCGGGGAATTCAGTCCCTCCCTATCCAACCGGGGAATTTAGTCCCTCCCTATCCAACCGGGGAATTCAGTCCCTCCCTATCCAACCGGGGAATTTAGTCCCTCCCTATCCAACCGGGGAATTCAGTCCCTCCCTATCCAACCGGGGAATTTAGTCCCTCCCTATCCAACCGGGGAATTTAGTCCCTCCCTATCCAACCGGAGAATTCAGTCCCTCCCTATCCAACCGGGGAATTGAGTCCCTCCTCACTCAATCGGGATAAATTTAAGTCTCGAAAGATGAAAAGGTTCAGTTTCTATTTATTGAATCGCAGCTGTCCTAGAGAAAATATGGGATTAATGCTATCGACAAACTCTATTGGCTGAGAGAGGAATTCATCCTACGTGACGAGAACTAATAAAAGGAAGTTCTCAGCCTCTGTATCCGAGGCGCTTTCACATTCCGACGTTAGCTAGCGAGGCATAAGAAGGGAATCAGTCAGTCAGCTTCAGGACATCTGCCTAGTGGGTGCAGCACAGACAAGGGTAAGTTGAATATTTTATTTCTACGCGATGCAGTTGGGCGCCATCGAACTTTGTTTGGTATATCCCTAGTTTGGCGCTAATATCCCTAGTTTGGCGCTAATATCCCTAGTTTGGCGCTAATATCCCTAATTTGGCGCTAATATCCCTAGTTTGGCGCCAATAGTCTTAGTTTGGCGCCACTTTCCCTAGTTTGGCGCTAATAGTCTTAGTTTAGCGCCAATAGCCTTAGTTTGGCGCCACTTTCCCTAGTTTGGCGCCAATAGTCTTAGTTTGGCCTTAGGAATAGTCTTAGGGATAGTTCTTAGTATCCCTAGTTTGGCGCTATTATCCCTAGTTTGGCGCTATTATCCCTAGTTTGGAGCTATTATCCCTAGTTTGGCGCTATTATCCCTAGTTTGGCGCTATTATCCCTAGTTTGGCGCTATTATCCCTAGTTTGGAGCTATTATCCCTAGTTTGGCGCTATTATCCCTAGTTTGGCGCTATTATCCCTAGTTTGGCGCTATTATCCCTAGTTTGGCGCTATTATCCCTAGTTTGGCGCTAATAACCCTAGTTTGGCGCTAATAACCCTAGTTTGGCGCCGTTGTACTTAGTTGGCGCCATTTGTCCTCAAGTTGGCGCTGGTTGACCTCATTTTGGCGCCATTATCCTCAGGTTGGCACCAGTTGACCTCATTTTGGCGCCATTTGTCATCAGTTTGGTGCTATTATATTCAGTTTGTCGCCATTGTAGGTCTTGAGAGGAATTTAGCGCCAAACCTCAAAAAACCTTTTCAGAAGAAAATTCTTATCATCAAGTGAACATCGTCCGCTATTGTCGCCACGCTATTCAATGTCGCTTTCTCCGGCTGCTCTGTTCTTGTTAGTTGTTGCTATGGCAACTGAGCACGCGCTTGCTTATCCGTCTGCAGTAGACTCGGCTGGTTACTATGGAGGTGGCGAAATTTTATTCGCAAGGAAGAGGCAGCTGGAGCCACCTGTAAAACCGGAGCATTTTAAATCGATTGAAGAGTTCAAGCTCTACATGAAAGAGCTGGAGGCCTATCTGAAGCTGCTTGGGCGACAGCGGTGAGAAAAAAGAGTTAAATTTGTGAATTTTTATTTGTTAATACGCGATGATTTTCTAAAAAGATTATCTTTTTAACTGGACATAAGGTTTTGTAGAATAGATTATTATTTTATATAAGACTAAAAAAGAACTTTTTTAAGGTACCAATTACGAAAGATAAAAGAGAGAGGGAGAGAGGGGGAGATGAGAGAGAGGGAGATGAGAGAGAGGGAGATGAGAGAGAGGGAGATGAGAGAGAGGGAGATGAGAGAGAGAGATTAGAGAGAGAGAGATTAGAGAGAGGGAGATGAGAGAGAGGGAGATGAGAGAGAGGGAGATTAGAGAGAGGGAGATGAGAGAGAGGGAGATTAAAGAGAGGGAGATTAGAGAGAGGGAGATTAGAGAGAGGGAGATTAGAGAGAGGGAGATTAGAGAGAGGGAGATGAGAGAGAGATTAGAGAGAGAGAGATGAGAGAGAGGGAGATGAGAGAGGGAGATGAGAGAGAGGGAGATGAGAGAGAGGGAGATTAGAGAGAGGGAGATGAGAGAGAGGGAGATGAGAGAGAGGGAGATGAGAGAGAGGGAGATGAGAGAGAGATTAGAGAGAGGGAGATGAGAGAGAGGGAGATGAGAGAGAGATTAGAGAGAGAGATTAGAGAAAGGGAGATTAGAGAGAGGGAGATGAGAGAGAGGGAGATTAGAGAGAGGGAGATGAGAGAGAGGGAGATTAGAGAGAGGGAGATTAGAGAGAGGGAGATTAGAGAGAGGGAGATTAGAGAGAGGGAGATTAGAGAGAGGGAGATGAGAGAGAGATTAGAGAGAGAGAGATGAGAGAGAGGGAGATGAGAGAGAGGGAGATGAGAGAGAGGGAGATGAGAGAGAGGGAGATTAGAGAGAGGGAGATTAGAGAGAGGGAGATGAGAGAGAGGGAGATGAGAGAGAGGGAGATGAGAGAGAGATTAGAGAGAGTGAGATGAGATAGAGGGAGATGAGAGAGAGGGAGATGAGAGAGAGGGAGATTAGAGAGAGGGAGATTAGAGAGAGGGAGATTAGAGAGAGGGAGATTAGAGAGAGGGAGATTAGAGAGAGGGAGATTAGAGAGAGGGAGATTAGAGAGAGGGAGATTAGAGAGAGGGAGATTAGAGAGAGGGAGATTAGAGAGAGGGAGATTAGAGAGAGGGAGATGAGAGAGAGGGAGATTAGAGAGAGGGAGATGAGAGAGAGGGAGATGAGAGAGAGGTAGATTAGAGAGAGGGAGATTAGAGAGAGGGAGATGAGAGAGAGATTAGAGAGAGTGAGATGAGATAGAGGGAGATGAGAGAGAGGGAGATGAGAGAGAGGGAGATTAGAGAGAGGGAGATTAGAGAGAGGGAGATTAGAGAGAGGGAGATTAGAGAGAGGGAGATTAGAGAGAGGGAGATTAGAGAGAGGGAGATTAGAGAGAGGGAGATTAGAGAGAGGGAGATGAGAGAGAGGGAGATTAGAGAGAGGGAGATGAGAGAGAGGGAGATGAGAGAGAGGTAGATTAGAGAGAGGGAGATTAGAGAGAGGGAGATGAGAGAGAGGGAGATGAGAGAGAGGGAGATGAGAGAGAGATTAGAGAGAGTGAGATGAGATAGAGGGAGATGAGATAGAGGGAGATGAGAGAGAGGGAGATTAGAGAGAGGGAGATTAGAGAGAGGGAGATGAGAGAGAGAGATTAGAGAGATGGAGATTAGAGAGTGGAGATGAGAGAGAGGGAGATGAGAGAGAGATTAGAGAGAGGGAGATGAGATAGAGGTAGATGAAAGAGAGGGAGATGAGAGAGAGGGGATAAGAGAGGAGGAAGACAATGACCAGAGGAATAGGGAGAGATGACAGAGGAAAGTAATTTAATTAGAGGCAGATGATGGTTAAAGATGATAAGAAAGCATGAAACATGCGGGACTCGGTCCCACTGGGAGATACAAGACGCAACTTCAAGCGAAATTTTAAACGTGTCAAAAGAAAATGAAACGCTGAACAGACGGAGTTCGTGCCTACGAACCGACAACTCTATCTCAACAGCATCTCAATTCGCTCATTAGCTTGGCTCTCCAGCCTTGACATGGTTACATTGACCATGCACTTTTAAGTACCAGTATAAATATAGCAAAAACAAATGGACCAAATTAGACTATAAAGCCTACAAAACAAAATGATCATTATGTTGACTGTTCCCAATTTTCCCAGATTTGGCAAACGAACCGGGTCCAGACAGTTTGGCGAGCAACGGCGCATCTTGAATGCCCTCATCTCCGTCGACAGGAAGCTGGGCCGACTGATTGGCCTGGTTCGGGTCGGCGGCGTTTGACGTGCTTGCAACACAACTCTGATAAGGCTGTCCGTTGGGAGCCTGCGGAAGGCACCGAGCTCGATTCTATTTGACTAAACTGACTGATTTACTATCCAAATTATGAACTTGTTGTCGATATAAAATTTAACCAAAAATAAAATTAAACGTGAGATATCGACAAATATTTTGTTTGCGACGGTTACTAGGATAATAGATATAGTTTGCACGCCTTACAAACATTTGCACATTAATTTATTTACAATTTATTTATAATTTATTTACAGACAGACAGACAGACAGCCAGACAGACAGACAGACAGACAGACAGACAGACAGACAGACAGACAGACAGACAGACAGACAGACAGACAGACAGACAGACAGACAGACAGACAGACAGACAGACAGACAGACACTAAGAGAGACAGACAGACAGACAGACAGACAGACAGACAGACAGACAGACAGACAGACACTAAGAGAGACAGACAGACAGACAGACAGACAGACAGACAGACAGACAGACAGACAGACAGACAGACAGACAGACAGACAGACAGACAGACACTAAGAGAGACAGACAGACAGACAGACAGACAGACAGACAGACAGACAGACAGACAGACAGACAGACAGACAGACACACAGACAGACAGACAGACAGACAGACAGACAGACAGACAGACAGACAGACAGACAGACAGACAGACAGACAGACAGACAGACAGACAGACCGACAGACAGACAGACAGACAGACTGACAGACAGACAGACAGACAGACAGACAGACAGACAGACAGACAGACAGACTGACAGACGACTGACAGACAGACAGACAGACAGACAGACAGACAGACAGACAGACAGACAGACAGACAGACAGACAGACAGACAGACAGACAGACAGACAGACAGACAGACTGACTGACAGACAGACAAACAGACAGACAGACAGACAGACAGACAGACTGATAGTTTATCAGCACTTTTTCTGGGGTTTTCTAGGTTACTCGGGGAGCGGATGATGCAACTATAAAACTGCAACATATACGTTCTGCAACGATAAAACTGATCACTCTGCGCACTAATTATAAGTGTAAGATCGTAATTCAAATCTTGACTATACAGTATCCGCACCTCAGATTAACTAAAATTGGGAGCAGCTACGATCATACACACTGGTGACCTGGCAGTCATTGTCATGGCCAGAATTTATAGATAAAGCAGCTTAGTGGCATGACGCCAATCCGATTACATGCGCGCAGTTTCGGCATGCGGAATGCGTTGATAAGGCAGCTGAGTTCGCAGAACTTTGTCAAAGATGAGTATGATATATGACCCTAACACAGAATCTGGGCCAAATATGCATCTGGGCAATCCAAATAGCGCATTAAATAACAATAGGCAATTTATATATATAAATTCGGCACATATATATAGGCAGCACAAACAGTGAGGATCAATCAAGTTTATATCCTAGTATTTATAACAAAAAGCAATCTGAGCCATATTATTTATAGACTCGTCGTTTTTTATTCTAGCTGAAAGCTTTTCATCGCATTTCCATCGCAGTGTTTTTCTGAACAGAAATAAACTCCCAGTTATTTTAGTAACTGATCGCTTTTTTATTGATTTTAGACAGTCAATTAGAGACTAATCTATTTACTGCTGTCAATATTTAATTAAATCTGTTTGCTAATAGTGAAAATTGATCGATAAAGGAAACTTGATTTATGTTCTATATCCGCATATTGCATGGCATTGAGATTTTAGCTTCTAACACCGAATCAATTTTTTATATTTAAGACTGCGCAAAATCAGCCAGGAAAAAAAACGAAAATTGCCTTCTCGCTGCCTTCTGATTGGCTCTTCAATCTCGCCTCTTTCCTCAGCCTTGCACTTCACCCCCTTGTATTTGTTGAAACTCTGGTTTCTCTCCCTCTCTGTCTAATTCAGTCTTATTATTCTTATCTCTCTCCCTCGCTGTCTTCTGATTGGCTCTTCAATCTCGCCTCTTTCCTCAGCCTTGCACTCCACCCCCTTGTATTTGTTGAAACTCTGGTTTCTCTCCCTCTCTGTCTAATTCAGTCTTATTTTTCTTATCTCTCTCCCTCGCTGTCTTCTGATTGGCTCTTCAATATCGCCTCTTTCCTCAGCCTTGCACTCCACCCCTGGTGTCTCCTCTCCATTGTCACAAAAGCGGCAGGTGGGGGCCACATCAACGCCGATGGCGGCCTGGAAGCCCCGCAGGGCCGGGCAGCGGTCGGCGCGCAGCTGGCAAATCAGCCGCTCCTGCCGCCGCGTGAGGTCGCTCGTCGGCGGAGGCGGCAGGCAGGAGCTCGTGTTCGGCGCCTCGGTGGCCGCCGCGTTGTATGTAGGTCTGGTGCCAGCGGGCGAGGCAGTGGCGGCGGACGGCAGCCTGCGCAGCAGCCAACGGGATGAGCGCGGCGCCTTGCGCCAGCGTGGAGCCTCGCTTGGCGACCTCGTCCACGGCCTCGTTGCCGGGGATTCCCGCGTGGCCAGGCACCTACTGCAGGTGGACTGAGGTTCCCCGGGCCACGAGGTCGGCGAGGCTGGCCCAGATGGCGTCGGTCATGGTGGCGCCCGTCGACCCGGCGCCGGACGTGAGCGCGGTAAGCGCGCTCAGGAAGTCCAAGCAGATGCGGACCGGCAACAGCTCTGCAGGGTCTGGGGCCGCGAGCACCCACCGGAGGGCCTCAGCGATGGCCACTAGCTCGGCGTGGAAACTGGACGTCAGCAGCGACACACAGCGTGGTGTTGGGCTCGACCAGGGCGCCGCTGCCGCCGTCCAGGATGCCGTCCTTCGACGCTCCGTCTCCGGCAGGTCCCCCGCGAGGTCGGGGAGGCCAGCTGCAGCCCGAAGGTGACGGAGTCCAGGTCAGCCCAGCGAGTTTTCGTCGGGACAGCGTGGACGGGCTCTCGCGGGTAGCGGCCCACGCCCGCAGCGCTGCAGACGCTGGCTGCCATCTCTCGTCACCGCGGGCGCTTTGGAGGCGGCAGCGCGGGCCGACGCTGGCCGCGCAGGCGCGCAGCGGGTAGTCGGGCGGCGGCCTGAGGGCGCGCTCGTGGAGGAGGCCGGCGTGCATCTCCGCACGGACAGCCATCGGCGGCAGCCCAGCCTCGCGCTCCAGCACCTCCGACCGTCGGCATCCAAGCGCAGGCCGTCGGCATCCAAGCGCCGGCAGCTTACTCCAGCACCGGCCACACGTAGGCCGTGTACAGCTGGCGCACGTCGTTCTGCTTGGCGCCCCAGTTGCTGCCAGACAGCGCCACCAGAACGCCGCAGCGGGAGCGGGCGCGGCCTGCGACGTTGGCGGCGTGCGCCGTGAAGCTGAGCAGCCGGTCCAGCATGACGCCGAGGAAGCGCGGCTGGTGGTCCATCGAGAGCGGAGCGTCGTTCAGCCGCAGATGCAGCTCGCGGCTGGCCTCTCCGGCGGTGGTGGTGAACGAGGATGCCGCGCACTTGTTCGGCGCCAGCTCCATCCTCCACTCGATCGCACAGTCGGAGACCGCGTCGATCGCAGCCTGCGCCTTTGTCTCGGCCTCCTCCACGGTCTGGCCTTGCACTGCGATGGCCAGGTCGTCGGCGTAGAGGAACGGCGTGCAGTCGGACGGAAGGTGTTCAGGCAGGTCGTTGATGTACAGCGCTAAGAGCAGAGAGGCAAGGACACTTGCCTGTGGCAGGCCCTCGCGGAAGAGCCGCCAGCTGCTCAGCGCGCCGTCCACCCTGACGGCAGCACGTCGATCGGCCAGGTAGCTGCTGAGCCAGCGGACCACGGCCGCTGGGATGCCGGCGTTGTGCAGCTTGTGCAGCAGGCCCTGCTTCCAGACGGTATCGTGGCCGGAAGTCGGCCGTCCGCCTGGCAGTGGCCGCCTGGTGGCCGTCGCTGATGAGCTGGGTGAGCCGGGCAATCTGGTCCTCGGTGCTGCGTCGCTTGCGGAAGCCGGCTTGGTCGGGGTGCAGCAGGTGCCGGGACTCGGCCCACCAGCAGCGCTTGAACCAGACGCTCGGCCAGCTTGGCCAGGGTGTAGGTGAGTGCAATCGGCCGTATGAGCCGATCTCATCGGCCGGCTTGCCCTTCTCGAGGATCGGCACGCCGTGGGCACGGCGCCACGCCGCGGGGACCTCCCCCCTGGGTCCAGGACGCGTTGATCAGCTGCAGGACCGCCCGGCGGCCGGCAGCGCCGAGGTGCTGCAGGTGTTCGGCGCAGATCTCATCGGGTCCTGAGGCCTTCCTGACCGGGAAGGAGCGGAGAGCCCTGTCCAGCTCGCGGTGCAAGAACGGCTTCCAAAGTCTCTGCTCCCATGGCTGTCAGCGCCGGCTCCCGAAGCGCTGCTGCGAAAGTTCTCGCGTCGGAGGTCTCGCGTCCTGCGGTCTTGCGGGAGGCGGCTGACGGCGACATGCTCACGGGCGTAGGCCCTCGTAGGGCGTAGGCGTAGCGATTCGGGATCCCAGGCCGGATGGTTCGCGTTCAGGTCGCTCAGGATCACCGTGTTGGCGCCGGACGGGAGGTGCTGGAGGCTGAAGCGCTGCACGCGGTCAGGCTTTCAGCCGTTCTGATCGGTGGGATGTAGAGGTAGTGGATGTCCAGGCTCTCGACGCTCTTTTCAGAGGGGAAAACCCGGACGCCGGCCCCCTCCGTGGTGACATTGTCGGGGGCGCAGGGTCGCTCCTGCAGCATCTCGAAGCGCAGCCCCTCGCGGATGAGGATTGCAACGCCTCCTCCGCGCGTGCGGCCGCCGGAGCGCCGGCCGCTCTGTCGGTGGCGCCAGATTGCGTTGAACCCCGGCAGGCACGGATCCCGTCCCTCGGTGGTGTGGGTCTCTTGCCACCATGACCCTCTCAGGCCACGGCTGCTTCTCCAGGCACCAGTACCTGCAGGGCAACGCCACCAACGCCATCTTTGCAACTCAGGGGACGAAACCGCTGAGCACTTCTTCAGCATCTGTCGCGCCTTGATGCGAGCCAGACTCACTTACCTCGGGCCACAGACATCTATACTGAAGCGTGCGAACCCGAAAACTTTAATCAGCTCATGCGCTACCTCCGGGCCACCCGCAGGGTTGAACTGCGATCCTTTCCAGAGAGCACCATAGCTGCTGGCGACACTGAGGGACCTCCCTGGGCGGCGCCAACCCTCCGTTCATAGCGATGCGTCGGCCGTTCAGGAATTAGCGGAATGTAAGTCCGCGCCTTCCCGCTGTGTCCCCCTCCGGGACAGTCCAGCAGCTAAGTCAAGTACGTCAAGTGGGTCTCTTGCAGACACGCCACGTCGACGCGCAGGTCCAGCAGCAGCTTGCACAATTCGGGCATCTTGAGGCGACGCCCTCTGCGTTGAGTTGCAGGAGGTGCAGGCTACTGGGGGGCCGCGCGCGCGGACCGCCGGGTGCGGCTCGCGCCGCCGGGGGCCCGCCGTTGAGGCTCGGCGGGTTGGTTCAGGCGTCGGCTAGGCATTTAATCGGCAGGGTGGCAAAGAGACTGCGTTGCGGTGCTGGGCCTCGCGGGGAAGGGCCCGTTGCTGGACTGCATTTCGTGGGCCTTGAGGTCCTCCGGAGGGCACCTCGGGGAGGCGCAGGCCGTTGCTCTCCGGCTCTTCGATCTCGCTCGCCTCTTTTTCTCAACCACGCACAATCAACCCTTTCTATCTTATCTGCACTCAACCCCCTTTATTTCTTCTTTGATACGTTCAAGCGCCTCAGCCCTAACCGCGGGCTCTTACGCTATAATGTTTTTATTTATCGATCTCTTTAATTGCTTTAGCTGTTTTTATGATTTTATGAACAACACATGTCAAGCATTCCCTGGGGTCACCAGTTGAATATGGTTTTTGGGGTGGAGCTCTGACAATCAGAGTCGAGCTATAGTCATCCCCAGAGGACTCGTCCAATCAGAAAATTCGACGCCGAGTGCAGAAGCAGCACCCTATCTCTGTTGTTTCGGTCACTGTGTAAGTACAGACTTTCTAGTCACCGGTAGCTCGGCAATCTGCAGGTCATGCTTGGCCAGCAAGCAGCTAGGAGTAGCTTAGGAGATCAGATCGCAGCTTTTTTATTAAGCAAATTTATTATAGCTAATTTGCTGTTATTAATCTGAGGCCAAGAATTAATCAAAGGTTTTTGGAATTTTGTAATTAAGGCACCCATAATTTCACATTATGCAAGCCAGCTGCAGGCTCACTCTTTAGCTCTAACAAAACACGGTCAAGCTTGAGCTCCAACAATTTTGTAATTCGACTGTATATTTTTGTATTTTCAACGTTTTTACTTTCTAAAAGATAAATTTTCGTTTCTTTTGATCATAAAATTTACAAAATTTTCTAGTAATAAAAATAGATCTTAACCAGAAAAATGAAAAAAAAATGTATGCGTAAAATTAAGCTACTATTTGTTAAAACACATTTCATTTGCGCTTACCTTGGATACATCTGACAACGGACATGGCGCGATAAATTCCACGGCCACGCTTAGCAATGATGCACTCTAGCTAGTAATTTGTTAGTTTATCGTAGATTGGGTAATCTCGTTGATTGTTTCTTACTACATTTTATCACTAAATATATTATTTCCAAGTAAAATGGAAAAGTTTACGACAGAATCTATTAAGGAATACAGCAAGAAGGATAGCAAGCGAAAGCTTATTGTCATTCATGGTAAAGTTTATGATGTTACCACCTTCATGCATAGACACCCTGGTGGGGCTAAGCTTCTTGGGTCCTACTCTGGAGAAGACGCAACGGTATGTGCATAAGATAAAATTACTAGTAATTCGATCGAGTTTTTTATCTAGCAGTTTTTTTCTATTTTATTTTCAGTTCATACAAACAAACAAACCATTTTTAGTATATGGAATTATTTATGTCATACCACTTTAGTAGTTCTATTCGATTCAGGTTCTATTATTAGTATTATTAATATTTCATTGCTTAATACCAATTTAATTTCTAGTAATGCATAAAAAGCCTTTTTATCTATAAAAATGTAATTATATTAATCATTTGTTTATTAATAATATCTATTTCAAGTATTGTATCTAATTATTGACACTATTTGGTTGTAATAAATAAGTATTTAGTGAAAAAGTTAGCTTTGCCAAGTTGGGGAAAAAGTAGTATTAAGTTGAATTTTAATCAAGTTTTTAGGATTGAAAGTATTCTATTGTCATGGTTATAACAAAATTTTATCATATTAAATTGAAATAAAACAATATTATATGGTATATTTTATAAGCATTGAATACATTTTAATAATCATTATTAAGTGAATGTAACTTAGTTTTAGTTTTTAAATGTGCATGGCTATGCTACCAATAGCCATAGTCAGCTATAATATAGATTATTACATAGCTATCAGTTGACCTTGGTACAATAAGCCTCTTTATCCTTAGTTAGCCTTACTCAATCTAACTCATTAATGTATAATCACATTAACATAGTGGCAGCAAAAAAAGAAACAAAACATAATAGTTTTTAGCATTTAAAAGTATAAAACAGATTTTTTGGTAAAAGTATTTTTGTCAAAATAAATATTTAATAAATAAACTCAAGATAACAAAAACTCTTACTTTTCTGGCCTCTATTAAATAGATAACCAAATATGACATTATTTAAAAAAATAATTCACTATGAAAAAACTATAACATAAGCAAAATAGTTCTTAAGCCTAGGCATAATCATTATTTTTTCACCTTTTACTTAAATAAAAAGCTATATAGGCCCTATATATATTTTTAAATTATAAACAAGTAGTATTCTGCTTTATTTATATACATATATATAGAACTATTTATTTGCTAATCTAACTGATAGGTAATAGGTTAGCTAAGGTAGGTATATCATAAAACTGATCAACTAAGTTACTAAAAATATATAGGAAATAAGCCTATATTACTAAAAATCAAAGGGATAAAAATGAAGTAAATAGAAATAAAAAAACACTAAAAAAGAAAAGAAAATAAATAGTTAAAGTCTAAACATTTCAATTATCTGCTAAGTAAAGCTATGTCATAAAACAACTTTCTAGATATAGGTATATTACTTTTTCATTGAAAACTATATTATATGCATGTTCAGGCTAAAGTATAGTGTCTTAGTTATATATTTGGATATAAAATATTATTACAACTAATAAAATGGATATCTATAATAGCTAAAAATTTGC
Source organism: Macrostomum lignano (assembly GCA_002269645.1). Taxonomy (NCBI): domain Eukaryota; kingdom Metazoa; phylum Platyhelminthes; family Macrostomidae; genus Macrostomum; species Macrostomum lignano. Next base: position 85,838 of record NIVC01000755.1, on the reverse strand, counting down.
ATATAAAAAAGCTATTGCTCTTATAGCTACAATTATAAGAATATAGTAATTTAAAACTTTCCTTTTAATTTCTATATAAGCCAGTTTTATATTTTTACTTTTTCAAAAAAAGTAGAAAAAATATTACAAAAGAATACTTTAAAATGATTGCATAAACAGATTAAATATAAGTAATTATAGATTGTGTTCATACTAATAAGATACAAAATAACTGCATACAATCATATGAGAACTATCTTGCTACAGTTATGATTATGAGTGCAGCTTTAATATATAGGCCTATTTTACCAAGTATATTAAATATGTACCTAAAGTAGCTATGAGTATATCTTGATAATAAAGTAAAAGTCTTAATAGGACCCCTATTATTGTGGAGAATTAGAAAAAAAAATAGTATAAATCATTTCTAGAGGTCTCTATATAATGTAAGCACTTTGCAGTATATTGTCTAATAATTGTTTAATAATGATCCTATAGGGCCTATGCTACCTTATTAATATTTGAACTTAGCTTCTGATATATCATGATTTGTTAAACAATATGAATATATAGCAGTAATTTCAGCTAATTAAAGTCAAATTTTAATTGCACAAGATCTTAAATGAACTCCAACACAAATGACTAATTCAATATTAGGCTGGACAATAATCTGGTAATTATATTTAATAATATTCAACTATTAACAGGATGCATTTGTTGCTCTGCACAATGACAAGGCACTGGTTGAGAAGTACATGAAGCCACTTGAGTGTGGAGTTGTTGTGGACTATGAAGATAACTTAGTAAGTACAATTCTTTGTTATAAAAAATAAACTCCATAAAGAATTTTGGCTTGTAATCATCATTAAAAACATTATAAAAATTTAAGTCACCAGTTCAGAGAGATTTCCGCGAGCTTCGCAAAGTAGCCGAGACGTCTGGCTGGTTTGCCACAAAGCCTTTCTTCTTCTTCAAGTATCTGGTTCAATGCTGGCTATTTGAGCTGGCTGCCGTGTTTATCCTGTGGCACTGGGGCGTCAATCTGTTGACCTTTGTTGCTGCCGCCCTGCTGTTGTGCACCGCTCAAGCTCAGGTATGATCATCGCGGAAGTTTTGACCGATTGTAGGGTTGGATTGTAGATCAGTTTTAGGGAAAATACTAAAAGGTGAGAGGGTAGGAGAGGTAAGAGGAAGTGAGAGGAGGGGAGAGAAGAGAGGTGAGAGGAGGGAGGTGGGAGGAGAGAGGGGAGGAGAGAGGAGAGGAGGGAGGAGAGAGGAGAGGTGGGAAGAGGAGAGAGGTGAAAGGGGAGGAGAGGAGAGGGAAAGAGAGGTGAAAGGGGAGGAGAGGTGAGAGGGAAAGAGAGGTGAGAGGAGGGGAGAGATGAGAGGTGAGAGGAGGGGAGAGATGAGAGGTGGGAGGAGGGGAAAGGTGAGAGGAGAGAGAGGAGAGGTGAAAGGGAGGAGAGAGGAAGTCTCTTAGTCAATCCTCAAACTCTCAGGCGGGCTGGGCCCAGCACGACTACGGTCACCTGAGCGTGTTCAACAGTCGCCGACTCAACCACATCGGTCACGAACTGGTTGTTGGCCATCTGAAAGGCGCCAGCTCGCACTGGTGGAATTTCCGTCACTTTCTGCATCATTCGAAGCCGAATGTAGTTGGAACAGACCCGGACATTGGCGTGCCGTACGTGTTCCTGCTAGGAGACAAAATGCCGAAAGAGTGGGGTCAGAAGAAGCGCGGCTTCATGCCCTACAACTGGCAGCACGACTACTTCTGGCTGCTGGGACCCCCGATGCTGCTGCCGCTGTACTTCCACTTCGAGAACGTGTACTTTACGCTGAAACGACGAAATCTTCGCGACCTGATGTGGACCGTGTCATTTTTTGCCAAGTTTTTCTACGTGTTCAATCACTTCTTCTCCAGCTGGTGGGGCACCTTTGCCCTGTACATGTTCACCCGGTAAGCTGGGTTCTAGGGAAATTTTTATGCACTCTTTACATATAACATCCAAAAGTTAAATATAGAAATCAATATCTGACGCTGAAATAGACTTCAAATCCCAGTGACAAAATCCAGATCCCACTGACGGAATCCAGATCCCAGTGATAGACTTCAGATCCCAATGACAGAATCCAGATCCCAGTGATAGAATCCAGATCCCAATGACAGAATCCAGATCCCAATGACAGAATCCAGATCCCAATGACAGAATCCAGATCCCAGTGATAGACTTCAGATCTTGATGACAGAATCCAGATCCCAGTAATAGACTTCAGATCTTGATGACAGAATCCAGATCCCAGTGATAGACTTCAGATCTTGATGACAGAATCCAGATCCCAGTGACAGAATCCAGATCCCAGTGATAGACTTCAGATCTTGATGACAGAATCCAGATCCCAGTGACAGAATCCAGATCCCAATTACAGAATCCAGATCCCAATGACAGAATCCAGATCCCAGTGACAGAATCCAGATCCCAATGACAGAATCCAGATCCCAATGACAGAATCCAGATCCCAGTGATAGACTTCAGATCTTGATGACAGAATCCAGATCCCAGTGATAGACTTCAGATCTTGATGGCAGAATCCAGATCCCAGTGACAGAATCCAGATCCCAGTGACAGAATCCAGATCCCAATGACAGAATCCAGATCCCAATGACGGAATCCTGATCCCAACGACATAATATTGAAGACAATCAAAGTTCCTGCTCACCCACCTGCCCAGCTACCTGGAGTCGCACTGGTTCGTGGCCTGCACCCAGATGAGCCACATCCCCATGGACATCGACCGCGATCAGCGTCGCGACTGGTTCTCCATGCAGCTGAAAGCCACAATGAACGCTGAGGGCGGCAGTTTCAACGATTGGTTCACCGGGCATCTCAACTACCAGATTGAGCACCAGTGAGTTTGGGATTGCATTGTTTAGTTAAGCTTCCTGTAGTCAAAACAATTCCAGTGACTCCAGTGACAATTTCAGACAGATTATCTTTCAGTGACAGGCTCTTTAGTGACAGATCATGTTTCAGTGACAGGCTATTTAGTGACAGATCATCTTTCAGTGACAGGCTCTTTAGTGACAGATCATCTTTCAGTGACAGGCTATTTAGTGACAGATCATCTTTCAGTGACAGGCTATTTAGTGACAGATCATCTTTTAGTGACACACACTTCAGTGACACACAAACTTCAGTGACGCACAAACTTCAGTGACACTCACACTTCAGTGACACTCACACTTCAGTGACACACTACAGTGATAGACACTTCAATAGCTAAACACGCACAAAGCAGTGTATGCATACAACAGTGTAATCATTAGCTTCAATTACCTCACCAACCTGAAACCCGCAGCTTGTTCCCAACGATGCCCCGTCACTCCTATCCGCTGGTGCAGCCACACGTGAAGCGCATCTGCTCCAAGCACGGCATTCCGTACGTTGAGAAACCGCTTGGCACAGCCTTTGCCGACATTATCAGATCCTTGAAGAAGTCCGGAGAGCTGTGGTTCGAAGCCTATTATATGCCGGGATAAGCGCTTTGCTCTGCTAGCAGTTGTCGTCACGTAACTCCGAGCTTTTGGTTAATTTTAAATATAGTTACTGTTTCCTGAGAATCGCCCCTCTAATCCACTCTCTGAGAATCGCCCCTCTAATCCACTCTCTGAGAATCGCCCCTCTAATCCACTCTCTGAGAATCGCCCCTCTAATCCACTCTCTGAGAATCGCCCCTCTAATCCACTCTCTGAGAATCGCCCCTCTAATCCACTCTCTGAGAATCGCCCCTCTAATCCACTCTCTGAGAATCGCCCCTCTAATCCACTCTCTGAGAATCGCCCCTCTAATCCACTCTCTGAGAATCGCCCCTCTAATCTACTCTCTGAGAATCGCCCCTCTAATCCACTCTCTGAGAATCGCCCCTCTAATCTACTCTCTGAGAATCGCCCCTCTAATCCACTCTCTGAGAATCGCCCCTCTAATCTACTCTCTGAGAATTGCCCCTCTAATCTACTCTCTGAGAATCGCCCCTCTAATCCACTCTCTGAGAATCGCCCCTCTAATCCACTCTCTGAGAATCGCCCCTCTAATCTACTCTCTGAGAATCGCCCCTCTAATCCACTCTCTGAGAATCGCCCCTCTAATCTACTCTCTGAGAATCGCCCCTCTAATCCACTCTCTGAGAATCGCTCCTCTAATCTACTCTCTGAGAATTGCCCCTCTAATCTACTCTCTGAGAATCGCCCCTCTAATCCAGTCTCTGAGAATCGCCCCTCTAATCTACTCTCTGAGAATCGCCCCTCTAATCCACTCTCTGAGAATCGCCCCTCTAATCTACTCTCTGAGAATCGCCCCTCTAATCCACTCTCTGAGAATCGCCCCTCTAATCTACTCTCTGAGAATCGCCCCTCTAATCCACTCTCTGAGAATCGCTCCTCTAATCTACTCTCTGAGAATTGCCCCTCTAATCTACTCTCTGAGAATCGCCCCTCTAATCCAGTCTCTGAGAATCGCCCCTCTAATCTACTCTCTGAGAATCGCCCCTCTAATCCACTCTCTGAGAATTGCCCCTCTAATCTACTCTCTGAGAATCGCCCCTCTAATCCACTCTCTGAGAATCGCTCCTCTAATCTACTCTCTGAGAATCGCCCCTCTAATCCACTCTCTGAGAATCGCCCCTCTAATCCACTCTCTGAGAATCGCCCCTCTAATCTACTCTCTGAGAATCGCCCCTCTAATAACTGAGAATCGCCCCTCTATTGTCTTAGAATCCCCCCTCTAATTACGTGAGAATCGCCCCTCTAATAACTAAGAATCGCCCCTCTATTATCTCAATAAATTAATAAGAATTCTCAATAACCGTATATCCGTTTTTTTGTCGCTTCAATGTTTGACTGACAAACCTTTTTGAGAGAAGCAAAGTTGAAATTGGTCAATAAATCAGTAGCGGCTTTTGTGTGTTTTGAATGAAATTCCTGAAGCTTTTGTGCCTTTTTTACTTTAACAATAAACTCTACATTGTCAATTAATTGTTATTAATTTATTTAGAAACACTTACTAGAGTTATTACTACTTTTCAAGTAGTTACAAAGTCTTTTAACCTACTCAACTATTCACTTTGCTTCGCGAAAGCAGCAGTCCCGTTGCACCCTGTTAAAGCAGCAAAATGAGCGAAAAATAAATAATCTTCCATCTTCTAGCAGTGCTCTGCGAACCGGAATTGCTTGCCTAGTAGTTGTATTTCACCTAATTGTTTTTTTTGACAGAGCAAATAGCATTGATATGTATGTGTGTTCTTTTTATTTCTGCTTTTTAAACGCTGTGTTTTTAAATTTGCTGTTTTATTAGGAGTTTAATAATTGCTTACTTCCTTCTTACTTTGCTTTCCTTTTTAGAGTCTAATTTTTTTGCTTGGTGTAGTTCTTGGTTTGATATAGATAGACGTTTACTAGATAATAAATTGATTGATTTATCAACGAGTAAGCTTATGGATAGTACAACTGGCCGGTCAGACTCTATACTTTGATTACACTGACAGCTTGATACTTAATTTACCGACTTATGACATCTTAAGGGAGTTCATTCGAAGTTTGAGCAAAATCAACACAGACTTTTGGCTTTTTGTCGCGTCTTGTTTATTTACTTGTTTATGTTTACAAGGGGGTTGTAGCCTACCTAGCGGTAAGAGCGTCGGACTCGCGGCTTGAAGGTCGGGGGTTCGATTCCCGATCCCACTATAGGAACAATTCGTGTCCTTGAGCAAGATACTTAACTCTGCATTTCTTCAGTTCACCCAGCTGTAAAATGGGTGCCAGCATTAGCTGGGGTAATTGAGGCTGTGTGGCGACCCCCCAGTCCTTGGACTGAACAGCCGTACGCAGCCTTCAGATGCGCCGCGCAATAGCTGCGGCTGAGCTGTCGGTTGCACATGTCCCTTTGGGCTGGTGTAATAATTTTTTAAATTAAACAGTTTTATAAAACTAAAAAAATTAAACCTGTTTCATATTGATACGAGAAATGTAAATTCCTGATGTTCGTAAAGCGATCGAAGACTTGCGTTACGTTGTTGCCCAGTCGCGCAGGGAGATCCGGTGATGCCGGTGTCCGCAGCGCAGTCCCTCTTTCCGGAGAGTCCAGGAGGAGGATGCATGGTGCCCTTAGGTAGCGGACGAGATTGCAGGATTCTGGGGCCTAAAAACGTCGGAGGTCCGTCCGGGTTCCAGCCGAGTTAGGTGAGCCTGTCCTGTGTAAAGGCGGGGCATTCACAGATGACGTGCTCTGCATTCTCGACACCGGCGAGAGACAAAATGGACATTCCTCGCTACGGATTTTCCCTGGAGGTGACGATGCCTGGCAAAACAGCCATGACCCTGATGTCCCTGCGGTTGAGTCCAAGCAGGGCTCTGCGCAGGGCGGAGGAAGGACATGGGCCAGCCGCGTGGGATTGCCGCTTGACTGACAGAGTGGAGAGGGTGATCTCCAATCCCCAGATTCGCTTATTGTACAGCTCCATGGCGAAGGAGCTGATGGCGAGAACGTCGTTCTGGAAGATCTATCGATCAAGATCTCAATGATAGAACCCAGATCCCAATGACAGAATCCAGATCCCAATGACAGAATCCAGATCCCAATGACAGAATCCAGATCCCAATGACAGAATCCAGATCCAATGACAGAATCCAGATCCCAGTGACAGAATCCAGATCCCAGTGATAGAATCCAGCTATCCCAATGACAGAATCCAGATCCCAATGACAGAATCCAGATCCCAGTGACAGAATCCAGATCCCATTGACAGAATCCAAATCCCAATGACAGAATCCAGATCCCAGTGACAGAATCCAGATCCCAGTGATAGAATCCAGCTATCCCAGTGACAGAATCCAGATCCCATTGACAGAATCCAAATCCCAATGACAGAATCCAGATCCCAGTGACAGAATCCAGATCCCAGTGATAGAATCCAGCTATCCCAATGACAGAATCCAGATCCCAATGACAGAATCCAGATCCCAGTGACAGAATCCAGATCCCAATGACAGAATCCAGATCCCAGTGACAGAATCCAGATCCCAGTGACAGAATCCAGATCCCAATGACAGAATCCAGATCCCAATGACAGAATCCAGATCCCAGTGACAGAATCCAGATCCCAATGACAGAATCCAGATCCCAATGACAGAATCCAGATCCCAGTGACATTGCAGTCAAGAAACATTTCGAGAATACAATTATGAAATATCTACGTTAATTCTTTCGTTTAAATGTAAGATTCTAAACATTTTAAATTCAAACATAAGTTCACTAACTGATGAACCCTCATACCCACGCAACATATTTTTTTGCCCTCTTCTTTCCCGGCTTTCTTTTTCTATGTGTTGCCTGTCTTCTTTTAGCCTCCGTTTGGGGTTTTTCCACTCTCGCCCCACCCCTCACCCCCTTGTCCTCAACTGAGGGCGGCGGGGGTTAAGAGATGGGGTTTGGTCTGACGGAAAATTACCAGCCGTCCCCGGCCTGCAGTCAAGCGCCCCAACCACCTCAACTGCACTACCCGCATCTTATAATACAGCGTGAGAGCAATGCTAAATTCAATTAAACTATAATAGCTCATAATTGAGGCGTGGGTGTCTGCAGCTATTCTTATCTTTTAATTGTAATTGCTTCTAAAAGAAATGTTTTTTTGTCTGTCGCGAACCCTGAAGTCTGAACTTCTCGCCGCCCCCAGTTCACAGTCTCTCACTCCGGCCCTCAATCCCTCCTCTGAATGGAAGTGTACGGCAATGTCAGGGAGTACTGAAAAATAGAATCTGGTCTGGATTCTCGTAAGCAAACAAACAGGAAAGATCTTGTGTGCGCGAAATTAAAGAATTTAAAGTCTCTATTAAAGTTATTTTAATGCGGCGCTAAAATCTCTAATAATGCGGCGCTAAAATCTCTAATAATGTGGCGCTAAAATCTCTAAAAATGTGGCGCTAAAATCTCTAATAATATGGCGCTAAAATCTCTAATAATGTGGCGCTAAAATATCCGATAATGGAGCGCTAAAAATCTGAAAATGTAAATGTTACCATCATAGGGATTCATGGGTGGGGCGCCATCGCCAATCGCCATTAAGCTATAATTTCTTCAGTTTTCCATCCAAGTTTCTAACTGAATAGTAGTCCTTGACTTCGTACAGTGGCAGGCATGGACAGAGAAGCCATTAAAGCAGTTTTTCGCTCTTGATATTTCGGTCAGTCTCTCTGACTCGGTCTCGCAATTGGCTGTTGGATTATAAATTTACGTTGCACTCAAGGGCGTGCGGGGGTTTGTAGGTCACGTGGATTTCTATTGGACGCTCTTCTCCCAACCCTGTCCTTCTCTCTCCCTTCCCCAGTCGCGCCAACCCCCCCCACAAATAAAGGAAGGGTTGTACACTGGCTGCTGCTTTGCCAAGCCTTATGCTATTTAGTGTACGCACGCGTGATACACAATATTGTCTAGCAGTGTTTCAGAGCTCGCATTTTCTTTTTCTTGGGTTATCTGCAATCGAAGAGTATATTTTTTAAAATAATTACTTGCAACTTTCACGGTAAGATATAATGCAATTGTTGATCTTATGGTCTCTTCTTGCATTTAGCTTCAGGATCTCCTTGCATTTGCCTCAGGATCAGGATCTCCTTGCATTAGCTTCATGATCTGCTTGCATTTATTCAGGATCTCCTTGCATTAGCTTCATGATCTGCTTGCATTTATTCAGGATCTCCTTGCATTAGCTTTAGGATCTCCTTGCATTAGCTTCAGGATCTCCTTGCATTAGCTTCATGATCTGCTTGCATTAGCTTCATGATCTGCTTGCATTAGCTTCAGGATCTCCTTACATTAGCTTCAGGATCTCCTTGCATTAGCTTCAGGATCTCCTTGCATTAGCTTCAGGATCTCCTTACATTAGCTTCATGATCTGCTTGCATTTATTCAGGTTCTCCTTGCATTAGCTTCATGATCTGCTTGCATTTATTCAGGATCTCCTTGCATTAGCTTCAGGATCTACTTACACGTAGTTCAGCTTCAGGATATCCTTGCATTAGCTTCATGATCTGCTTGCATTTATTCAGGATCTCCTTGCATTAGCTTCATGATCTGCTTGCATTTATTCAGGATCTCCTTGCATTAGCTTTAGGATCTCCTTGCATTAGCTTCAGGATCTCCTTGCATTAGCTTCATGATCTGCTTGCATTAGCTTCATGATCTGCTTGCATTAGCTTCAGGATCTCCTTACATTAGCTTCAGGATCTCCTTGCATTAGCTTCAGGATCTCCTTGCATTAGCTTCAGGATCTCCTTACATTAGCTTCATGATCTGCTTGCATTTATTCAGGTTCTCCTTGCATTAGCTTCATGATCTGCTTGCATTTATTCAGGATCTCCTTGCATTAGCTTCAGGATCTACTTACACGTAGTTCAGCTTCAGGATCTCCTTGCATTAGCTTCATGATCTGCTTGCATTTATTCAGGATCTCCTTGCATTAGCTTCAGGATCTCCTTGCATTAGCTTCAGGATCTACTTACACGTAGTTCAGCTTCAGGATCTCCTTGCATTAGCTTCATGATCTGCTTGCATTTATTCAGGATCTCCTTACATTAGCTTCATGATCTGCTTGCATTTATTCAGGATCTCCTTGCATTAGCTTCAGGATCTCCTTGCATTAGCTTCAGGATCTCCTTGCATTAGCTTCATGATCTGCTTGCATTTATTCAGGATCTCCTTGCATTAGCTTCAGGATCTCCTTGCATTAGCTTCAGGATCTCCTTGCATTAGCTTCATGATCTGCTTGCATTTATTCAGGATCTCCTTGCATTAGCTTCAGGATCTACTTACACGTAGTTCAGCTTCAGGATCTCCTTGCATTAGCTTCATGATCTGCTTGCATTTATTCAGGATCTGCTTGCATTAGCTTCATGATCTGCTTGCATTAGCTTCAGGATCTCCTTGCATTAGCTTCATGATCTGCTTGCATTTATTCAGGTTCTCCTTGCATTAGCTTCATGATCTGCTTGCATTAGCTTCATGATCTGCTTGCATTTATTCAGGTTCTCATTGCATTAGCTTCATGATCTGCTTGCATTAGCTTCATGATCTGCTTGCATTTATTCAGGTTCTCCTTGCATTAGCTTCATGATCTGCTTGCATTAGCTTCATGATCTGCTTGCATTTATTCAGGATCTCCTTGCATTAGCTTCAGGATCTACTTACACGTAGTTCAGCTTTAGGATCTCCTTGCATTAGCTTCAGGATCTCTTTACATTAGCTCCAGGATCATGCATTAGCTTCAGGATCTCCTTGCATTTGCTTCAGGATCTCTTTACATTAGCTTCAGGATCATGCATTTGCTTCAGGATCTCTTTCAGGCTGATCTAGCACGCAGCCCCTCACCATACGCAGTTCCAAGCCAGCACTACAATAATGGGAGGCAATTATTCCTACCTACCGTCTGAGCCGGCCTCAAACAACTTCTTCTGCATCACATTCCGAGTGCCAGACAGCATCAAGGTGATCGATTGCGATCCGCCAACATTGGAAATTGTTCGAAAGGCCATCGCCCGAGGCTACAGGCTGGGATTGCGGCAGGAGTACGACAAGTACGGCTCTAGGACTTTCGTTCTGGCTGGCAATCCGTTTAAGGTTAGTCGAATTAGGCATTTTTTCTGACCATACTAGAGTTTGAAAACTTCATTTGACGCTGTCACGTCTAGAGAACGAGGTTAATATACAGACGGGTGTTCTAACCCTGTCATGTCTAGATTAATGTACAGACGGGTGTTCGAACCCTGTCATGTCTAGATTAATGTACAGACGGGTGTTCTAACCCTGTCATGTCTAGGTTAATGTACAGACGGGTGTTCTAACCCTGTCATGTCTAGGTTAATGTACAGACGGGTGTTCTAACCCTGTCATGTCTAGGTTAATGTACAGACAGGTGTTCTAACCTGTCATGTCTTTGAGGTCAAATAATTATTTAGCTTACCATATTTCAGCAACACCTGTGACACCAGTCTATAAATTCATCTTCTTATCTCAGGTTGGCTGCTCCAAAGAAGAAGCAATCGCAGGCAAGCAGGTGGCCTGCACTCTGCTCCAGGATCTGGCCCACAAGGGCTGGCAAGTGCTGAATAGCTCCGAGCTCTGTCGAAACAAAGACCTCAGCTCTTGGTTCTTTGAACGCACCAACGAGGCGTGCGTTAATTATGATTCGACTGTGTGCTGCATTGCTCTGTCTGGGTTCGACAAATTCCAACTGGTCAACTTCCCCAAGCAGCTGCTGGCTAAGGTGGCTGACGCCGTGAGGCGAACTTGGACTTTGGGGATTCAGGAGGAAATGAAGGACGCATATGGCAGCATGGAAATGAAGATGAACGGGAATCCTTGGTGAGCTGAGGACCTTTTTGAGTATAGTAACTGTTTTTGAGTTAGTTATTTATCTAGTTAGCTAGCTAGCTAGTTCGTTAGTTAGTTAGTTAGTTAGTTAGTTAGTTAGTTAGTTAGTTAGTTAGTTTAGTTGGTTAGTTAGTCAGTTAGTTAGTTAGTTAGTTTAGTTGGTTAGTTAGTCAGTTAGTTAGTTAGTTAGTTAGTTAGTTAGTTAGTTAGTTAGTTTAGTTGGTTAGTTAGTCAGTTAGTTAGTTAGTTAGTTAGTTAGTTAGTTAGTTAGTTAGTTAGTTAGTTAGTTAGTTAGTTAGTTAGTTAGTTAGTTAGTTTAGTTGGTTAGTTAGTCAGTTAGTTAGTTAGTTAGTTTAGTTGGTTAGTTAGTCAGTTAGTTAGTTAGTTAGTTAGTTAGTTAGTTAGTTTAGTTGGTTAGTTAGTCAGTTAGTTAGTTAGTTAGTTAGTTTAGTTGGTTAGTTAGTCAGTTAGTTAGTTAGTTAGTTTAGTTGGTTAGTTAGTCAGTTAGTTAGTTAGTTAGTTTAGTTGGTTAGTTAGTCAGTTAGTTTAGTTAGTTAATTAGTTTAGTTAGTTAGTTAGTTAGTTAGTTAGTTAGTTAGTTAGTTTAGTTGGTTAGTTAGTCAGTTAGTTTAGTTAGTTAATTAGTTTAGTTAGTTAGTTAGTTAGTTAGTTAGTTAGTTAGTTAGTTTAGTTGGTTAGTTAGTTAGTTAGTTTAGTTAGTTAATTAGTTTAGTTAGTTAGTTAGTTAGTTAGTTAGTTAGTTAGTTAGTTAGTTAGTTAGTTTAGTTGGTTAGTTAGTTAGTTAGTTAGTTAGTTAGTTAGTTAGTTAGTTAGTTAGTTAGTTTAGTTAGTTAGTTAGTTAGTTAGTTAGTTAGTTAGTTAGTTTAGTTAGTTTAGTTAGTTAGTTAGTTAGTTAGTTAGTTAGTTAGTTAGTTAGTTAGTTAGTTAGTTTAGTTACTTTAGTTAGTTAGTTGGTTAGTTAGTTAGTTAGTTAGTTAGTTAGTTAGTTGGTTAGTTAGTTAGTTAGTTAGTTAGTTAGTTAGTTAGTTAGTTAGTTTAGTTAGTTAGTTAGTTAGTTAGTTAGTTAAGTTAGTTAGTTAGTTAGTCAATTAGTTAGTTAGTTAGTTAGTTAGTTAGTTAGTTTAGTTAGTTAGTTAGTTTAGTTAGTTTAGTTAGTTAGTTAGTTAGTTAGTCAGTTAGTTAGTTAGTTAGTTGGTTAGTTAGTTAGTTAGTTAGTTAGTTAGTTAGTTAGTTAGTTAGTTAGTTAGTTAGTTAGTTAGTTAGTTAGTTAGTTAGTTAGTCAGTTAGTTAGTCAGTTAGTTAGTTAGTTAGTTAGTTAGTTAGTTAGTTAGTTAGCTAGTTATTCAGTTAGTTAGTTAGTTAGTTAGTTAGTTAGTTAGTTAGTTAGTTTGTTTGTTAGTTAGTTAGTTTAGTTTAGTTAGTTAGTTAGTTAGTTAGTTAGTTAGTCAGTTAGTTAGTTAGTTAGCTAGTTAGTGAGTTAGTTAGTTAGTTAGTTAGTTAGTCAGTTAGTTAGTCAGTTAGTTATTTAGTTAGCTAGTTAGTTAGTTAGTTAGTTAGTTAGTTAGTTAGTTAGTTAGTTAGTTTAGTTAGTTATTCAGTTAGTTAGTTAGTTAGTTAGTTAGTTAGTTAGTTAGTTAGTTAGTTAGTTAGTTAGTTAGTTAGTTATTCAGTTAGTTAGTTAGTTAGTTAGTTGGTTAGTTAGTTAGTTAGTTAGATAGTTAGTTAGTTAGTTAGTTAGTTAGTTAGTTAGTTTAGTTGGTTAGTTAGTGGTTAGTTAGTTAGTTAGTTAGTTAGTTAGTTAGTTAGTTAGTTAGTTAGTTAGTTAGTTAGTTAGTTAGTTTAGTTAGTTAGTTAGTTAGTTAGTTAGTTAGTTAGTTAGTTAGTTAGTTAGTTATTTTGGCCAAGTGACTATCTACTTGAAAATCGCCGCAAAAATCGCAGCTTTTAAACCTGTGAACCCTGGCTTGGCTCATGTAGAAAAAAGTTGTTTATGTTAAACAAAAAGTCGGTTCTTGCCGCTACTGTCGCCGCAAATGGAATTTTTTCTATCTTGCGCAGCCTTGAAACCGGCAGTTCGCAAGTGTAGAACGTTTCTTATTCCAGTTGGAATTTTCCACTGCAAACATTTTATGCTGGTTTGGTTTTCCTTCCACTGAACTCCATTGCTGAACTGAAGTTACCAGATCGATTTTATAGACTGTGTTCATGCAAGCAACAGCTACTGAATCGGTCTGGTAAACAGATTTTCTAAAAGTTCTACATCTAGACTTTTCTATCTATATACAGACTTCTGTAATGACCAGTCTGTAGATATCTATATACAGACTTCTGTAATCTGTAATGACCAGTCTGTAGATATCTATATACAGACTTCTGTAATGACCAGTCTGTAGATATCTATATACAGACTTCTGTAATGACCAGTCTGTAGATATCTATATACAGACTTCTGTAATGACCAGTCTGTAGATATCTATATACAGACTTCTGTAATTACTAATCTGTAGATATCTATGTACAGACTTCTGTAATTACTAATCTGTAGATATCTATATACAGACTTCTGTAATGACCAGTCTGTAGATATCTATATACAGACTTCTGTAATGACCTGTCTTCTGTAGATATCTATATACAGACTTCTGTAATGACCTGTCTTCTGTAGATATCTATATACAGACTTCTGTAATGACCTGTCTTCTGTAGATATCTATATACAGACTTGTGTAATTACTAATCTGTAGATATCTATATACAGACTTGTGTAATTACTAATCTGTAGATATCTATATACAGACTTGTGTAATTACTAATCTGTAGATATCTATATACAGACTTTTGTAATGGCCGATCTGTAGATATCTATATACAGACTTCTGTAATGACCAGTCTGTAGATATCTATATACAGACTTGTGTAATTACTAATCTGTAGATATCTATATACAGACTTCTGTAATGACCAGTCTGTAGATATCTATATACAGACTTCTGTAATGACCAGTCTGTAGATATCTATATACAGACTTCTGTAATGACCAGTCTGTAGATATCTATATACAGACTTCTGTAATGACCAGTCTGTAGATATCTATATACAGACTTCTGTAATGACCAGTCTGTAGATATCTATATACAGACTTCTGTAATGACCAGTCTGTAGATATCTATATACAGACTTCTGTAATGACCGATCTGTAGATATCTATATACAGACTTCTGTAATGACCAGTCTGTAGATATCTATATACATACTTCTGTAATGACCGATCTGTAGATATCTATATACAGACTTCTGTAATGACCAGTCTGTAGATATCTATATACAGACTTCTGTAATGACCTGTCTGTAGATATCTATATACAGACTTCTGTAATGACCTGTCTTCTGTAGATATCTATATACAGACTTCTGTAATGACCAGTCTGTAGATATCTATATACAGACTTCTGTAATGACCAGTCTGTAGATATCTATATACAGACTTCTGTAATGACCGATCTGTAGATATCTATATACAGACTTCTGTAATGACCAGTCTGTAGATATCTATATACAGACTTCTGTAATGACCAGTCTGTAGATATCTATATACAGACTTCTGTAATGACCAGTCTGTAGATATCTATATACAGACTTCTGTAATGACCGATCTGTAGATATCTATATACAGACTTCTGTAATGACCTGTCTTCTGTAGATATCTATATACAGACTTTTGTAATGGCCGATCTGTAGATATCTATATACAGACTTCTGTAATGACCAGTCTGTAGATATCTATATACAGACTTGTGTAATTACTAATCTGTAGATATCTATATACAGACTTGTGTAGTTACTAATCTGTAGATATCTATATACAGACTTGTGCAATTACTAATCTGTAGATATCTATATACAGACTTTTGTAATGGCCGATCTGTAGATATCTATATACAGACTTCTGTAATGACCAGTCTGTAGATATCTATATACAGACTTGTGTAATTACTAATCTGTAGATATCTATATACAGACTTGTGTAGTTACTAATCTGTAGATATCTATATACAGACTTGTGTAATTACTAATCTGTAGATATCTATATACAGACTTGTGTAGTTACTAATCTGTAGATATCTATATACAGACTTGTGTAATTACTAATCTGTAGATATCTGTATACAGACTTGTGTAATTACTAATCTGTAGATATCTATGTACAGACTTGTGTAATTACTAATCTGTAGATATCTATATACAGACTTGTGCAATTACTAATCTGTAGATATCTATATACAGACTTTTGTAATGGCCGATCTGTAGATATCTATATACAGACTTCTGTAATGACCAGTCTGTAGATATCTATATACAGACTTGTGTAATTACTAATCTGTAGATATTTATATACAGACTTTTGTAATGACTGATCTGTAGATATCTATATACCAAGTCAAAGCTAGCCAGCCTCTCACATCTGCATCTCCGCAGGTCGGCATCTGAGCGAGGCGCGGTGGAAGCCCGTCGCATGATCTTGGAGATCATCCGGGCCATGGCTAGCGAAGGCTACGTCCTGTGCATGTCCACCAGCATCAAGGACACCACGGACAGTCTGTTCTTTCGAAGCGCCTCCGCTGCGGACCAGCCCAGCTGCAGCGAACTAGGCAGTCCCGACGCCTCCTTCGTGTTGAGCTTGAACCGGCACGACCGGCTGAGACTTATTGAAGCTCCGTCGGAAGCTCAGGAGGTCGTCCGCAATGTCCTGCTGCACCACTGGACCAGCGGCCTGACTGGCGATCGCGACTATCACGGCTCGCGCGAATTCAAACTCGGCGGCAGTCCGTGGTGGACTGAGGGAGCTGAGTCTGTCCGAACTCGACTGCTTATTACCCTGCTGCTGCAGGAGCTGCGGGACAAGGGCTGGCGACTTGTGCAAACGGTGCGTTTTAATCTGCTGTTGTTGCTGAAAGATAGTCTCTCTAACCGTTATTTTCCTTTCTTAGAATAGCGTGTCTCTAACCGGTATTTTCCTTTCTTAGAATAGCCTGTCTCTAACCGGTATTTTCTTTCTTAGAATAGCCTGTCTCTAACCGGTATTTTCTTTCTTAGAATAGCCTGTCTCTAACAGGTATTTTCCTTTCTTAGAATAGCCTGTCTCTAACAGTTATTTTCCTTTCTTAGAATAGCCTGTCTCTAACAGTTATTTTCCTTTCTTAGAATAGCCTGTCCCTAACAGTTATTTTCCTTTCTTAGAATAGCCTGTCTCTAACAGTTATTTTCCTTTCTTAGAATAGCCTGTCTCTAACAGGTATTTTTCTTATCTTAGAATAGCCTGTCTCTAACAGGTATTTTTCTTATCTTAGAATAGCCTGTCTCTAACAGGTGTTTTCATTTCTTAGAATATCCTGTCTCTAACGGGTATTTTTCATTTCTTTGAATAGCCTGTCTCTAACAGGTATCGTCGCGTGAAGGAATCCGAGCTAATGTCGTTCAATGCTAATTTCGGTCAAAATGAGCAATAAACGGCTTTTAGACTTTAGTTTTGCATAATTTTTTCATAATTAGAATCGAGGGCTTCAACAAGTCGATTTGTCTTGAGTTAACATGAGTTCAAAGTTTTTTTTCGGTCAAATTTACTTTTGTTTTACAGAGCAAATTTGCTCTTAAGACGTTTTGCATTAATTCCATAATGAAATAGCTTAGATTTGTTATATCTCTAGCCTGACCCGGAATGCAAACCCGGAAATTATAAGAAATTATAACAATGTTATCTATGATTTAAAAGAATAAAAATAGGTTTAATTATTGTGTACAAATAAACAGAGATTTTGATCCTTCAGCACCCATAGACAGTGAGATTTTGATCCTTCAGCACCCATAGACAGTAAGATTTTGATCCTTCTGCACCCATAGACAGTGAGATTTTGATCCTTTAGCACCCATAGACAGTGAGATTTTGATCCTTCAGCATCCATAGACAGTGAGATTTTGATCCTTCAGCACCCATAGACAGAGAGATTTTGATCCTTCAGCACCCATCGACAGTGAGATTTTGATCCTTCAGCACCCATAGACAGTGAGATTTTGATCCTTCTGCACACATAGACAGTGAGATTTTGATCCTTCAGCACCCATAGACAGTGAGATTTTCATCTTTTTTTCACCCATAGACAGTGAGATTTTGATCTTTTTTTACCCATAGACAGTAAGATTTTGATCCTTCTGCACCCATAGACAGTGAGATTTTGATCCTTTAGCACCCATAGACAGTGAGATTTTGATCCTTCAGCACCCATAGACAGTGAGATTTTGATCCTTCAGCACCCATAGACAGTAAGATTTTGATCCTTCAGCACCCATAGACAGTGAGATTTTGATCCTTCAGCACCCATAGACAGTGAGATTTTGATCCTTTAGCACCCATAGACAGTGAGATTTTGATCCTTCAGCACCCATAGACAGTGAGATTTTGATCCTTCAGCACCCATAGACAGTGAGATTTTGATCCTTCAGCACCCATCGACAGTGAGATTTTGATCCTTCAGCACCCACAGACAGTGAGATTTTGATCCTTCAGCACACATAGACAGTGAGATTTTGATCCTTTAGCACCCATAGACAGTGAGATTTTGATCCTTTAGCACCCATAGACAGTGAGATTTTGATCCTTCAGCACCCATAGACAGTGAGATTTTGATCCTTCTGCACCCATAGACAGTGAGATTTTGATCCTTCAGCACCCATAGACAGTGAGATTTTGATCCTTCAGCACCCATAGACAGTGAGATTTTGATCCTTCAGCACACATAGACAGTGAGATTTTGATCCTTCAGCACCCATCGACAGTGAGATTTTGATCCTTTAGCACCCATAGACAGTGAGATTTTGATCCTTCTGCACACATAGACAGTGAGATTTTGATCCTTCAGCACCCATAGACAGTGAGATTTTCATCTTTTTTTCACCCATAGACAGTGAGATTTTGATCTTTTTTTACCCATAGACAGTAAGATTTTGATCCTTCTGCACCCATAGACAGTGAGATTTTGATCCTTTAGCACCCATAGACAGTGAGATTTTGATCCTTCAGCACCCATAGACAGTGAGATTTTGATCCTTCAGCACCCATAGACAGTAAGATTTTGATCCTTCTGCACCCATAGACAGTGAGATTTTGATCCTTCAGCACCCATAGACAGTGAGATTTTGATCCTTTAGCACCCATAGACAGTGAGATTTTGATCCTTCAGCACCCATAGACAGTGAGATTTTGATCCTTCAGCACCCATAGACAGTGAGATTTTGATCCTTCAGCACCCATAGACAGTAAGATTTTGATCCTTCAGCACCCACAGACAGTGAGATTTTGATCCTTCAGCACACATAGACAGTGAGATTTTGATCCTTTAGCACCCATAGACAGTGAGATTTTGATCCTTCAGCACCCATAGACAGTGAGATTTTGATCCTGCAGCACCCATAGACAGTGAGATTTTGATCCCTCAGCACCCATAGACAGTGAGATTTTGATCCTTCAGCACCCATAGACAGTGAGATTTTGATCCTTCAGCACCCATAGACAGTAAGATTTTGATCCTTCAGCACCCATAGACAGTGAGATTTTGATCCTTCAGCACCCATAGACAGTGAGATTTTGATCCTTTAGCACCCATAGACAGTGAGATTTTGATCCTTCAGCACCCATAGACAGTGAGATTTTGATCCTTCAGCACCCATCGACAGTGAGATTTTGATCCTTCAGCACCCACAGACAGTGAGATTTTGATCCTTTAGCACCCATAGACAGTGAGATTTTGATCCTTTAGCACCCATAGACAGTGAGATTTTGATCCTTTAGCACCCATAGACAGTGAGATTTTGATCCTTCAGCACCCATAGACAGTGAGATTTTGATCCTTCTGCACCCATAGACAGTGAGATTTTGATCCTTCAGCACCCATAGACAGTGAGATTTTGATCCTTCAGCACCCATAGACAGTGAGATTTTGATCCTTCAGCACCCATAGACAGTGAGATTTTGATCCTTCAGCACCCATCGACAGTGAGATTTTGATCCTTTAGCACCCATAGACAGTGAGATTTTGATCCTTCTGCACACATAGACAGTGAGATTTTGATCCTTCAGCACCCATAGACAGTGAGATTTTCATCTTTTTTTCACCCATAGACAGTGAGATTTTGATCTTTTTTTACCCATAGACAGTAAGATTTTGATCCTTCTGCACCCATAGACAGTGAGATTTTGATCCTTTAGCACCCATAGACAGTGAGATTTTGATCCTTCAGCACCCATAGACAGTGAGATTTTGATCCTTCAGCACCCATAGACAGTAAGATTTTGATCCTTCTGCACCCATAGACAGTGAGATTTTGATCCTTCAGCACCCATAGACAGTGAGATTTTGATCCTTTAGCACCCATAGACAGTGAGATTTTGATCCTTCAGCACCCATAGACAGTGAGATTTTGATCCTTCAGCACCCATAGACAGTGAGATTTTGATCCTTCAGCACCCATAGACAGTAAGATTTTGATCCTTCAGCACCCACAGACAGTGAGATTTTGATCCTTCAGCACACATAGACAGTGAGATTTTGATCCTTTAGCACCCATAGACAGTGAGATTTTGATCCTTCAGCACCCATAGACAGTGAGATTTTGATCCTGCAGCACCCATAGACAGTGAGATTTTGATCCCTCAGCACCCATAGACAGTGAGATTTTGATCCTTCAGCACCCATAGACAGTGAGATTTTGATCCTTCAGCACACATAGACAGTGAGATTTTGATCCTTCAGCACCCATAGACAGTGAGATTTTGATCCTGCAGCACCCATAGACAGTGAGATTTTGATCCCTCAGCAACCATAGACAGTGAGATTTTGATCCTTCTGCAGATCGAGCTCTGCCGCCGGCTCAACGACAAGTCGGTGTTTGTATTCGCGCGCGCCCAGCCGGAGAGCTCTCTGCACTGGTGCCTGTCCCTGCACAGCAAAAGCGTGCTGAGATTCGTCAACGCCCCAGTGGAAGTGGTGGACGCCCTCCGTCTGGTCATCGCTGGCAACTACATTCACGGCATCAAGACTGAGAGAGTATTCGCCGGCTATCATCAAGTTCGACTGCGAGGCCGACCCTGGTCTAGTCACAATGGCAACGATCATGTACATGGTAGACATATGATGCTCGGAATTCTGGAGGCGATGCAGCAGAGAGGCTGGAGCCTGGTCTGCTCGGCTGACGTGTCGGCTATCTATCACCACGCTGACAGCGGCCAGGATTATCCAGTTGACGTGCACAGCCTATGGTTCGGCG
This sequence comes from Macrostomum lignano, assembly GCA_002269645.1. NCBI lineage: Eukaryota > Metazoa > Platyhelminthes > Macrostomidae > Macrostomum > Macrostomum lignano. Next base: position 65,103 of record NIVC01000755.1, on the reverse strand, counting down.
CCATTAACAAGAAGCCGCCAATTGCTGACGGGGCAGTGGGAGTCGGAGGCGCTTCCAGCGCTCCTTCGTGCGAATGAATAACTGAACTGACCCTTTTCTTCTCGACGCAATCTGATTGGCTCTTAAGTTTATAAAGTACGAATCCTCATTTCTTGCTTTCGATGTTGTTTTTGTTGTTTTGCGTGTTGCTTTGCAAACAATGCTTCATCGTAAGTTTTTTCTCTTAATTTGCTAAGTAGGGTGCTTTGTTGTGAAGTTTTTTTTCCATAATATCTAGAAGCTCTGATCTATATACTATTGGATTGGATTGGGTGGTATGCAGTGTGAGGTTGTTGGCGGAGTGGGGGCTTGGAGAAGTGGAGGTTTGGCGGAGTGGGGGTTGGCGGAGTGGGGTTTGGCGGAGTGGAGGTTTGGCGGAGTGGGGGTTGGCGGAGTGGGGGTTGGCGGAGTGGAGGTTTGGCGGAGTGAGGGGTTGGCGGAGTGGGGGCTAGGCGTAGTGGAGTTTTGGCGGAGTGGGGGGTTGGCGAAGTGGAGGTTGGCGGAGTGGGGGCTAGGCGGAGTGGAGTTTTGGCGGAGTGGGGGGTTGGCGAAGTGGGGGTTGGCGGAGTGGGGGGTTGGCGAAGTGGGGTTTGGCGGAGTGGAGGTTTGGCGGAGTGAGCTGAGGGGTTGGCGGAGTGGGGGGTTGGCGAAGTGGAGGTTGGCGGAATATGGGCTAGGCGGATTTCAGACTTGGCGGAGTGGGGGTTGGAGGAGTAGAGGTTTAGTTTTGTAATTTTTAGTACCTTTTTCAAACTGTTTTGTTTCACCCGCTAAGAATTAAAAGCTTTTCAATCGCGCCTCTAAATAAGGCTTTTTCCGTCTTAAACTCATTGTGTTGTGCATGTGCTGCTGAATTAGTTGAAGCAATTTTACTTTTTTCCAAGATCTCAATGGTACACAGCTGCAATGCAGTTTATTTACCCTAATAATCTCATTTAATTAGTCAGAATTTTTTAGCCAAGCCGATTTTAAACTATTTTAAAACGTACACTACACAATAATGAATCTTTATTTTTTCACGTTAATTAGCTACCCCAATCGTTAATCTCAACGTTTTTTTCGTAGGTAAATTTTTGGAATAACTAATTTATTCCCTCTGTGCGCGGAACGAACTGCAATCTGTTAATTACTAACCTTTTTGTCCCTATTTCAGTAAGAAATTTTCTACCAAATTGTACATTTGATTCTAATTTTTCCTCCACTGTCTTTTCAAATCTGAATAAGAAAACATCAATTAATAAAACAAATCTAAAAGGTAGTTTTTCATGCACCTTACTAGAAGTAGTCTATTTAGTTTTATTGTTCTTTACTAAAGTCGTGAATCAACGAAATGGCAAGCAGTAAGTAGTATTTAATGCACGAATACTGCAAATACTGCAAAACTTACTTTTTATAGTTTATAAATGAGGGAATGCAAAATGAAAATATAAATCCAATAAATAAATTTAATTAAAGTAGAAGCAACTGCATTACAGGTGAAGGAGATGTTATGGAGGTGAGGGAGATGCTATGGAGGTGAGGGATATGTTAATGGAGGTGAGGGAGATGTTATGGAGGTGAGGGAGATGTTATGGAGGTGAGGGAGATGTTATGGAGGTGAGGGAGATGTTATGGAGGTGAGGGAGATGTTATGGAGGTGAGGGATGTGTTACGGAGGTGAGGGAGATGTTATGGAGGTGAGGGAGATGTTATGGACGTAAGGGAGATGTTATTGAGGTGAGGGAGATGTTATGGAGGTGAGGGAGATGTTATGGAGGTGAGGGAGATGTTATGGAGGTGAGGGAGATGTTATGGAGGTGAGGGAGATGTTATGGAGGTGAGGGAGTCGTTGTGCAGTGGAGTGGCATCACACAGACGGCACCACAGTACTTTCAGTCTCTTGACCGCAGGTAAATCTTCTAGCATCTAAAAGTTCGCAGATTTCGCTGAGTCCTTCGCTGCTGCTGCTGCTGCAGCTTCCACTGACCTTATCCGCCTCTTCATCAAAGTCTGTATTGGCAAGCGTAGAATTCAGTTGATTTGATCGTGAACTGCGAAAGTAATTTGCTTTTTTGATTGAAAATCTTCTGCTGTCAGAAACTGCTTTTACGTCTGGTTGTTGCTTTTGTAGACAGCATCTGCCGCTTTGGGTTGACAGAATCTGCAACTGTGAGTTGCTGCCCCTGCTAGAGCAACAGCAGCAGCAACTGTCGATTAGCAGGGAGCCTGCGTTAGTCAGTGAGCGAACCAGTTGATTTCGTCGGCAGTGGCAGATGCACAGTGCCAGAGCCAGGCCAGCAGTCAGGTTCATCAGCACGAACAGCGCTGCAGATAGAAGCTTCGCCAGGTGAATTGAACTGATTGACGCAAGGTAAGCCTCGATTATTGCTGTATCATTGCCGCTGTGATTGCAGTGGCCACATGACGGTGCGGTGCCAGTTGCCATCAGTAGTTAACTTGACCGCTTTTGTTGTCAGACATTGTCGATTGGGTCCGTTACGCAGTGTCGGTATTAACTGCAAGTGACGAGCCAAGATACCGATGTCTTTAGGTGAATCCTAACTCTGTCTGTCTGTCTGTCTTAGTGTCTGTCTGTCTTAGTGTCTGTCTGTCTGTCTGTCTGTCTGTCTGTCTGTCTGTCTGTCTGTCTGTCTGTCTGTCTGTCTGTCTGTCTGTCTGTCTGTCTTAGTGTCTGTCTGTCTGTCTGTCTGTCTGTCTTAGTGTCTGTCTGTCTGTCTGTCTGTCTTAGTGTCTGTCTGTCTGTCTGTCTTAGTGTCTGTCTGTCTGTCTGTCTGTCTGTCTGTCTGTCTGTCTGTCTGTCTTAGTGTCTGTCTGTCTGTCTGTCTGTCTGTCTGTCTGTCTGTCTGTCTGTCTGTCTTAGTGTCTGTCTGTCTGTCTGTCTTAGTGTCTGTCTGTCTGTCTGTCTGTCTGTGTCTGTGTGTGTGTCTGTTTGTTTGTCTGTCTGTCTCTGTCTTTCTGTCTGTCTGTCTGTCTGTCTGTCTGTCTGACTGTCTGTCTGTCTGTCTTAGTGTCTGTCTGTCTGTCTGTCTGTCTGTCTGTCTGACTGTCTGTCTGTCTGTCTGTCTGTGTGTTTTTCTGTTCGTGTTTCTCATATAATGCAGTTCCTATAATAGTCCTTAAGAACCAATGAGCCATACCATTTGCTAATAAATAAATACTAGTATGAATCCTCTATTGCGCACTCCAGTTCAGTGCTTAAAATGGTTGCCGCAGGCTGATAAGTGCAGCTGCTGGTAAATCTAACGATACGTGATATTACAGCAGCTTGAAATCACGCGAAACTACGAGCGTACGCTCGTATAATCTTTATTGGGTGAAAGAGGAAGAGGGGAAGAGGAGAGAGGAGAGGGGGAGAGAGGGAGAGGGGGAGAGAGGGAGAGGGGGAGAGAGGGATAGATAGAGGGTGAGCAACAGAGATAGACAGCACTGAATTCGTAGAGAATGCTGACATTTTTATGACCTTTACAGCATTCCTGATTTGCAGAAAAGGATATAGCAGAAATAACAGTTAGACATATATGGATATTCGTTTGCATTTACTGCAGTCGTAGCCGAAGCTGCCGAGTCTTATTTTTCTAACTATGCAGTTTTCTGTACGTGCAGTAATTTTTAATCGAATGGACTTGCAGAAGTGTTATCGAATGCTGGTCCTTGTATGTGTAGACTACCTGTGTTTTAGGACTGTTTTCAGGGGAGAGAGATGTTCTCATTTGGTATTCTCATGAGAAAAAGTTCTCATTTGGTGTTCACGAGGTGTTCTTATGTGATGTTCTCATGGGTTGTTCTCATGGGGTGTTTTTCATGGCGTGTTCTCATGGGGTGTTCTCATGGGGTGTTCTCATAGGGTGTTCTCATGGGGTGTTCTCATGGGTTGTTCTCATGGGGTGTTTTTCATGGCGTGTTCTCATGTGGTGTTCTCATGGGGTGTTCTCATGGGGTGTTCTCATGGGTTGTTCTCATGGGGTGTTTTTCATGGCGTGTTCTCATGGGGTGTTCTCATGGGGTGTTCTCATGGGGTGTTCTCATGGGTTGTTCTCATGGGGTGTTTTTCATGGCGTGTTCTCATGGGGTGTTCTCATGGGGTGTTCTCATGGGGTGTTCTCATGGGTTGTTCTCATGGGGTGTTTTTCATGGCGTGTTCTCATGGGGTGTTCTCATGGGGTGTTCTCATGGGGTGTTCTCATGGGGTGTTCTCATGGGGTGTTCTCATGGAGTGTTCTCATGGTGTGTTTTTCATGGCGTGTTCTCATGGGGTGTTCTCATGGGGTGTTCTCATGGGGTGTTCTCATGGGGTGTTCTCATGGGGTGTTCTCATGGGGTGTTCTCATGGGGTGTTCTCATGGGGTGTTCTCATGGGGTGTTCTCATGGGGTGTTCTCATGGGGTGTTCTCATAGGGTGTTCTCATGGGGTGTTCTCATGGGGTGTTCTCATGGGGTGTTCTCATGGGGTGTTCTCATGGGGTGTTCTCATGGTATGTTTCGACGGATAATTTTATTGGGTTTCTTAAAGTTAGAAAAAATGCACACTTGCCTTTATATAGCAACAAACTGATCTGCAGAATTAAGAAAAGAAAATGAAAGCTTCTCCCAGTTCTCAATTCAGCCTTCAGTTTTGGAGAAATTCACCAGAACGCAATTCAGAACGCAAGCCAATGGTTAATTTATCTATCTGAAATTTCCAGCCTAAGTGTCTAGTAGCCAACTCGTTCTCACTGGTGTTCTACACCACTTTTAAAAATAGAAAATTTTATTATTACCGTAAACGTAGACGGTGTAAGTGCGTTTCTATTTTATTGTCGATTCGAGGAGGCTGAGAACCTCGGTGAGAACTGCTTTCGGCCAGGGTTCCTAAATAGAAGCCACATAGTCTAGCCGAGTGTGATGGCAGCTAACTTTGTAGGCGTTTTAAATTCTTTCAAGACTACGAAAAGTTTTTCTGACCCGTTAGAAAGTACCAAACGTCCTCTCCGACAGGGACAGAGCAAAGCGTACATGCCTGACGATTATAAAGTCAACGGGCCGCTGTCACCAAAGGCATGACAAGCCAAGGTGTCGCAATGACAACCAAAGGTGTCGCAAGCCTACCTGCAATTTTTTATAATCCTTATCTTTATTATTGGATTTCTATTGGCTGGCTAACTTGCATATCACCAATACATTCCTTCCCCCAGTAGGACTCTATTGGCTGGCTGACTTTCCACACATCGCCAATATATTCCTTCCTCTCAGCCAGATTCTATTGGCTGGCTGACTTTCCATACATCGCCAATACATTCCTTCCCCTCAGTCAGATTCTATTGGCTGGCCGAATTTCCGTACATCGCCAATACATTCCTTCCCCTCAGTCGGATTCTATTGGCTGTCTGACTTTCCATGTATCACCAATACATTCCTTCCCCTCAGTCGGATTCTATTGGCTGTCTGACTTTCCATGTATCACTAATACATTCCTTCTCCTTAGTCGGATTTTATTGGCTGGCTGACTTTCCATACATCGCCAATATATTTATTCCTCTCAGCCAGATTTTATTGGCTGGCTGATCGCAATACATTTCTTCCCCCCAGTCGGATTCTATTGGCTGGCTGACTTTCCATAGACAAAAATAAATGACCAGTCAAGAGAGAAAAGAAAATATTTCATACAGACTTAAAGATAATGATGGAAGCTGCTAAACAGATGTGTACTAAATGGAATTAAACGGGTGGCAAAGCCCGACCGCTTTCAATCGAGCCGGGAAAGCAAGTATGAATGCATTGTGCTTTCTTTCTCTAGACAAATGTTACGCAAACGACAGCAAAGCGGGTATTAGGCGGGAAAATAAATAATCATTAGACATTGTTAGCCAAAAAGAAACAGTTTAATTGGACGTTGTCTCGCAGATTTTATAAAAAAAACTTTTAAGCAAGAATGCATCGAGAAGGAAAATAACAAAGACGATGACTACTCAAGACTTTCAAAGCTTTGAGTTGAGAGCGAAGTTTTTGTGCAGCGAGTGTCACGGAATCGTCTGTTTTAGCTTAGAAGAAATTTCATTTTGGAATTATTGGCCAGTGTTGCTTTTCAGTGCAGAAATTTAGGGGTTGATGGCCGACTCAAATGCCAAGTTCAGTTCTGTTCGATCTCAACTCCTGTCGGTGACATCGTCTCCTCGAGCGTCGCCTGTGACTCGTCTAAGGTTCAAAGGATCAAAGTTATGAGCCAGAAACGTTTAAAGCAACGACGATTTTACCTCACTCAGCCACAACCCCCAATATCACCCTTCAGCCACAACCCTCCCCCAATATCTCCCTTCAGCCACACCTCCCCCAATATCACCTCTCAGCCACACCCCCGCCAATAGCACCCCTCAGCCACAGCCCCGCCCCCAACATCACCCCTCAGTCACACCCCTACCCCCAATATCACCCCTCAGCCACAACCCCACGCCAATCACCCCTCAGCCACAACCCCCCAATATCACCTCTCAGCCACAACCCCTCTCCCAATATCACCCCTCAGCCACAACCCCTACCCAATATCACCCCTCAGCCACAACCCTCCCCCAACATCACCCCTCAGCCACACCCCCGCCCCCAATATTACCCCTCAGCCACAACCCCACGCCAATCACCCCTCAGCCACAACCCCCAATATCACCCCTCAGCCACAACCCTCCCCCAATATCACCCCTCAGCTACAACCCCACGCCAATATCGCCCCTCAGCCACAACCCCCCAATATCACCCCTCAGCCACAACCCCTCTCCCAATATCACCCCTCAGCCACAACCCCTCTCCCAATATCACCCCTCAGCCACAACCCCCACCCAATATCACCCCTCAGCCACAACCCCCACCCAATATCACCCCTCAGCCACAACCCTCCCCCAATATCACCCCTCAGCCACAACCCTCCCCCAATATCACCCCTCAGCTACAACCCTCCCCCAATATCACCCCTCAGCTACAACCCTCCCCCAATATCACCCCTCAGCCACAACCCTCCCCCAATACCACCCCTCAGCCACAACCCCTCTCCCAATATCACCCCTCAGCCACAACCCTCACCCAATATCACCCCTCAGCCACAACCCCCACCCAATATCACCCCTCAGCCACAACCCTCCCCCAATATCACCCCTCAGCCACAACCCCCACCCAATATCACCCCTCAGCCACAACCCCCACCCAATATCACCCCTCAGCCACAACCCTCCCCCAATATCACCCCTCAGCCACAACCCTCCCCAATATCACCCCTCAGCCACAACCCTCCCCAATATCACCCCTCAGCCACAACCCTCCCCAATATCACCCCTCAGCCACAACCCTCCCCCAATACCACCCCTCAGCCACAACCCTCCCCCAATATCACCCCTCAGCCACAACCCTCCCCCAATATCACCCCTCAGCCACAACCCTCCCCCAATATCACCCCTCAGCCACAACCCTCCCCCAATATCACCCCTCAGCCACACCCCCTCACCGCTAGAGTCGCAGTCGTGAATGCTCAAATTCTGATTAGTGGCAGACGGCGAACTGTCGAAATCAACCTCATCGAAATCGTCATCCCCGAGTGGATCGTCCAGCTCTGGCGGCGAGCGAGACGTAAACGCTGGCGGCTGCTCCTTGTTGGCATTGTCCTCGTGGCGCGGGTCGCACACGACGGTTTTCTTCTTCTTCTTGCTGCTCGCAGAAGTAGACGAGGTGGTGGCGGCACCGCTGGAGAAAGCGGCTCCGGTGTCGACGGCCTCGGCTGTGTTGGCCGTGTCGCCGCCCTGCGGATGCTGCCGACTGTCGGAGCCTTCGCTGCAGCCGCTGAAGCCGCTGCTGCCCAGAGTTCCGCGTCTGGGATTAATCGAGGTGTTTGAATTAGGTGTTTTCAAGGCTCTAATTTGGGGGGTTTAGGCCTCCAATTTGGGGTGTTTATGGCTCTAATTTGGGCTGTTTATGGCTCTAATTTGGTGTGTTTGACTACAATTTGGTGTTTAAGGCTCCGATTTAGGGTGTTTTAGGATTCAATTTGAAGTGTTTTAAGGCTGTAATTTGGTGTGTTGAAGGATCTAATTTAGGGTGTGTTTAAGACTGTAATTTGTTGTGTTGAAGGATCTAATTTAGGGTGTTTAAGGCTCCAATTCAAGGTGTGTTTAAGGCTCTAATTTGGTGTGTTGACGGATCTAACTTAGGGTGTTTAAGCTCCAGTTTAGGATGTTTTTAAGGCTGTAATTTGGTGTGTTGAAGGATCTAATTTAGGGTGTGTTTAAGGCTGTAATTTGGTTTGTTGAAGGATCTAATTTAGGGTGTGTTTAAGGCTCCAATTTAAGGTGTGTTGAAGAATCTAATTTAGGGTGTTTAAGGCTCCAGTTTAGGATGTGTTTAAGGCTCTAATTTTGGGGTGTTTATGGCTCCAATTCTCACCTGAGGTGCTGTCGAACCATGGATAGTCGAGCCATCAAGATTTGCTCCTTACGCCGAGCTCCATCGTTGTCGGCGCTGTCAACTTCGTCGGTGGTGACGCTTAGAGCGTTCGTTGACGCCAAGTTGCTCTGATTTTTGCCGCCCTTCTTGTCCTTCTTGGCTTTCTTATCCTCCTTGCTGCCCTTGCTCATGTTGTCACCTGCGCCAGCGTTGCTGTTGTAGAAACTCGGGAAAGCCTTGAACATCTCGATTCGATTGTCGTTGACAAAGATTTCAGCGCAGTTTCGCTTGTACAGATCGCCGCATAGGGACTGCATGGCCACCTCCTCCGGCACTGACGGATGTCAATTAGGTCAATTATCCCTGATCCCGATATCCCTGATCCCGATATCCCTGATCCCGATATCCCTGATCCCGATATCCCTGATCCCGATATCCCTGATCCCGATATCCCTGATCCCGATATCCCTGATCCCGATATCCCTGATCCCGATATCCCTGATCCCGATATCCCTGATCCCGATATCCCTGATCCCGATATCCCTGATCCCGATATCCCTGATCCCGATATCCCTGATCCCGATATCCCTGATCCCGATATCCCTGATCCCGATATCCCTGATCCCGATATCCCTGATCCCGATATCCCTGATCCCGATATCCCTGATCCCGATATCCCTGATCCCGATATCCCTGATCCCGATATCCCTGATCCCGATATCCCTGATCCCGATATCCCTGATCCCGATATCCCTGATCCCGATATCCCTGATCCCGATATCCCTGATCCCGATATCCCTGATCCCGATATCCCTGATCCCGATATCCCTGATCCCGATATCCCTGATCCCGATATCCCTGATCCCGATATCCCTGATCCCGATATCCCTGATCCCGATATCCCTGATCCCGATATCCCTGATCCCGATATCCCTGATCCCGATATCCCTGATCCCGATATCCCTGATCCCGATATCCCTGATCCCGATATCCCTGATCCCGATATCCCTGATCCCGATATCCCTGATCCCGATATCCCTGATCCCGATATCCCTGATCCCGATATCCCTGATCCCGATATCCCTGATCCCGATATCCCTGATCCCGATATCCCTGATCCCGATATCCCTGATCCCGATATCCCTGATCCCGATATCCCTGATCCCGATATCCCTGATCCCGATATCCCTGATCCCGATATCCCTGATCCCGATATCCCTGATCCCGATTCCTCACCAGCTGGAGCTCCCTGAATCTTGGCTTTGCCAGCACGTTTGTCTCCTTCGAAGCAGCCAAGGGTGAACCGGAAGTCGGCCCTGGAGTCCAGGCCGAGTTTGGAGAACACCGGGTCCACCATGTTAAGCACGGTGGTCTCCGGCTTGGCGAACACGGTGATTGAGGTCGACCAAATGTCGTAGTATGCGGGAAGGTACTTGTCGTTTGCCTGGGGGAGAGTGAGATGCGGTCGGGGTCTTTAGTAAGATCCCATGGAAACGTGGGATGTCTCGGGGATCTTTTAGAATTTTAGGGGATCTGGAAAGAATATTAAGGTGATGCATGCATTGGGGAGCTCGGGAATATCTAGATATTCCCTAGATATCTAGGGAATCTGGAATGATCTATAATAATCTTGAAGGTATCTAGAAGGGATCTCAAAGGGGATCACAAGGGGATCGCAAAGGATTTCAATATGCTCTCAAGCAGATCTAAAGGGGACTTTTTTGGGATTTCAAAGGAATTTCAAAAGGATCTCAAAGGGATCCGAAGTGGATCTTTAGAAGATCTCAGAGGGATTTTATTTACGGAGATCCCGAGGAGATTATGGGGGAATCTCGAAAAAAATCTTAGGGTGATACATGCATTGGGGATCTCGAGAAAATATTTAAGGGGAACTGGAGTGATCTTAAAGGGATCTCAATGGGATCTTAAAGAGATCTCAGAGGGATCTCAACAGGGCGTAAAGGGAATCTCAAGGGGATCTCATGGGGATCTCAAGAAGACCTCAGGGAAATCTTATCTTCAGTTGATCTCAATGGGCTTTCATCTTAGGGGATCTCGAGGGGATCTATCATGAAAGGAGCTGGTAATAAAACAGCCAAAACAGGAAATTAAGCCAAGACTGCAGGTGCAGCATCACTAAGACAGTTCCTCATCATCCGTAAATCCAGGCCCCACCTTCGGCACAGTGCCTTGACCACCAGCCAGCTTTTTCATTCGCTGTTTGTAGGCGCAGAAATCCGCCCAGCGCTTCTCCGAGGCGTCCTTCTTAAACCGGAAGGTGAACCGGATCCAATCCGGGTAGATCGGAATCCTCACTTCGCCCTTCTTCGGCTTCTTTTTCTGGCCGCAGGTTTGCTTGAAGTCGTCAATCAGCTTTTTCTGACGAATCTAGAAATGAAGCGAAAGTTAAGGAAAAAATGTTGCTAATGGATGTAGTCAGTTCTGCTTTTTAATCTAAGCTTGTTTTTTAATTTAAAGAAGCCCCGTTTTAGGGCCGTTATATACGCTTGTACTTTTTTCTCTTTCCCCTTTCGATTTTAAAAAAGGCCGTACAGACAGACAGACAGACAGACAGACAGACAGACAGACAGACAGACAGACAGACAGACAGACAGACAGACAGACAGACAGACAGACAGACAGACAGACAGACAGACAGACAGACTAACCTGAGAATCGTACGGCTGGCCAAGGTCAACGTTGCGCCATCTGTCAAGCACTCTCTGGGTTGGGTGCTCGTGCGCTTTCACCATGAGAAAGTTGGTCTCGATGCTGCTTCTGTCAACCACTTTGAATTTCATGTTTAGCAGGGCTCGAAGGCGTCTGGCGTACGCAAATGATTTCTCGTACTCGTCAATGAGAGCGTAGTCTGCGAGAGCGGGAGTGTTGGGTGAGGTTTATTGGATGTTAGGTGAATCTAATTGGGTGTCGGATTAGGCTAATTGGGTGTCGGGTGAGGCTAATTAGTCAGGTGTGACGTGAGGCTAATTGGATGTCAGGTGAGGCTAGTGAGTTGGGTGAGTTGTTTCAGTTCAGGCTGATTGTTTGGGTGTCAGGTGTCAGGTGTCAAATGTCAGGTTCAGGTGAAGCTGATTGGCTGGATGTCAGGTGTCAGGTGTCAGGTGTCAGGTGTCAGGTGAAGCTGATTGGTTGGGTGTCGGGTGTCAGATGTCAGGTGTCAGGTGTCAGGTGAAGCTGATTGGTTGGGTGTCAGGCGTCAGGTGTCAGGTGTCAGATTTCAGGTGTCAGGTTTCAGGTGTCAATTTTCAGGTGTCAGGTGTCAGGTTTCAGGTGTCAATTTTCAGGTGTCAGGTGTCAGGTTTCAGGTGTCAATTGTCAGGTGTCAGGTTTCAGGTGTCAATTGTCAGGTGTCAGGTGTTAGGTGTCAGGTGTCAGGTGTCAGGTGTTAGGTGTCAGGTGTCAGGTGTTAGATGTCAGGTGTCAGGTGTCAGGTGTCTGGTGTCTGGTGTCAGGTGTCAGGTGTCAGTTGTCAGGTGTCAGGTGTCAGGTGTCAGGTGTCAGGTGTTAGGTGTCAGGTGTCAGGTGTCAGGTGTCAGGTGTCAGGTGTCAGGTGTCAGGTGTCAGGTGTCAGGTGTCAGGTGTCAGGTGTCAGGTGTCAGGTGTCAGGTGTCAGGTGTCAGATTTCAGGCGTCAGGTGAGGCCAAACCAGTTTCCTCGATCTCCTCGGGCTCGTCTTCCGGTTCCTCGTATTGAACTTCAACTTTTCCCTCTTCTATAAGCTTTGACGTGTCGATGATTTCTGTTTGACGCGAGGTGGCCTGTTTAACCAGAGCGTTGGCACCTAAAGTGCAAGAAAGTTATTTCATCAGCATTAAGTACACAGACACTGTCTGAAATCAGACAAGTTGGTCGAAAAAATTCTAAAACTTACCTTTTGCTACCGCGTTCTCATTTGACACCTCTGAAAAAGGTAATAAATTTTCACTTAAATCATCCCAATAGGAATTTACAAATTTCGATTTCATTCACCTTCAAGCTGAGATTCGGCATTGGAATTTTGAACCTCTGAAAGTAGATTATCGTTGTTTAAATAACTTGCATAGCAACCAATATTAAAGACAGTAGTAACGCTAAATTAGTAATTTACCTGGTTCAGAGACTTCCGACAGACACTCGTGCATCTGCGATAGGTCGCTGGTGCCGCCGGTTCCGCTGACGCTGACGGCACGCTGGAAGACTCGAGGACGAACAGCTCCTTCGCGTCTGCTGTTGTTGGTCTGGAGATCCAACATCGAGGCGGAACTCCTGGTGGTTGAGTGGGCCTGCGGCTCCTGCTCATTCTGTTGCTTGGCATCACAGTCGGGCTTTGGACTGCGGCGGCTGCTGCTGCTGCTGCTACTGTTGTTGTTGAACGACTGGAAGCTACTGTCAGCTGTTAGCTGACGCTGGCGGCGTTCTCGCCGCTTCTTTGAAGTCGGCTGCCGCATCCAAAGCTCCGGGGAGGCCGCCTGCGGCTGCGCGACGGTGGAGCTGCAATGGTTGGCGAGTGTTGTGCACGAGGGCCGTGGGCACCATGGCGCAAACGTCTTTCGTCTGAGGCCATTCTGCCCGACTTTCTAATCGTGTCGTCGCATGTACAGCAGACATGTACACTGTTAAATCAATGCGGCCGAAATCAGAATTGAACTAGGAGTCAAGAGTCAGGCGCGATTTACCGCAGGTCTTTCTTGGTGATTGGGTTTTTTTCCCATTCGTCCTAACCTTCTCCAATCCGTCACAGCCCTCTCCAATCCGTCACAGCCCTCTCCAATCCGTCACAGCCCTCTCCAATCCGTCCCAACCCTTTCCAATCCGTCACAGCCCTCTCCAATCCGTCCCAACCCTTTCCAATCCGTCACAGCCCTCTCCAATCCGTCACAGCCCTCTCCAATCCGTCCCAACCCTCTCCAATCCGTCAAAGCCCTCTCCGATCCGTCCCAGCCCGCTCCAATCCATCCCAGCCCTCTCCAATCCGTCCCAGCTCTCTCCGATCCGTCCCAGCCCTCTCTGATCCGTCCCAGCCCTCTCTGATCCGTCCCAGCTCTCTCCGATCCGTCACAGCCCTCTCTGATCCGTCCCAGCTCTCTCCGATCCGTCCCAGCCCTCTCTGATCCGTCCCAGCCCTCTCTGATCCGTCCCAGCCCTCTCTGATCCGTCCCAGCCCTCTCTGATCCGTCCCAGCCCTCTCCAATCCGTCACAGCCCTCTCTGATCCGTCCCAGCCCTCTCCAATCCGTCAAAGCCCTCTCCGATCCGTCCCAGCCCGCTCCAATCCGTCCCAGCTCTCTCCGATCCGTCCCAGCCCTCTCTGATCCGTCCCAGCCCTCTCTGATCCGTCCCAGCCCTCTCTGATCCGTCCCAGCCCTCTCCAATCCGTCACAGCCCTCTCTGATCCGTCCCAGCCCTCTCCAATCCGTCAAAGCCCTCTCCAATCCGTCCCAGCCCTCTCCGATCCGTCCCAGCCCTCCTCAAGACTCAATCCGCCCAAAACTCTTCATATAGCTCGTAAAATACTCACTCTTTTGTTCGAAGTGGCCTGAGTTTCTCCGCTTTCTGGCAACTGTCGTAGGGGCTGGACGATTTCTGCGGCTCGCCAATTGAGAATGGCGAATCAGACAGAAGTACGGAGCGCCTGTACTTTCGACAGTCGCTTGACACGGTTTTCATTCGTACTAGACGATTCTTGTAAGCTGACGAACTGGCTAACATCGCGTCTCTTAAAGAAGTTGTTTTCTTTGCTCAAAATGCAAAATGACGAACTCAAAAAGATGCTCAGATAAAAGATTGCGGTTAGTTTGGGCTTTGAGGCTTAATTATTTCCTGTATTTGATGGTGATTAGATCAAGGTTCAGGCCATAGACAATGTAGCTTTCGCGTTCGACGTGTCACTCACAGACGAGAAAGAAAAAGCAATATGCTATGGGGCAGACATTAGGCTGATATGCACATTGTATACTCTCAAATTTATGTGAGATATGATTAATAGAACCTATGTATGCATAGAATCTATGTGATTAATAGAACCAGGGGTCTTGACGCGAGTCCCGTTTCCTCTTTCTATCTGTTCTTGCGAGACTTGTTTACCGCTGGCCTTCATTGGTGGCTGAGTCGTCTTTGCATCTGCTGCAACCCTCTCCGATCCGCTCCAACCCTATCCGATCCGCTCCAACCCTATCCGATCCGCTCCAACCCTCTCCGATCCGCTCCAACCCTCTCCGATCCGCTCCCACCCTCTCCGATCCGCTCCCACCCTCTCCGATCCGCTCCCACCCTCTCCGATCCGCTCCCACCCTCTCTGATCCGCTCCAACCCTCTCCAATCCGCTCCAACCCTCTCCGATCCGCTCCAACCCTCTCCGATCCGCTCCCACCCTCTCCGATCCGCTCCCACCCTCTCCGATCCGCTCCCACCCTCTCTGATCCGCTCCAACCCTCTCCGATCCGCTCCCACCCTCTCCGATCCGCTCCCACCCTCTCCGATCCGCTCCCACCCTCTCCGATCCGCTCCAACCCTCTCCGATCCGCTCCAACCCTCTCTGATCCGCTCCAACCCTTTCCGATCCGCTCCAACCCTCTCCGATCCGCTCCAACCCTTTCCGATCCGCTCCAACCCTCTCCGATCCGCTCCCACCCTCTCCAATCCGCTCCCACCCTCTCCAATCCGCTCCCACCCTCTCCAATCCGCCCCAAGCCTTCGCAATCCGATCCGCTCCATACCAATCGATAGCCCACCCCTATTGCCTTCCTCAACGATGTACATTCTCTTAGTCGCTCTAGCTAATGTACATTATTAGTACAGCAATCGTTTAACGAAGTCAAAGCCACTAAGTGTCTTTCTTTTTGTTAATAATAGAAAGCTTTCCCACCCCTCAATATTGCCTTTCCTTAGCAATGTACATTCTCTCAGTCACGCTAGCCAATGTACATTAGGACAGCAATCGATGTACACGCTTTATCAAGTCTGGATAACGCCACTAAGTGCCTTTTGTTTTTTCTTAACAATAGAAAGCTTTATTAATTATTAATTTATTTAAATCCTGAGTACTTTACATGCCCCCATTTTGCAAGACAGTTTGAGAAGTTTCTTAATCTATTTTTATTGCATTTCTAAATGTCTATGGTTGAAATTACAATACTGTGTGTGTATTTTTAGTTAAAAAACTACCTTTAAAACTGTATATTGTATTTAACTCGTAAAACCTGCTACTCGTTGGCGGTGGCTAGGCAACTTATACTGGTTGAAGTTAGAACAAGAAGACTAAGCATACAGAATTTAACAACAATGTCAATAAGCGAATTAAAAGCATTAAGCACAATTGACGGATGTCAATCAAATTACTGCAACAATTGTCGTTGCAGGCTACAGACTCTGGTTAAACTGCGAGATTTTAGCTATGACAGGTGAGCAAGTATCAGGCCGGTCTTGGGTGCATTTATAGTTACCTGTCACCTGTTAGATAGATGATGTTAATTGTTAGACATCTACTGTCAGCTGTTAGACATCTACTGTCACCTGTTAGACATCTACTGTCACCTGTTAGACAGATGCTGTCACCTATTAGACAGATGCTGTCACCTATTAGACAGATACTGTCACCCATTAGACAGATGCTGTCACCCATTAGACAGATGCTGTCACCCATTAGACAGATGCTGTCACCTGTTAGACAGATGCTGTCACCCATTAGACAGATGCTGTCACCCATTAGACAGATGCTGTCACCTGTTAGACAGATGCTGTCACCCATTAGACAGATGCTGTCACCCATTAGACAGATGCTGTCACCCATTAGACAGATGCTGTCACCCATTAGACAGATGCTGTCACCCATTAGACAGATGCTGTCATCTGTTACATATGAAATCAAACCCAACCCCACCCCTAACGCAGCACAACAAGCAGCTTCATTAGCAACAGCATTTCAAACAGTCCATCGAATCTTTCACTGACCGAAAGTGCATTGGAGTCGGCATTTTGCAAATTCTGCGATTAGAGCTCCGGTAAGATATATTCCGATGGGCTTGCGTGTGCAGTTGCTATGTTCGGGAAAGTTTTATGGATTTACGGTGCTATTCATGCGCTAGATACACTCTGTTAGATACAATTGTATGTTAGAAAAACTTACCTGTTATAAGATACACTCACCTGTTAGATAAACTCACCTGTTAGATATATTCACCTGATAGATACATTCACCTGATAGATACACTGACCTGTTAGACACACTGACCTGTTAGACACACTGACCTGTTAGACACGCTCACCTGTTAGACACATTGACCTGTTAGACACACTGACCTGTTAGACACGCTCACTTGTTAGACACACTGACCTGTTAGACACACTCACCTGTTAGACACATTGACCTGTTAGACACACTGACCTGTTAGACACGCTCACTTGTTAGACACACTCACCTGTTAGACACATTGACCTGTTAGACACACTGACCTGTTAGACACACTCACCTGTTAGACACATTGACCTGTTAGACACACTGACCTGTTAGACACGCTCACTTGTTAGACACACTCACCTGTTAGATACGCTCACCTGTTAGACACACTCACCTGTTAGACACACTTACCTGTTAGACACACTGACCTGTTAGACACGCTCACCTGTTAGACACATTGACCTGTTAGATACGCTCACCTGTTAGACACACTGACCTGTTAGACACACTCACCTGTTAGACACATTGACCTGTTAGACACACTGACCTGTTAGACACACTTACCTGTTAGACACACTTACCTGTTAGACACACTCACCTGTTAGACACACTTACCTGTTAGACACAATCACCTGGTAGACACGCTCACTTGTTAAGATACACTCACCCGTTAGATACACTCACCTGTTAGACACGCTCACCTGTTAGATACACTCACCTGTTAGACACACTCACCTGTTAAACACACCCGCCTGTTAGACACACTCACCTGTTAAACACACCCGCCTGTTAGACACACTCACCTGTTAGACACACTCACCTGTTAAACACACCCGCCTGTTAGATACACTCACCTGTTAGACACGCTCACCTGTTAGACACACCCACCTGTTTCAGACCGTCACCTGTTACAAGCTGCAGCCCTCACCAATCCGATGGTGGAATCCAGAGCAGCCACAATATCAGCTTACCGACTACTCAATAGCGAGGAAAACTGGTCAAATTCGAACTGCGAATTCGACTCGGACTCGAATGCCAGACTGAACATTCGCAACAGCAGCAGCAGCACTCGCAGCGAACACAGCTCCGAGCAGGTTGCCAAGGCTTATCGCGAGGCTGACCAGCCTCTCCTAACCTTGGATTTCGGCTTGCAAAACTCTGTTAAAGCCTCCGTGAGGGTGGCTTCACCGGTTGAAGCCACTCACTGTTCTCGTAGCGCGTCACCCTGCGGAGGCTGCTCAAGGACTTCTGGCAGCGATTCTGGATCACGTTAGTGATGCCTCACTTGTGTTTCGATCTTAGCTGGCTATAAATTAATAATATGCAAAAATTCTATTCTTCATTGCTTTCGTGACAGCCGTCAGGAAGTCTCCAGAGTTGCCAGTTGAAATGGAAATGTTCGGCCCATACGATGGTGACTACAATTCAGGTAATTATCGGGGTACCACCTGTTGTTTGACATCTTTAGTAAGAATAATACTACTAATACTTGTAATGACGTCACAAAAGGCAACAACAAGAATGGCGCCAGGTAAAGGCGCTAGATCAATGTGCCAATAAGAATGGCGCCAGATAAAAGCGCCAATAGGAATGGCGCCAGATTAAGGCGCCGATAAGAATGGCGCCAGATAAAAATGCTAATTAAAATAGCGCCAGATAAAAGCGCCGTAAAGAATGGCGCCAGATAAAAGCGCCGTAAAGAATGGCGCCAGTTAAACCGCTGATAAGAATGGCGCCAGATTAAGGTGCCAATAAGAATGACGCCAGATTAAAGCGCCACTAAGCATGGCGCCAGATTGGGGCGCAAAGAAAATTGGCGCTAGATTAGAGCGCCAATAAGAATGGCGCCAGATAGACATGCAAATAAGAATGGCGCCAGGTTAAAGCGCCAATAAGCATGGCGCCAGATTGAGGCGCGAAGAAAATTGGCGCTAGATTAGAGCGCCAATAAGAATGGCGCCAGATAGACGTGCAAATAAGAATGGCGCCTGGTTAAAGCGCCAATAAGAATGGCGCCAGATTGAGGCGCGAAGAAAAATGGCGCTAGATTAAAGCGCCAATAATAATGGCGCCAGATTAAGGCGCCAATAAGAATGGCGCCCATCCAACCCGCAGCGGAGAGTCAGACGCGCCTTGAGCGCAGTTACAACATCAAGCTACAGCCGGCGGTTAAGCTCCACAGGACCATCGCGGACCCCCTGCCCGGGCAGCTCGACATGCGGCAGGTGCGACACAATTTCAAACTCGTGAAGCTGCGGCAGCATCCGATGCAGCTGGACGCTGAAGGTCGGAGGCTGGAGGATGTTGGCGTAAGCAGGCTGGACCATGTGAGTGGCTGATTTCCTTGGAAATTGCTGTTGTGTGCATTAAATCCTCGTGAAATTATCCCATCCTAGAATTATCCCATCCTAGATTTATCCCCACATAGAATTATCCCATTCTAGAATTATCCCATCCTAGATTTATCCCAACCTAGAATTATACCATCCTAGAATTATTCAACCCTAGGTAGAATTATCCCATCCTAATCTTAGAGTCATCCAATCTTAGAATGATCCCATCCTAGAATTAGAATATCTCAATATAGAACTATTTCAATATAGAATTATCCCATCCTAGAATTATCCCATCCTAGAATTATCCCATCGTAGAATTATCCCATCCTAGAATTATCCCATCGTAGAATTATCCCATCCTAGAATTATCCCATCCTAGAATTGTCGCGTTCTAGAAATATTAAATTCTAGCATTATTTCATCCTATAATAACTAGAATGATCCCACTCTAGTATGATCCCATTAAATTACGATAAAAAACTGCCCGTAGATCCTCAACCGGCGCCTTGTGCAGCTGCACAAAAACTCGCTGATAAAAGACGGCGGAAAAAGGCCGGACTCAGAGCTGAGCACCTCTGCCGCCTACCCCGAGTGGCTCAGCTTCCAGCTGCGAATAATGAAGACATTCGCCGCCACACGTTGGATGCTGTTTGTAGCTCAGCGAAAGAAGCTGCGCTCCTCTGAACCCGATAATATTGAACGGCGGGCCAACGTTCGAGTGAGCAAATTAATGGAATGCGATTCCTTGTTTGACTTGATCACGTGGACTGTCTGACTCATTCAAACACTGTCTGACTCATTCACATTCACTGTCTGACTCATTCTCATTCACACTCACTTCACTGTCTAACACATTCACACAATTTTTGACTCATTTACATTCACTTTCTGACTCATTCACACACTGACTGACTCATTCACACACTGACTGACTCATTCACACACTGACTGACTCATTCACACACTGACTGACTCATTCACACACTGTCTGACTCATTAAAAATCTGTCTGATTAATTCACAAGCTGTCTGACTCGTTCAGCCACCAGCTGACTCATTCACAGGTTGTCATAAATTTGAGAGTGCCTTATTAGTTTGCAAGCAACGTTTCTGTAATTTTACTATCATCAGTCTAACTGTAATTATTTTCAGATCACTACTCATACAAATCTATCTAGATATTACGAGCGTAGTTTTCAATTTTAAATTACAGTCTTCACATTTCCTCCTCTTTAATATGTAGGAGTCGCACAAGTACAATCCGAAGTACATTGACGTTTGGTCTACCAGCGTGTCAGTGTCCGTAAAGGATGGCAGTTTACTACGAGACGCAATTGATCCTGCTTTCGCTCGCGTGGGTCTTGACAAAAGGTCGGATTTTCGCTACAGTGTGGGCTGCTTTCTGGGAGACAAGCGGCAGAGTGGACCGAATAGCAGCCAGCTGATTGGTGGGTAATCTTTGAACCCTCACTGAGGCAAACCTAAACTACAGCCCTCACACGGGCCAATAAAACACACCCCTCACACGGGCCAATAAAACAACACCCTCACCCAGGCCAATTAAACCACACCCCTCACCCAGGCCAATCAAACCACACCCCTCACCCAGGCCAATTAAACCACACCCCTCACCCAGCCCAATCAAACCACACCCCTCACCCAAGCCAATTAAACCACACCCGTCACTTAGGTCAATTAAACCACACCCCTCCCACAGGCCAATTAAACCACACCCGTCTCTTAGGTCAATGAAACCACACCCCTCACCCAGGCCAATTAAACCACACCCCTCACCCAGGCCAATTAAACCACACCCCTCGCCCAGGCCAATTAAACCACACCCCTCCCACAGGCCAATTAAACCACACCCGTCACTTAGGTCAATGAAACCACACCCCTCACCCAGGCCAATTAAACCACACCCCTCACCCAGGCCAATTAAACCACACCCCTCACCCAGGCCAATTAAACCACACCCCTCACCCAGGCCAATTAAACCACACCCCTCACCCAGGCCAATTAAACCACACCCCTCCCACAGGCCAATTAAACCACACCCGTCACTTAGGTCAATGAAACCACACCCCTCACCCAGGCCAATTAAACCACACCCCTCACCCAGGCCAATTAAACCACACCCCTCGCCCAGGCTAATCAAACCACACCCCTCACCCAGGCCAATTAAACCACACCCCTCACCCAGGCCAATTAAACCACACCCCTCACCCAGCCCAATTAAACCACACCCTTCACCCAGGCCAATTAAACCACACCCGTCACTTAGGTCAATGAAACCACACCCCTCACCCAGGCCAATTAAACCAAACCCGTCAATCAATGCAAGTAAACCGCTTCATACCAACAGGCATTTAATCGGACCGTACTTAGTACTCAGGCTTTTGTCTGGTCAACTGACTCAATTTTTAACTTCTCTATCCGCAGTTCCGGTCGAAGTATTCCCTTCTACACCAGTTCGAGACCTCTACCGCATGAACGCATCCGAGATATTTCTAAACGACAACAAATTGATTCTGTTCGACGGCCTCCCAGAATCTGTGCACGGCTACCCTGGCTGGGGCAAAGATTTTAGGAAAGAAGAACCGAAACCAGCTGTGAAAAAGAAGGGCTGCTGCTCGTGTCGTTAATTAACTCGTATTAGCTAGAAAATTTAATAAAAGTTACTACATGTAAGAGTCCTGCAAGTAGGCAACTTGTGTATAGTCCTACTAACAGTAATACAATTTGCATTTTTTTCTACATACACTCTCATACGCAAGTCTCATTCTTACAAGTTAAGACTTCACTAGCAGCATCAATAAAATCGTATTATTGTTTTCTTTTTCTTTTGTTAAAAATAAGCCTAACAGAGCTGAAAACTATGAATTCTTACTGAGTTCATTTTTTTGTGGAGTTTTAAAGAATTTTCTGTGGTTTTGCTTGGGTAATTTATCCACTAAAGTATTCCATGTAAGACATTTATAAGAAATTATCAACGCTTTTTGCGGCGAAGTGCTCCGAAAAAATGTAACAATCTTTTCCCTATGTTAGACCTAACTGCAGGCTTATTTTTCTAATTTCCCAATTTATAATTTAATGGCAACAGATCAAGTTGGACTTTTATTATTCTTTGATTGTTGATTACTCCATTTTTCTGGCACATCGGTTGCGATAAATATCAAATAAATGTTTGTACGCTTTGGCCATTGACTAAACACTCGGAATCGGTCGCAATAATTAGAGAAGAATGGAAGAAGAGTTATTCTAAACTCGTACACCGCACATTCAGGACAATTACGAGCGTACTCGTAAACAGCACACCTCACCTCACCCCGCAACCCACACACCTAACCCCTCACCCCCACCCTCACCCCGATCATCCCTCGCCCCTCATTCCTCACCCAACACCCATCACCCCACACCCTTTACCCTCACCCCTCATCCCACACCCCTCACCCCTCACCCCACACCCCACACCCCTTACCCTCACCCGTCACCCCTCATCCTCACCCTCACCCCTCATCCTCACCCTCACCCCTCATCCCACACCCCTCACCCCTCACCCCACACCCCTCACCCCACACCCCTCACCCCACACCCCACACCCCTCACCCCACACCCCACACCCCTCACCCCACACCCCTTACCCTCACCCCTCATCCTCACCCTCACCCCTCATCCCACACCCCTCACCCCTCACCCCTCACCCCACACCCCTTACCCCTTACCCTCACCCGTCACCCGTCACCCTCAACCCTGCCCTCTCACCCCTCACCCTCTCCGGGCCAAGTAAACCAAGTAACCCATAGTAGTTTTTGGTCACTGTCTATTTTAAGAAATTTAGATCTAATTTAATTCAATTTTGGCATTCTGAAATTGTGAAAGATTCTAGAATTTTCTACGAGCTACATACCCTTTGCGTACGGTTAAACAGAAGTTTAACAGTCCAATCTATGACGCTACTGAAGATCCCGTAGCAATTAATTTAGTGCTCACTCGTTTGTTCACGTTGAGTAATTCGTATGTAGTTATTAAAGCAGCCCATGAGTCATAGACCATAAACTCGCGCTCTCTCTTTCTCCACTCCAGATGCTATTTATAGAACTCCCCGGCCAAGGCCCAAGCGTCGCGTCTGTGGTAAAAATCAATCCCAATGCATATATAAAACTAGAGCTTGACATGTTATGCATGATAGCTTGGCTCCGTACGTGATTGCTAAATTATCCTACTAACTTATAGAAGCCAAATTAATTGTAGCATTTCACCACCCAACGAAATGCCACCAACTAATCCTCAGAAGCAGGCCTATTTAACCGTGAGGGTTAAGATGCCGGTTGATGAAGCTGAACGGATGCTGGACTCAACAGTTGAAGCCGTGGCCAACTCTGGCGCCAGCGAAAGCGGCGACTGCGGCAGCCGCAGCCTCCTGACCAGCTCGGATCGAATACTTGGCCAGCCGAACTCTGAACCAATGATTGATTTTCGAGCTCACGACCTGTTCTATCTGGCAGTGCAGTATGTGCCCGTGAAAGGTCGGCCGCACCTGTAAGTGAAGTTTCGTATCCTGAAAGTACATTGCCGCACAACTAGCGCTGAATCTTAAGCGCCTTAGAAGGGCCATAGTGTTCACAGGCACGCCCCCGGTCAATTTAAGGTGAGGGGTTGTAAGCCCAGTGGTCAGAGCGTCAGACTCACGACTCACGACGGTCGGGGGTTCGATTCTCGATCCACTCGGAACAATTTGTGTCCTTGAGCAAGACACTTGACTCTGCATTGCTTCAGTTCACTCAGCTGTAAAATGGGTGCCAGCATTAGCTGGGGTAATTGAGGGTGTGTGGCGACCCTCCCAGTCCTTGGATTGAACAGCCGTACGCAGCCTTCAGATGCGCCGCGCAATAGCTGCGGCTGAGCTGTCGGTTGCACATCTGGCCATTGGGGCAAGTATAATCAATAATAATTATTAGTATTAAGGTGTCAAATGGAGCTCAAAAGCGTTAGTTAAAGTACATGAACTTCAGAAGGCGCAAGAGGCACTCAAAATGTGCACATGGCCTTACTATAAACAATTTCAGCTTATTTCAAAAATACCTGATGGTTTCCAAAAAGCAGACTGAGCAGCAAACGCAGAAGCAGCAACAACCGAATTCAGAAGAAGCATTGTTACCAATTGACAAACTGTTGACAATAATCGATATGAAAATTTATCGCAGCAGCAACCGGGAATTGATTGGCAGTCTGTCCCGTTGCGTTGAACTTCCCAACGCTCTTCCCAGTCTGCGAGTGCCCGGACTGACTCGAAGTGTTGAAACTGCAGCGGCTGGCGCTTCTAGCAGTGTGTTCTCGCTGGCTAACATTGTGACCGAGCGACTGGTGCAGGAGGCGAACAGTACAGCCGTTGGGGTGTGTGCCACTGTCTCTTAGGTGACCACTTCTGTCTCTTAGGTGACCGCCCTTGTCTCTTAGGTGACCGCCCGGCCCTGTCTCTTAGGTGACTACCCCTGTCTCTTAGGTGACCGCCCTTGTCTCTTAGGTGACCGCCCGGCCCTGTCTCTTAGGTGACCACCCCTGTCTCTTAGGTGACCGCCCTTGTCTCTTAGGTGACCGCCCGGCCCTGTCTCTTAGGTGACCACCCCTGTCTCTTAGGTGACCACCCCTGTCTCTTAGGTGACCGCCCCTGTCTCTTAAGTGACCGCCCCTGTCTCTTAGGTGACCGCCCCTGTCTCTTCGGTGGGCACCTTTTCTCTTGATAGGTAAACTCGTTAATACTCTGTTCAAGGGGTTGGTAACTAGAAAACTTCCATAAAAGTGTCTCTAGACCATATTGACCATGCAGGAGTATTTTAAGAGTAGGACTGTGTCTCTAGACTACGAGTGTCTCGAGACCATAGAACAAGGAGTGTCCTTAGACTATAGATTAGGAGTGTCTATAGATCATAGATCAGGAGTGTCTCTAGATCATAGATCAGGACTGTCTCTAGATCATAGATCAGTAGTGTCTCTAAACCATAGAGCAGAAGTTTATCAGAGCAGAAGCGTCTTTTGAAGCTTTCCTGTTCTAAGAGTTCTTAGATAGTTTAAGAACTGACACAGTGTATCAATTAACAATAATTCCCGTAATTATCCCCTCAAAAGATCCCCGGCTTCCATTCAATCTTCTTCGGCGTGTACAGTGTCCACCCTGGCGGCAAGTTTCGACTTGTGTCGCGTCGAGTCCAACCAATCAGCAACAGTGACGCAGTCGGCGACTTCCTTGCCGAGGGTCTGATCACCACAGACCATCGCACGGAGACCTGGACTGAGCCCAACCAGCTTCACCTGGTCTTCCCGGCTCCTCCGATTGCCACCAGACGGGAGAGTCTTCTGCGCCAGAAGTTGCAACAACAGCAACAACAACAACAACAGCAAAAGCAACAGTTTCAAGCGTCGAGACTGCAGCAACCAATGAAGTAGTTAAGACAAATGCGATTGAACTGACGTGCAATAACGGTACGGTTTTTCCCCGCAAAGTTTTTGATTTAAAAAAACTCATTTAAAAATGTTTTTGTTACATTTTTTTATAAAAATGATACTGAGTACTTTTATTGAATATGTCCAGAGACAGAAAGAGAAAAGTGCCGCTAAACTATGCTTTAAATAGATTCTAATGCACTTTTCTGCCGAAACTCAGAAAGGACGTAATGTCCTTTGTTGCCTTGCTTTGTGAACAAAATTGCTTAATTTTTACTGCTGGGAAAACGCTTACATTTTTACTGTAAGTAGAAATGTAAAAAAATTGTAGCATCTTTTCTCATTGTTTTGAAAGAAAGGGAAACTGTTTGCTTTTAAAAAGAAAACTCCAATCAGATTCTAATATCGACTTAATTTCCGTTTATTTACAAATTTTTGTTAAAACTATGTTAGCTAGAAACGAGAGTGGCTGTTGGAAAGAAGAATTAATGCTAAGTCAACATGAGATTATAAGATATTAGTAATGAAAATATTTTGCTCTGAAATGCAAAACCTGACAAGATGTAGAAATAATAATGCGACCTGCTTCGCAGTGAAAATCAGCTAAATTAATATTGAAAATTTACAATAGCAACGGGTATTGTTCGAACCCGGTCGGAACTCAGTATGTTATTTAAGAAGAATTCAAGGTACTGCATGTACTTTTAAATAAAAACTAACTAAAAGTCAAACATAACAAGCAAGAAATATTTGTTTTCAGCAATTCTTGTCTTAAGCGCTAAACCGTGAGCCAACCCAATTATTAGAGAGCCAGGTGTCAGAGTGGCGCCAACCCAGGTGTCAGAGTAGCACCACCCCAAGTGTCAGAGTGGCACCACCCAGGTGTCAGAGTAGCACCAACCCAGGTGTCAGAGTAGCACCAACCCAGGTGTCAGAGTGGCACCAACCCAGGTATCAGGGAGGTGCCAAGCCAGGTGTCAGGGTGGCACCAACCCAGGTGTCAGAGTGGCACCAGCCTAGGTGTCAGAGTGGCACCAGCCCAGGTGTCAGAGTGGCACCAGCCCAGGTGTCAGAGTGGCACCAGCCCAGGTGTCAGAGTGGCACCAACCCAGGTGTCAGGGTGGCACCAGCCCAGGTGTCAGAGTGGCACCAGCCCAGGTGTCAGAGTGGCACCAGCCCAGGTGTCAGAGTGGCACCAGCCCAGGTGTCAGAGTGGCACCAGCCCAGGTGTCAGGGTGGCGCCAAGTAAAAATAAATAAAGAACTAATACTAATATAGAAACCAAACTACGAACTAATAAAGAAACCGTTTATAAAGTACAGATGGTACTTTGGGCTGTTATTACACAGTGTCTAATACATAATTTTCATAGTTTAGACCCGTATGTCTGATAAAAATGACAGATTCAAAGCTAAAAATAATAATTCGTCCTTTTACTTCATCGCGAAATGGTCCGGGGCCATCAAAATTCCAAATTACGATAGTATAATAAGTAAAAAAATAAGTCAGGCATCCAAAGTTTTGTACTTGTAGAAGCTCACTAAATCACCTACCAGACGAGTTCCTCGCCGAATCA
Source organism: Macrostomum lignano (assembly GCA_002269645.1). NCBI lineage: Eukaryota > Metazoa > Platyhelminthes > Macrostomidae > Macrostomum > Macrostomum lignano. The sequence goes on along the minus strand of NIVC01000755.1, from coordinate 38,137 downwards.
ATGGTAAATATATCGAAATTGGTCACTTTACCAACATCGTTCTCAACAACCACGGCGAGCTCAGATTGCACTCGACTGTCGCTACGACTGGACAGTCTTAAATTGCTGCGGTGCCTCTGCGGACTCGACTGTTGGTCTCTGCTGGTTGGGCCGCTGTTCTCCTCAGGGAATTGTGTCTCATCCACGGCTTCGTTGTCGTAGTAGGCGTACCCGTCATCCAGGTGATGCTCCGTTGTTACAGCCGATGTTCCGGCTTCACCAGGGCTCGCAATGTACTGTTCTGACCGGTCTTTGACCAGGGATTTAATGCACAGAATCCCAGTAACCATGGCTAGCACGCTGATAACGCAGAACAGTATAATCTCGATGATGTCCGGCACAAGAGCCGGTACAATATTGAACCCGTGACGAAGACCGTTAAACAGCAGGTTCAACAAGAAGCTGATGGTACATAGCAGGCAGCCAACAACAAATGTTGCAATGAACGACCATTTCAAGCCCCGTTTGGCCGCCACAATGGCAAATGAGCCGGTCAGGATGGCGCACAGAATCGGCAGAACGGAGCCGAGTACGCTGAATGCCGTCACACCGCAGGCCGATTCGTTAGTCTTGCAGAATTCCTGAGACTCACGGATGCTCAGCAGAGCAACTGTGGCGGCCACACGCATCACAATACAGTTACCAGTCAGCACTAGGATGGCAATGCCTATGCGAAAGATGTGCCCAGCTGGGTAGGAGTTGTAGCTTAGACGTTCGTTGCCGTCTTTACAGCACATGGCATTGCTTGGTTATAGCGGTCTCGATGCTGTGCCGTGCTACTCGCTTTGCGTGTTGCCCATTTTTTATCTATGTTGATTTTCTTTCTTTTAAAGCTCCAGCGACCCTCCCTCCTCACTTCAGTCTCTATCTCTTTCCAAGCTTGCTCTGGCTGTATTTGTTCATAGGTGTCTCCCGGCAACTCTGCATCAAAATATGCGCAAGCACCGCCTACAGCTCTCTCTCTCTTTCTCCTTTCTCTCTCTCTCTCTCGCTCTTTTTATTCAAAGTTGCATCGCACGAGCGAAGGCTTCGTCTTATACTCACAGCTAGCTGAAATCTATCTTTAATAAGAAGCTTAGACCTCCTACTGTCCTACCTCTCTATCTGTCTAAATTCTCTTTTTACTGAAGAAATTTGAACGCCACCCAGCCAACGGTGATTAGTTAATATCAAGCTCTCCGCGTCTGCACAAACAGCCACCCAAAAATAAGAGAGACAAAAATGAGCAGCCACTCTCGAGCCTCTTACGACTAGCTTGAAATCAAGCCAGCACAGACCCTTTAGTCTGAGCAATGTGAACAATTTTAATGAGAAACTATTTTGATATTTTATAGTCCCATCTGTTTATCGTGTATGCCGCTCTGTCCTGCCATGGTAATGCTTGTTTTTGTTTTGGCCCTAGCCTAACGAAAAGTAGTTGCTGTGCGTGCGTGACAGCCACGGGTTTTCTGCGGTATTGACAGGTGTGCCCCAGTAAGAGGGGCCAGCGTTAATTACGTTAGCTTTTTGTGCTAGAACTTTTCAGAAGGCTTCAAATGCCAAGGTATCTATTCTTGGAGAAACATCGGGTCTACTCCTAAGATGACAAAAAATTCAAACAAAAAATTAATGAACTTCGTTATAAGGTGGTATGACAGTCTTAAATACTGAGGCGTAGCTATGGTCAGAGAAGTTAAGTAGAAAGACGGGTAGGGTGAGAGGTAGGTGAGAGAGGTAGGGCGAGAGGGGTAGGTTGAGGGAGGTAGGTGAGAGAGGTAGGGCGAGAGGGGTAGGTTGAGGGAGGTAGGTGAGAGAGGTAGGGCGAGAGGGGTAGGTTGAAAGAGGTAGGGTGAGGGAGGTAGGGCGAGAGAGGTAGGGTGAGAGAGGTAGGTGAGAGAGGTAGGGTAAGAGAGGTAAGAGAGGTAGCGTGAGAGAGGTAGGGTGAGAGAGGTAGGTGAGAGAGATAGGGTAAGAGAGGTAGGGTGAGAGAGGTTGGGTGAGAGAGGTAGGGTGAGAGAGGTAGGGTAAGAGAGGTAGAGTGAGAGAGGTACAGTAATTAGTGGAAGAGGTCGGTGATAAAGGTAGGTCAAGAGAAGTAAAGTGAGAGGTAGGATAAGATAAGATCCTTCTCTCTCCTTATCTCTCCTTCCCTCTCCTTATCTCTCCTTCCCTCTCCTTATCTCTCCTTCCCTCTCCTCTCTCCTTCTCTCTCCTTCTTTCTCCTTCTCTCTCCTCTCTCCTTCTCTCTCCTTCTTTCTCCTTCTTTCTCCTTCTTTCTCCTTCTTTCTCCTTCCCTCTCCTTATCTCTCCTTCCCTCTCCTTATCTCTCCTTCCCTCTCCTTATCTCTCCTTCCCTCTCCTCTCTCCTTCCCTCTCCTTATCTCTCCTTCCCTCTCCTTATCTCTCCTTCCCTCTCCTTATCTCTCCTTCTCTCTCCTTCTTTCTCCTTCTCTCTCCTCTCTCCTTCTCTCTCCTTCTTTCTCCTTCTTTCTCCTTCTTTCTCCTTCTCTCTCCTTTCTCCTTCCCTCTCCTCTCTCCTTCCCTCTCCTCTCTCTCGTTCTCTCTCTATTTCTCTCTCGTTCTCTCTCTATTTCTCTCTCGTTCTCTCTCTATTTCTCTCTCTTCTCTCTCTATTTCTCTCTCGTTCTCTCTCTATTTCTCTCTCGTTCTCTCTCCTTCTTTCTCCTTCTCTCTCCTTCTCTCTCCTTCCCTCTCCCCTCTCCTTCCCTCTCCTCTCTCCTTCTCTCTCCTTCCCTCTCCCCTCTCCTTCCCTCTCCTCTCTCCTTCCCTCTCCTCTCTCCTTCTCTCTCCTTCTCTCTCCCTCTCTCTCCTTCTCTCTCCTTCTCTCTCCTTCCCTCTCCTCTCTCTCCTTCTCTCTCCTTCTTTCTCCTTCTTTCTCCTTCTTTCTCCTTCTCTCTCCTTTCTCCTTCCCTCTCCTCTCTCCTTCCCTCTCCTCTCTCTCGTTCTCTCTCTATTTCTCTCTCGTTCTCTCTCTATTTCTCTCTCGTTCTCTCTCTATTTCTCTCTCTTCTCTCTCTATTTCTCTCTCGTTCTCTCTCTATTTCTCTCTCGTTCTCTCTCCTTCTTTCTCCTTCTCTCTCCTTCTCTCTCCTTCCCTCTCCCCTCTCCTTCCCTCTCCTCTCTCCTTCTCTCTCCTTCCCTCTCCCCTCTCCTTCCCTCTCCTCTCTCCTTCCCTCTCCTCTCTCCTTCTCTCTCCTTCTCTCTCCCTCTCTCTCCTTCTCTCTCCTTCTCTCTCCTTCCCTCTCCTCTCTCTCCTTGTTTCGTATCAAAGAAACGCTTCAATATTTTGGCCCTTTTGATTTTCCATTTGATTTTCAATGGCCAGACATCATTAAAAATAAATCAAGATTATATATATTAAATAACTATCAAGTATGCTTAAAATCTCGTTCATAAAATGCTACTATAAAGGAAAAAGTAGCATAGTCAAGGAAGATATGGATTCCTGGGCCATCCCATCCCCATTGGCCCAGCCAATAGGAGCGTGTTTTGTTGTGGTTCTTTCGAGAGTCTTTGCTCCCACGGTTACTTTATATTTCTTTTGGCTTAAATTGCCAGCTTTGTCTTTTTACATATAAATCTTATTTAACGTACAGTGTGGCTCACATTAAGTCATAGACATGGACAAGTCTGCTGTGGCCGATAAATAAAACTAAATCCACAGCACTTTTATGAGACAGTCCTCAGAGTCAAACCCGATAGTTTACTCGCGGCTTCTGAGCGAGCCGAGTACTTTGTCGTAGCGGTACAGTTGGTGTGGGCTGCTCTTGCATGCTCTGCTCCGTTCCGGGCAACTCGGTCGGGCTGTCAACAGCTTCAGGAGGTTTTGCTGGAGTTTCTTGTACTGCGGCTGATTCCTGCTTAAATTCCGTCTCCTCGACAGCCGCATCTTTCCCCTGGACCGGGTAGAGTCGCAACTGATCACGATGGGCCTTCTTGCACTGTCCATCGGCTAACCTGACCACCGCGGTGGTGCTTCCGGTTGGAAAAACAATCTTGGCCAGAGCAGCGGTGTTGCCCGCCTTGTACACCACGTCGTCACCTGAAGACCTACAGGAACTGAGTAGAGGTACTCGAATGGTCCTGCCCATCAGCTTCTCTGTCGGCGTGACTCCATGCTTTCCACGTGTGGCTCGTTAGAACAGCAGAAACCGATCTAGATTTTGTTGACTCAGTCCAGTGGCTCGCATCGCCTCCTTCACTGTTCGGACGAACCTTTCTGCGAGCCCGTTGCTTTGCGGGTGGTATGGCGGGGTTGTTACATGCTGGCAACCAACACTCTTCAGCCTATTGGTTGTCTCGGCAGATACAAAACTGCGTCCATTGTCAGTCACCAGAGTCCTGGGAATTCCGAGCTGCGAAAAAGTTCGTCGTAGCCGAGACACCACTGTGGCTGATTCCATGTCGTTAGTCAGATGGACTTCTGGGTAGCTTGAGAAAGAATCTACCAACACCAATAGGTACTGCCCATTTATTGGTCCCGCAAAGTCTGCATGTATACGATCCCACGGCTCTGTGGTATCTGGCCGGAACTGAGGTGATTCCGGTTGCTTGATTTGACCATCTTGCACATTGTACACCTGCTGATGTAGTCCATGACTTCCTTGTCCAAAGCTGGCCACCAGTATTGTGAGCGTATTAAAGACTTAGTCCTTTCCATGCCCAGGTGCGTCTAATGAGCTTCCTCCATGATCGTTTGTCTCAACGCACGCGGTGGAACTACTCTCAATCCTCTAATCACCAGTCCGTCTTCCATGGTTAGTTCGCTGGACACCATCTTGTAAGGCCGTAGGTCCTGGTGGTTAAAATTTCCAGTTCGGATCACTTCTTGGAGTTGTTGTAACTCCGGACATTGCTCGGAGTCGGACTGAATCCGCAATTGCTCAGTAGTTGAAGTCGGGTGAGCCAGTTCAACACTGCCAATGCTGAGTGTTTGCCCCTGTCCGGGTCCAAGAAGTCGAGACTGATACTGATACTGATACTCGTGCCGGTAACTCTTGGTCTGGTCCAAATACAAAAGTGAGCGGACGATTGTCGGTTATCAAAGTGAAATGCCTCCCTGCCGCCCCGTGTATAGTTGACACTGAATCGGGATTTTCTTGTCCTCGTGCACAAACTGTAGTGTGACGCAGATGGCATCCTTAGTCGGGCCTGTAATTGCTCCAATTGTGAACAGGTCTCCATTCATCGCTGGGGACTTGCTGGACACAAACTGCACTGAGTCGCAAACTGCGGCCTGTAGCGTCTGTCTTCGTCCGACACACCTTTTGAAAATGGTTCAGCTTGCCGCACTTGCGACAAGTCTTCCCGGTTGCCGGGCACTGCATTTTTCCATGCGATGACCCATATCGAGGACAAGTGGTGCTAGTGCTACGTTTGAACTTGCCGCGACTTTGCCCTTTCGACGATTGTCCTTTTGACTTGAGCACGCCGATCTTTATGACGGCCGTACTCTCTCCTTTTGGTGTGCACTTCATGATCTCCGTGGCTATTAAGGTGGAATGAGCCTCCACCTCGGCAGTCCTTGAAGTTCAAGCTATGATGGTCCTTGACCAAAAGCTTGCCTACGATCTGTTGATCCATCAGACCGCAGATAAGTTGGTCCCGCAGGCGCTCGTCCTTGTTATCGAATTTGCATTTCTCCGCCGCCCGCAAAAGCCGTTCAGCGAACGCCCGCACTGACTCTCCAGGCGTGCGCGTGCACTGTTGGAACGTGTACTGTTCAGCCAATACAAAGGTTGCCGGTACTGTAGTAGGGCATTATTTTAGGAACGGGAACTAGTTGCGGGGAAATATGCTTTTTGCCTACTATCAGTAGTTTCAACCCGGGGAAATAATTAGAGCTATTACCCCTATTAGGGGTAAATCGCTAGTTTTGGGGTTTCTCCAGAACTACAGAGCAGTTGGGCTCTGGTTTTGTCTCGCATAGAGGCGCCTAACCGCAGTACCTCTGTGAAACTTGTCTCTGCCTGGCTGAAAGCTTGTAATGAGTGAGTAGGCTGGGTTGGAGGGTAATAGTGGATCGGGAAGGGCTGTGGGTAGCTGTATAGGAAGGCAGGCCTATACCTGTACCAGTTGGTGCTCTGACGGTCCCCCTCGGAGTGCCCTCTGAGCGTACAGCCAGCGACCCCATTTAAGCAGGAGTGTGCCAGAACCAGGACTGAGTCTGAGCAGGACGAGACCGTTGGCACGGTCACTATAGAAATGGCGGGTTGGCGAAGCAAAGGGTGAAATAGTCCCGGCGATTAGCCCTCCTGCCGCTTCAAAGATAAGAGGCTGTCTTGGCAAGAGTACCCGGGGTCTAGTTGGGGGGGGGGGAGGCTCCTCGAGGGTTGCCACGGCCGTAGGGGCGGTCATATGACCGGTTTTTTGGCTTTTCTAACCCGGAAAAGGCACGGGCTTCCCTGATTGGTTCACTCAACCCCCTCTGGCCCCGGGGAGGTTTATGTACGTTTGGCAGAGTACCCGGGGGTGGTGGGTGGTCGGCCCCAGCATGGTAGCCACGGCCCTCGGCCTTCGGGCCAACCCTAATAGGCATGGGGTCTATCTAACCTGGTTTTTTGGGCACGGGCTTCCTGACTGGTATGTCGTTCCGCTGTCACTGTCCCCCGGGGAGGTTTTTGATCTGTCAATTGCCCTTTGTACAGTCCTCTTAGCTCCAATTAGGATCTCAGTGTACATAAGTACACTCCCAACCTGGAATTCATATTTATCTAGTGGCGTAAGAGCCTGATCAATGGCTGAGGCGCCGAATTACTTATTACTGTTACTGTTACAGAGCAGTTGGGCTCTTGGGAAAGCATCTTCTCCCGTCCTCCGACATGTTTGTTGCTGCTACACGTACTTAAAGTAATATAATTGAAAAATCTGCACGAAAAAAGAAAATAACAGCAATCCTTCTACAAGCTTTCAGGCTATTATATTTTAAGAATTGATTTCTAGTAATTAGCAGCAACAGTCGAGCTTGTGTATTTGGTGATAAAATGATCCAACATCACAGATGGAAGCAGAGAAAGCATGCACATGCGAAAAATGGATTTTTTAAATGAATCTTATTTACAAAGAAAGAGTCACGAACTGTAGTGTTAACTAATCAAACAGATTAACACAATAATCCTTTCATTGTAAAATCATTTTTAAAAAAAGACTAAATTGATCGGTTGACAAAGAAGAGACAAATTTGAGACAAAAAATGCTAGATATTTTACTCTCCTTGACATCCGACTACTTGACCAGCATTTTCTCTACTGCAACCCTAAATTTTACTATTTTATTTTCGGGCCGTGCAGAAAGCTCTGTCTAGGGTAGTCCGGTCTTGAAAAGCTAGTCTGGACTTGGATTTGGTGTGCAGAAACACAAAGTTAGACCGGTCTACTATAGACAGAACTAAGGTAGCTAGACCATAGACTATAGACTGAACTACCCAAGTCCGGACTAGCTAGTCTAGACTAAGCTTTCTGCATTTGGCCCTTCATGTTTTACCATAGACAGTCAATCGAGATAAAAGCGCCAAACAGACAGGGAAAACTCCGTTAGCATTTGTTGACAACATTTGGTTGTAGAGTCCTTCTGCTTTTGTACTTTCTGTTTGTACTTTCTGCTATTGTACTCTCTGTTTGTACTTTCTGCTATTGTACTTTCTGCTATTGTAATTTCTGTTTGTACTTTCTGCTATTGTACTTTCTGCTATTGTACTTTCTGCTATTGTACTTTCTGTTTGAACTTTCTGCTTTTGTACTTTCTGTTTGTGTACTTTCTGCTATTGTACTCTCTGTTTGTACTTTCTGCTATTGTACTCTCTGTTTGTACTTTCTGCTTTTGTACTTTCTGTTTGTGTACTTTCTGCTATTGTACTTTCTCTTTGTACTTTCTGATATTGTACTTTCTGTTTGTACCTTCTGCTTTTGTACTTTCTGTTTGTGTACTTTCTGCTATTGTACTTTCTGTTTGTACTTTCTGTTTTTGAAACGAAAATTTTAGGGGCAACCCATACACAGACAGTTCACATCCATGAGGGCCCATGAGGAGTGTATATGCTTTAAAGATTCGAAAGTCTGTGCCGCTCTACACCCTGTGTGAGGGTGAGTGCGAGTGCGTG
>NIVC01000755.1:15000-25000 GCA_002269645.1 Macrostomum lignano | reverse complement strand
AAGATTGCCAGACGGCTGCCAGAGCAGGTCGACAACGTCGGCGTGACCTTTCCGTTTGGCTACGTCGACTGGAGTTTCGCCCTGGTTGTTCTTGTGGTGCAGCTCGGCACCGCACTCCAGCAGCAGCTTAATGATCTTCTTGCGGCGCAGGGCTGCGGCTGGATGAATGGATTTTGAGCATTGGCTAGGGCTCTTATGAGCAATTATTGTGACAATTGTATGATCAGTAATTATGACTATTGTATGACCAATAATTATGACCTTATATAGCAAAAACGTATGACTGTTGAGTGAAAAATTATTATGACTGTTGTATGATTAATCATTGACTATAGTATGAACAATCGTTATGACTGTTGTATGACTGACTATTCCTTATGACTATTATATGACCAATCATATTAGTCCTTGAAAAAGCGATTGTTTCAAATATTATAAGCATTGATGACTATTGTATGTATTCAACATGGCTACTATGGGTATTGAATGGACCATTACTGTATGAGCGTTTGAAATGACCATTTTGAGCATTTTCTAAGCTTGTAAACAGGTACGAGGTATGATCATCACCAGCTTTTTGAACGAAAACTGTGCGTCCCTGTCTAAAACTAATGAGCACTGTTTTATGACCAAATAGCTGCACTGTCTAATGACCAATATGAGGAATGCCGATGGTCATCAGTAGCACACTGTATGACCAATATGAGCAATGCCAATTATCAACATGAGCCCACTGTATGACCATTATGAGCAATGTCAATTATCATCATGAGCACACTGTATGACCATTTCCTGTATGACTCTATAAGAAGTCTTATCTTAAAATGAGTTCAACCATCAAACAAAATTCGAAATTCGATGCGAACTTCAGTAATCTTTAATTACGAAATTTTCGTTTATCTTGTCAATGATATGTACTTTTATGGTCCCCTCTCGATTCCCTAATCCGAACACATTCTGTAGCTTGAGTTGAGATCAGTAGCCGTCTCTGAACAAGGCTGGGTCACTGCAACTAATTGAGTCTTGTCACGCAAATTAATGCAAGATCTGCTTGCAGGATGTGGTCTAACTGCCAAATCATATTTCAGCCACGCTACGACCTGTTATGCTGTGCATTGGATGCACCGTCAGGTTGGAGATTGTTAAACACGATTATAGAATTATAGAGCTTGTTAGACACGATTCTAGAACCTGTTAGACACGATTATAGAGCATGTTAGATACGATTCTAGAACCCGTTAGATACGATTCTAGAACCCGTTAGACACGATTCTAGAACCTGTTAGACACGATTCTAGAACCTGTTAGACACGGTTCTAGAACCTGTTAGACACGATTCTAGAACATTTTAAACACGATTCTAGAACCTGTTAGACACGATTATAGAGCCTGTTAGACACGATTATAGAGCCTGTTAGATACGATTCTAGAACCTGTTAGACATGATTCTAGAATCTGTTAGACATGATTCTAGAACATGTTAGAAACGATTATAGAACCTGTTAGACACGATTCTAGAGCCTGTTAGACACGATTCTAAAACCTGTTAGACACGATTAAAAAACTTGGTAGACACGCGATTATAGAACCTAGCTGTTTGATACAATTCTAGAACCTGTTAGACACGATTCAAGAACCTGTTAGACACGATTCTAGAGCCTGTTAGACACGATTCTAGAACCTGTTAGACACGGTTCTAGAACCTGTTAGACACGATTCTAGAACATTTTAAACACGATTCTAGAACCTGTTAGACACGATTATAGAGCCTGTTAGATACGATTCTAGAACCTGTTGGACATGATTCTCAAACATGTTAAACACGATTATAGAGCCTGTTAGACACGATTCTAAAACCTGTTAGACACGATTCTAAAACCTGTTAGACACGATTCTAGAACCTGTTAGACACGATTCTAGAACATTTAAACACGATTATAGAGCCTGTTAGACACGATTTTAAAACCTGTTAGACACGATTAAAAAACTTGTTAGACACGCGATTATGGAACCTAGCTGTTTGATACAATTCTAGAACCTGTTGGATACGATTCTAGCACGTCAGATAGACATTGCTCAGAATTCTGTTAGATACCGGACGAAAACTCACCAATATGCAGTGCGGTGTCGCCGTTCTTGTTCCGCATGTTCACCGGGGTCAGCGGGTGGGCGCTAAGCAGGATGCGGCTGACGCCAGCGTGCCCGTAGCGACAGGCGGTGTGCAGCGGCGAGTCACCGTAGGTGTTCGGCAGGGCGGGACTCGAGCCGCCGCACAGCAGCACCCTGGCACACTGGTTGTGGCCTGCCTGGGCGCTCAGGTGCAACGGAGTGGACTGTTGCCTGTTTGATGCGTTCGCGTCACTGCCTGCGGGATAGGGGGATAGATAGATAGATAGATAGATAGATAGATCGATAGATAGATAGATAGATAGATAGATAGATAGATAGATAGATAGATAGATAGATAGATAGATAGATAGATAGATAGATAGATAGATAGATAGATAGATAGATAGATAGATAGATAGATAGATAGATAGATAGATAGATAGATAGATAGATAGATAGATAGATAGATAGATAGATAGATAGATAGATAGATAGATAGATGGATAGATAGATAGATAGATAGATAGATAGATAGATAGATAGATAGATAGAAAGATAGATAGATGGATAGATAAACAGACAGACAGATAGATAGATAGACAGACAGATCTCTCACCTGCCCTGCAGAGGATATCCACAGTCATGCTGAACCCACTGAAAGCGGCTTCGTGCAGTGGTGAGTTCATGTTGAGTCGCTCTCGGTGATTGACATCAGCGCCCAGGCTGATGAGCACCTGGGTGCACTGCATGTGACCGGCGGCAGCGGCCAGGTGCAAAGCAGTTTTACCGCCGGCGTCGGTTTGATTCACCGGCGACAGCTGGTTGTCGAGGATCATCTTCACTATTTGCGTGTGACCGCAGGCTGCGGCGTGATGGAATGCTGACCGGCCCTCCTGTTAATGGGGTGAGGCAATCGGTTGCTGGGAGTACCGCGTTGCCCCAGATTGAAGTTTTCCTACGGTTTTGCTATGGTAATCGTTGCTATGGGAATTGTTGCTATGGGGATTGTCGCTATGGGAATTGTTGCTATGGGGATTGTTGCTATGGGGATTTTCGCTATAGGAATTGTTGCTATGGGAATTGTTGCTATGGGGATTTTCGCTATAGGAATTGTTGCTATGGGAATTGTTGCTACGGGAATTGTTGCTATGGGGATTGTTGCTATGGGGATTGTTGCTATGGGAATTGTCGCAATGGGGATTGTCGCTATGGGGATTGTCGCTATGGGGATTGTTGCTATGGGAGTTGTTGCTATGGGGATTGTCGCTATTAGCTGTAGTTACTATGCTGTAACAATTTACCAGCCTGATGGCCACACAGGAGCAGGGCAGTCTAGTCACGGTTGCGTAACTAAAACTGCCTGTAAATGTTTCTTCAAAATTTTTACTGACCAAAGTTGAAGCTCTTCTAGACATGGTCAATAAACTCGCAGAGCAGCTAAGAAAGATGAAAAGCCTGGTGAAAAATATAGAGAAAAAAGGTAGCAATCCGAAGTTTAGAGGCTGCAAGCGAAGGATGATGGGGGAGAGAGGAGGAACCTGCTCACAGCGCTGGCTTATATATCCCGCCCTACAAACGGGGATTTTCTTCCCCCTACCCCAAAGCTTTCAAGCGTTTTCCTTCTTTGTCTCCACTTCGCCTCAGGCTGTTTTTAACGGGGCGGCAGCTTTAAAGAGATTGATTTCACACGGTAAGCCGATACTCTCAAGCTTAATTCCTTTCCCACCTCAATGCGGCAGAAGGTGTTAGCAAGGCTGCCCCTATAAAAGTCTGCATCCAGACAGAGAGACTCTATTAGCTGCTCATGTACCCGCTGAGACGGTTTCATATGTCGGTACAATTATTCTGTAGTTATCATCTCTCGCTCACCTGATCGGGCGTGACTGGCACTTTAGCTCGGATCAGCTCGCCAACCTGTCCCACATCGCCTCGGGCAGCTGCCAGTCGCAGCTTCCCAGCCTGGCTCAGCATCCCAGCTCAGCTTGGGGGCAGGGAGATGTGAATTGGCTGAAATTAAAAAAATGCACGAATATTAGGGTGTGAAAGTTTGACTCGTCAATCATCAACTATGGCCTACTGTGGTTAATAAAATGTTTTCTAAATACAATGCAATTAAAAGAAATAACTATCTTCACGGACTACATACTGTGTTCACAGAGTACATGTTGTGTTCACACAGTATATTCTTTGCTCACACAATCTATCCTATGTTCACATAATAAATTTTCGTGTTCACACAATCCATCCCATGTTCACACAATGCATTAGCTGTGTTCACACAATCCATCCCATGTTCACACTATGCATTAGCTGTGTTCACACAATCCATCCCATGTTCACACAATGCATTAGCTGTGTTCACACAATACATCTCATGTTCACACAATACATCCCGTATTCACACAATACATCCCATGTTCACACAATGCATCCAATGTTCACACAATACATCCCATGTTCACACAATGCATCCAATGTTCACACAATACATCCCGTGTTCACACAATACATTCAGTAATCACACAATACATCCCGTGTTCACACAATCCATCCCATGTTCACACAATACATCCCATGTTCACACAATGCATCCAATGTTCACACAATACATCCCGTGTTCACACAATACATTCAGTAATCACACAATACATCCCGTGTTCACACAATACATCCCATGTTCACACAATACATCCCGTGTTCACACAATCCATCCCATGTTCACACAATACATCCAATGTTCACACAATACATCCCGTGTTCACACAATACATCCCATGTTCACACAATACATCCCATGTTCACACAATGCATCCAATGTTCACACAATACATCCCGTGTTCACACAATGCATTCCATGTTCACACAATACATCCTATGTTCACACAATGCATTCCATGTTCACACAATACATCCTATGTTCACACAATGCATTCCATGTTCGCATATAAGCTTCGCAAGTCCAGTTGACGTGAAAATAAAAATTTGGAAGGTTCCTCAATGGAAATCGGCAGTGGTGTCTGCTTTATACAGTGACTAATATAACCTGCTGGTGGGTTGAAAAACAGCGATAAAACCTTGCACTTTTAACGACGCCAACTAAGCCGGTCTTGATCTCTAACTAGCTGCGCAGGTAGCTGAAAAAGACCTTCAAGTAAAAGACCCCTGCCTGAGGTTGGGCCATGCGGTTATATTATTTTGCACTTGCCTGACTCATAAGTAGATGCCCAATTGTTATCTTTTCGCTGATAGCAACCTGCAGTAACACACCAGAAAAGCTCCTGACTATAGTTTTGATTAGACTACATCAGATCAGATTGGATTGGATTAGATTCAATTTGATTAGAGTCGATTAGATTAGATTTGATTTGATTAAATTAGATTAGATTAACTAAGACTAGATTTGATTTGATTCGGTTAGATTAGATTAAACAATATTACATTAGATTACATTAGATTGGATTAGATCGGATTGGATTAGATCAAATTAGACTAGATTAGATTATATTAGTTTGGATTAGTTTAAATTAGACTAGAATATATAGGATTATATTAGACTAGATTATAATAAATTAGATTGAATTAGATCAGATTAGATCGGATTTGATAGATTGGATTAGCTTAGATTAGATCAGATTAGATCAGATTAGATTGGGGCGAAATGTAGATCTATATTCACGATTTAAACAAAAAATTCTAAAACTTTAACCAGCAACTTTTAACCTGAAAATAACCTGCTTCGCTGTTACCCACTCAGAGTAAAAGATTATCATCGCTACAAGCGAGCTGCGCAGCGAGAAAGAGGCTGACTTCGCTACATTGGACCGGTAATAACTACTGCCTTATTACCGTAGACCTTAACCGGAATTTCTGCGCTATCAATTCCTACTGATTCCCACGCTGCATTCTCCCCCCCCCCAAAAAAAAGTGATAAGCAACAGGTTAGAAGGCCGAGGTCAAGGTGTCCGGCATGTTGGCCGGAAACTGATGAAGCAAAAGAAAAGATATGAAGAAAAATGGCAGCAGTTCCTGTGGATAGAGGATTGTATTGCTTTCTTCTCCGCATTGGGGTATCGCATCAGAAGGTATCGCCAGCATTCAATGCTAGTTTAGACTGCCAGTCAGTTAACTTCCCAGATTGCTAGAATCGAAATCCCCTTTTTAGTCTAAAGTTGAAATTATCCTTTAGATGTTTGCGTGGAACTGCGGCTCAAATAACCAAATCGAACAGTACTAGATGACATTCAACTGACCAAAATCAATCAGCACTAAAGGACCAGCAACTGACCAAAATTAATCAATACTAAATGACCAGCAACTGACCAAAATCATTCAATACTAGATGACCAGCAACTGACCAAAATCAATCAATACTAGATGACCAGCAACTGACCAAAATCAATCAATACTAGATGACCAGCAACTGACCAACTTCAATCAATACTAAATGACCAGCAACTGACCAAAATCAATCAATACTAGATGAACAGCAACTGACCAAAATCAATCAATACTAGATGACCAGCAACTGACCAAAATCAATCAATACTAGATGACCAGCAACTGACCAAAATCAATCAATACTAGATGACCAGCAACTGACCAAAATCAATCAGCACTAAATGACCAGCAACTGACCAAAATTAATCAGTACTAAATGACCAGCAACTGACCAAAATGATTAAATGCTAGATGACCAGCAACTGACCAAAATCAATCAATACTAGATGACCAGCAACTGACCAAAATCAATCAATACTAGATGACCAGCAACTGACCAAAATCAATCAGCACTAAATGACCAGCAACTGACCAAAATTAATCAGTACTAAATGACCAGCAACTGACCAAAATGATTCAATGCTAGATGACCAGCAACTGACCAAAATCAATCAATACTAGATGACCAGCAACTGACCAAAATCAATCAGCACTAGATGACCAGCAACTGACCAACTTCAATCACTACTAGATGACCAGCAACTGACCAAAATCAATCAGTACTAAATGACCAGCAACTGACCAAAATCAATCAGCACTAGATGACCAGCAACTGACCAACTTCAATCACTACTAGATGACCAGCAACTGACCAAAATCAATCAGCACTAGATGACCAGCAACTGACCAAAATCAATCACTACTAGATGACCAGCAACTGACCAACTTCAATCAATACTAGATGACCAGCAACTGACCAAAATCAATCAATACTAGATGACCAGCAACTGACCAACTTCAATCAATACTAGATGACCAGCAACTGACCAAAATCAATCAATACTAGATGACCAGCAACTGACCAACTTCAATCAATACTAGATGACCAGCAACTGACCAAAATCAATCAATACTAGATGACCAGCAACTGACCAACTTCAATCAATACTAGATGACCAGCAACTGACCAAAATCAATCAGTACTAGATGACCAGCAACTGACCAACTTCAATCACTACTAGATGACCAGCAACTGACCAAAATCAATCAGCACTAGATGACCAGCAACTGACCAACTTCAATCAATACTAGATGACCAGCAACTGACCAAAATCAATCAATACTAGATGACCAGCAACTGACCAACTTCAATCAATACTAAATGACCAGCAACTGACCACAATCAATCAATACTAGATGACCAGCAACTGACCAACTTCAATCAATACTAGATGACCAGCAACTGACCAACTTCAATCACTACTAGATGACCAGCAACTGACCAACTTCAATCAATACTAGATGACCAGCAACTGACCAAAATCAATCAGCACTAGATGACCAGCAACTGACCAACTTCAATCACTACTAGATGACCAGCAACTGACCAAAATCAATCAATACTAGATGACCAGCAACTGACCAACTTCAATCACTACTAGATGACCAGCAACTGACCAAAATCAATCAGTACTAGATGACCAGCAACTGACCAACTTCAATCACTACTAGATGACCAGCAACTGACCAAAATCAATCAGCACTAGATGACCAGCAACTGACCAACTTCAATCACTACTAGATGACCAGCAACTGACCAACTTCAATCAATACTAGATGACCAGCAACTGACCAAAATCAATCAATACTAAATGACCAGCAACTGACCAACTTCAATCAATACTAAATGACCAGCAACTGACCACAATCAATCAATACTAGATGACCAGCAACTGACCACAATCAATCAATACTAAATGACCAGCAACTGACCACAATCAATCAATACTAGATGACCAGCAACTGACCAACTTTATTCAATACTAGATGACCAGCAACTGACCAACTTCAATCAATACTAAATGACCAGCAACTGACCACAATCAATCAATACTAGATGACCAGCAACTGACCACAATCAATCAATACTAAATGACCAGCAACTGACCACAATCAATCAATACTAGATGACCAGCAACTGACCAAAATCAATCAATACTAGATGACCAGCAACTGACCAAAATCAATCAGCACTAAATGACCAGCAACTGACCAACTTCAATCACTACTAGATGACCAGCAACTGACCAACTTCAATCAATACTAGATGACCAGCAACTGACCAAAATCAATCAATACTAGATGACCAGCAACTGACCACAATCAATCAATACTAAATGACCAGCAACTGACCACAATCAATCAATACTAGATGACCAGCAACTGACCAACTTTATTCAATACTAGATGACCAGCAACTGACCAACTTCAATCAATACTAAATGACCAGCAACTGACCACAATCAATCAATACTAGATGACCAGCAACTGACCACAATCAATCAATACTAAATGACCAGCAACTGACCACAATCAATCAATACTAGATGACCAGCAACTGACCAACTTCAATCAATACTAGATGACCAGCAACTGACCAAAATCAATCAATACTAGATGACCAGCAACTGACCAAAATCAATCAGCACTAAATGACCAGCAACTGACCAAAATTAATCAGTACTAAATGACCAGCAACTGACCAAAATGATTCAATGCTAGATGACCAGCAACTGACCAAAATCAATCAATACTAGATGACCAGCAACTGACCAAAATCAATCAGCACTAGATGACCAGCAACTGACCAACTTCAATCACTACTAGATGACCAGCAACTGACCAACTTCAATCAATACTAGATGACCAGCAACTGACCAACTTCAATCACTACTAGATGACCAGCAACTGACCAACTTCAATCAATACTAGATGACCAGCAACTGACCAACTTCAATCACTACTAGATGACCAGCAACTGACCAAAATCAATCAGCACTAGATGACCAGCAACTGACCAACTTCAATCACTACTAGATGACCAGCAACTGACCAAAATCAATCAGCACTAGATGACCAGCAACTGACCAACTTCAATCACTACTAGATGACCAGCAACTGACCAACTTCAATCAATACTAGATGACCAGCAACTGACCAAAATCAATCACTACTAGATGACCAGCAACTGACCAACTTCAATCAATACTAAATGACCAGCAACTGACCACAATCAATCAATACTAGATGACCAGCAACTGACCACAATCAATCAATACTAAATGACCAGCAACTGACCACAATCAATCAATACTAGATGACCAGCAACTGACCAACTTTATTCAATACTAGATGACCAGCAACTGACCAACTTCAATCACTACTAGATGACCAGCAACTGACCAAAATCAATCAGCACTAGATGACCAGCAACTGACCAACTTCAATCACTACTAGATGACCAGCAACTGACCAACTTCAATCAATACTAGATGACCAGCAACTGACCAAAATCAATCAATACTAGATGACCAGCAACTGACCAACTTCAATCAATACTAAATGACCAGCAACTGACCACAATCAATCAATACTAGATGACCAGCAACTGACC
>NIVC01000755.1:0-10000 GCA_002269645.1 Macrostomum lignano | reverse complement strand
CTCAGCAACTCCCCACTGAGCCATGGCATCTCAGCAACTCCCCACTGAGCCATGGCATCTCAGCAACTCCCCATTGAGCCAATTGGCATCTCAGCAACTCCCCATTGAGCCATGACATCTCAGCAACTCCCCACTGAGCCATGGCATCTCAGCAACTCCCCATTGAGCCAATTGGCATCTCAGCAACTCCCCACTGAGCCATGACATCTCAGCAACTCCCCACTGAGCCATGGCATCTCAGCAACTCCCCATTGAGCCAATTGGCATCTCAGCAACTCCCCACTGAGCCATGGCATCTCAGCAACTCCCCACTGAGCCATGGCATCTCAGCAACTCCCCATTGAGCCAATTGGCATCTCAGCAACTCCCCACTGAGCCATGACATCTCAGCAACTCCCCACTGAGCCATGGCATCTCAGCAACTCCCCACTGAGCTAATTGACATCTCAGCAACTCCCCACTGAGCCATGACATCTCAGCAACTCCCCACTGAGCCATGGCATCTCAGCAACTCCCCACTGAGCCATGGCATCTCAGCAACTCCCCACTGAGCCATGGCATCTCAGCAACTCCCCATTGAGCCAATTGGCATCTCAGCAACTCCCCACTGAGCCATGACATCTCAGCAACTCCCCACTGAGCCATGGCATCTCAGCAACTCCCCATTGAGCCAATTGGCATCTCAGCAACTCCCCACTGAGCCATGGCATCTCAGCAACTCCCCACTGAGCCATGGCATCTCAGCAACTCCCCATTGAGCCAATTGGCATCTCAGCAACTCCCCACTGAGCCATGACATCTCAGCAACTCCCCACTGAGCCATGGCATCTCAGCAACTCCCCACTGAGCTAATTGACATCTCAGCAACTCCCCACTGAGCCATGACATCTCAGCAACTCCCCACTGAGCCATGACATCTCAGCAACTCCCCACTGAGCCATGGCATCTCAGCAACTCCCCACTGAGCCATGGCATCTCAGCAACTCCCCATTGAGCCAATTGGCATCTCAGCAACTCCCCCCATTGAGCCAATTGGCATCTCAGCAACTCCCCACTGAGCCTTAATAATGAGGGTTCGCTAAAAAGTATAGGCAATCCAGACAATCGCTCTTAAGTCTCCCTGGCCCGGGCCTCTAAGCCTGATAATAATCCCCAATGAGTCAAAGCCCAGGCCCTCATTGTGCCACAGTCTTCTCATTCTATTTCCGGCCGGGCTCAGCCGGTGCCTCAGAGTTCATAAAGAAGCGCCGGAGCAAAACCATCTGGAGAAGAGCTCTATGCTCTGGCTCCTCAGCTGGGGCTAGGCTATGATTAGCTGGGTTGCCGGCTGCGAAAGGGATTGAGAATAACAACAGGAAATCATCGCTTAAGTGGATTTTCAAGAACATTAATATAACCTTCTCTGTTATTCTGTTACGCTAAATTGACACCTTGTCTGACACTAAATTTACTTAGGCCCACTCTGACACTAAAATTTAATGAGGCAATCTCTGACACTAAATTTACTGACGATTTCTCTGACACTAAATTTGATGATGGTTTCTCTGACACTGAATTTGGTGACGGCTTCTCTGACACTGAATTTGGTGACGGCTTCTCTGACACTGAATTTGGTGACGGCTTCTCTGACACTGAATTTGGTGACGGCTTCTCTGACACTGAATTTGGTGACGATTTCTCTGACACTAAATTTGATGACGATTTCTCCGACACTAAATTTGATGACGATTTCTCCGACACTAAATTTACTGACGATTTCTCTGAAACTAAATTTGATGACGGTTTCTGACACTAAATTTAATGACGATTTCTCTGACACTAAATTTGATGACGGTTTCTCTGACACTAAATTTGGTGACGATTTCTGACACTAAATTTACTGACGGTTTCTGACACTAAACTTACTGACGGTTTCTCTGACACTAAATATACTGACGGTTTCTGACACTAAATTTACTGACGATTTTCTCTGACACTAAATTTACTGACGGTTTCTCTGACACTAAATTTGATGACGGTTTCTCTGACACTAAATTTAATGACGGTTTCTGACACTAAATTTACTGACGATTTCTCTGACACAAAATTTACTGACGGTTTCTCTGACACAAAATTTACTGACGGTTTCTCTGACACTAAATTTACTGACGATTTCTTTGACACTAAATTTACTGATGGTTTCTCTGACACTAAATATACTGACGGTTTCTGACACTAAATTTACTGACGATTTTCTCTGACACTAAATTTACTGACGGTTTCTCTGACACTAAATATACTGACGGTTTCTGACACTAAATTTACTGACGATTTTCTCTGACACTAAATTTACTGACGGTTTCTCCGACATTAAATTTACTGACGGTTTCTGACACTAAACTTACTGACGGTTTCTCTGACACTAAATATACTGACGGTTTCTCTGACACAAAATTTACTGATGGTTTCTCTGACACTAAATTTACTGACGATTTCTCTGACACTAAATTTACTGACGATTTCTTTGACACTAAATTTAATGACGATTTCTCTGACACTAAATTTAATGACGGTTTCTCTGACACTAAATTTAATGACGGTTTCTCTGACACTAAATTTAATGACGGTTTCTCCGACATTAAATTTACTGATGGTTTCTCTGACACTAAATTTACTGACGGTTTCTCTGACACTAAATTTACTGACGGTTTCTCTGACACTAAATTTAATGACGGTTTCTCTGACACTAAATTTACTGACGGTTTCTCTGACACTAAATTTACTGACGATTTTTCTGACACTAAATTTGATGACGGTTTCTGACACAAAATTTACTGACGATTTCTCTGACACTAAATATAATGACGGTTTCTCTGACACTAAATTTAATGACGGTTTCTCTGACACTAAATTTAATGACGGTTTCTCTGACACTAAATTTAATGACGGTTTCTCTGACACTAAATTTACTGACGATTTTTTCTGACACTAAATTTGATGACGGTTTCTCTGACACTAAATTTAATGACGGTTTCTGACACAAAATTTACTGACGATTTCTCTGACACTAAATTTAATGACGGTTTCTCTGACACTAAATTTAATGACGGTTTCTCTGACACTAAATTTAATGACGGTTTCTCTGACACTAAATTTAATTACGATTTCTCTGACACTAAATTTAATG
Source organism: Macrostomum lignano (assembly GCA_002269645.1). Lineage (NCBI taxonomy): Eukaryota > Metazoa > Platyhelminthes > Macrostomidae > Macrostomum > Macrostomum lignano. Next base: position 6,834 of record NIVC01000755.1, on the reverse strand, counting down.
ACGGTTTCTCTGAAACTAAATTTAATGACGATTTCTCTGACACTAAATATAATGACGGTTTCTCTGACACTAAATTTAATGACGGTTTCTCTGACACTAAATTTAATGACGGTTTCTCTGACACTAAATTTAATGACGGTTTCTCTGACACTAAATTTAATGACGATTTCTCTGACACTAAATTTAATGACGGTTTCTCTGACACTAAATTTAATGACGGTTTCTCTGACACTAAATTTAATGACGGTTTCTCTGACACTAAATTTAATGACGGTTTCTCTGACACTAAATTTAATGACGATTTCTCTGACACTAAATTTAATGACGGTTTCTCTGACACTAAATTTAATGACGGTTTCTCTGACACTAAATTTAATGACGGTTTCTCTGACACTAAATTTAATGACGATTTCCCTGACACTAAATTTAATGACGGTTTCTCTGACACTAAATTTAATGACGGTTTCTCTGACACTAAATTTAATGACGGTTTCTCTGACACTAAATTTAATGACGGTTTCTCTGACACTAAATTTAATGACGATTTCTCTGACACTAAATTTAATGACGGTTTCTCTGACACTAAATTTAATGACGGTTTCTCTGACACTAAATTTAATGACGGTTTCTCTGACACTAAATTTAATGACGGTTTCTCTGACACTAAATTTAATGACGATTTCTCTGACACTAAATTTAATGACGATTTCTCTGACACTAAATTTAATGACGGTTTCTCTGACACTAAATTTAATGACGGTTTCTCTGACACTAAATTTAATGACGGTTTCTCTGACACTAAATATAATGACGGTTTCTCTGACACTAAATTTAATGACGGTTTCTCTGACACTAAATTTAATGACGGTTTCTCTGACACTAAATTTAATGACGGTTTCTCTGACACTAAATTTAATGACGGTTTCTCTGACACTAAATTTAATGACGGTTTCTCTGACACTAAATTTAATGACGGTTTCTCTGACACTAAATTTAATGACGATTTCTCTGACACTAAATTTAATGACGGTTTTTCTGAAAGAAAGTTTGACAGAAATGGCTAAACTATGCAGACAATTATTATTTAATAATTTTATTGATTCGATTGGAACTTTCACCTCTATTAGCTCTATGCGCTTGGCATAAAATCCCTACAAAAAGAGATAGAAAATCCTCTTTGAGGTGTAAAGAATTAGTTTTATAAGCTAAGTCGGGGGCATTAGTATCAAGGAGTAGCTGAAATGCTGACTCACATTTTTCTCTTTCAGTTCTATAGAGAGGCCAGTTTTTCCGCAATTTGCAATTAGCCAAATTATTTTCTGACAAGAAATTGAGTCGAAAGAGATTTCCTTTCCTTTCATCATCTTTCTGAAAAGCTTTCCTGTCTTACCTGTTGAGCTGATTGGAAATAGCCGCGTCTTCTGCAATATATTTGACTATTTTAATATTTTTGCTGCCTCATGTCCTGTTGTTGCATTTCTAATCGTTGTTATGCGGTTTATTACCGTTGCTATATGGTTTCTTACTGTTGCTATGCGGTTTCTTACCGCTGCTATATGGTTTCTTACCGTTGTTCTATGGTTTCTTACTGTTGCTATGCGGTTTCTTATCGTTGCTATGCGGTTTCTTACTGTTGCTATACAGTTTCTTACTGTTGCTATGCGGTTTCTTACTGTTGCTATGCGGTTTCTTACCGCTGCTATATGGTTTCTTACCGTTGTTCTGTTGTTTCTTACTGTTGCTATGCGGTTTCTTACTGTTGCTATGCGGTTTCTTACCGTTGTTCTATGGTTTCTTACTGTTGCTATGCGGTTTCTTGCTGTTGCTATGCGGTTTCTTACTGTTGCTATGCGGTTTCTTACTGTTGCTATGCGGTTTCTTACTGTTGCTATGCGGTTTCTTACTGTTGCTATGCGGTTTCTTACCGTTGCTATGCGGTTTCTTACCGTTGCTATACACAATTTCTAACCGTTGCTAGACTGTTTCTAACCGTTGCTATGCGCTTATATCTGCTACTATGTAGTACTTAACCCCAACTATGAGTTCAAACCGAGACTATGCGGTTTTTTTTACCGTTGCAACTTATAAACTCCAAATTCCTTCTTATCTAACGTGACTAGAATTAATTTCATTAAAAATTAATTGAGCATCTCGTTAACCTTTCTGCCTAGCCTTTGTGTCTTGTCAGCTTCGACTAGAACGAGAACCCCGGCAGAGGGAATTGAGACTGCCGCGGGAGGAAAAAGGTGAACCTATTAACCAAAATCGATCTCACGGATGTGCTCACACTGGGAAAAATTCCTGGTTCGGGATAAGGATTAGAAGGCCACCCCCGCACTTCAGAGCACCCCATTTGTCCCATCGGGCTCGAGCTCAACTCTCTACTGCCTACTCTGCTCAAATTTATTCTTAGTCCGACATTTCTTTAAAGCTGTTTTTCAAACATTGCGATACACTCCGAAGCCGCTCTCCCTCCCTATCTCTCTCCCTCTCTCCCTTCCCCTCTCTCCCTCTCTCTCCTTCTCTCCCTCTCCCTCTCTCTCTTCCCCTCTCTCCCTCTCTCCCTCTCTCTCCTTCTCTCCCTCTCCCTCTCTCTCTTCCCCTCTCTCCCTCTCTCCCTCTCTCTCCTTCTCTCCCTCTCCCTCTCTCTCTTCCCCTCTCTCCCTCTCCCTCTCTCTCTTCCCCTCTCTCCCTCTCTTCCTCTCTTTCCTTCTCTCCCTCTCCCTCTCTCTCTTCCCCTCTCTCCCTCTCTCCCTCTCTCTCCATCTCTCCCTTCCCCTCTCCCCCTCTCTCCCTAGCTCTCTCCCTCTCTCCCTTCCCCTCTCTCCCTCTCTCCCCCTCTCTCTCCTCTCTCCGTCTCCCCCTCTCTCTCTCTCTCTCTCTCTCTCTCTCCCTCTCTCTCTCTCTCTCTCTCTCTCTCTCTCTCTCTCTCTCCCTCTCTCTCTCTCTCTCTCTCTCTCTCTCTCGTAAACCGCAAAGTTCATTTAACTACGAGGACTAAAAATTGCAGTTTTGAATTGCAGGGAGGGAGAGGGAGAGAGGGAGAGAGGGGTTGACGGAGAGAGGGAGAGAGAGGGGGAGAGAGGGAGAGAGGGAAGGGAGAGAGGGAGAGAGCTAGGGAGAGAGGGGAGAGGGGAAGGGAGAGAGGGAGAGAGGGAGAGTGGGAGAGAGGGAGAGAGGGAGAGAGGGGAAGGGAGAGAGGGAGAGAGCTAGGGAGAGAGGGAGAGAGCTAGGGAGAGAGGGGAGAGGGAAGGGAGAGAGGGAGAGAGGGAGAGTGGGAGAGAGGGAGAGAGGGAGAGAGGGGAAGGGAGAGAGGGAGAGAGCTAGGGAGAGAGGGAGAGAGCTAGGGAGAGAGGGGGAGAGGGGAAGGGAGAGAGGGAGAGAGAGGGAGAGAGGGAGAGAGGGGAAGAGAGAGAGGGAGAGGGAGAGAGGGAGAGAGGGAGAGAGGGAGAGAGGGGAAGGGAGAGAGGGAGAGAGCTAGGGAGAGAGGGGGAGAGGGAAGGGAGAGAGGGAGAGAGGAGAGAGGGAGAGAGGGAGAGAGCTAGGTAGAGAGGGGAGAGGGGAAGGGAGAGAGGGAGAGAGGGAGAGAGGGGAAGAGAGAGAGGGAGAGGGAGAGAGGGAGAGAGGGAGAGAGGGGGAGAGGGGAAGGGAGAGAGGGAGAGAGGGAGAGAGGGAGAGGGGAGAGGGGAAGGGAGAGAGGGAGAGAGGAGAGAGGGAGAGAGGGAGAGAGGGAGAGAGGGAGAGGAGAGAGGGGAAGGGAGAGAGGGAGAGAGGGAGAGAGGGAGAGAGGGGAAGGGAGAGAGGGAGAGAGATAGGGAGGGAGAGGGAGAGAGAAGGGAGGGAGAGGGAGAGAGGGAGACCATGAAGAGAGAGTCATTAAGGCACAGAGGAACAACTAAACAGAGATGGACAGAGGGCAAAGTGTTACATAAATTTGCGCTATAAACTCAAGCAGCCCTGCACTAAGGGGTCGCACGGTTTTAATCTAAAAAGTTTAATCTAGAAAGTCTCAGCACAACAAGCCTCAAAGAAGATTAGGCTTCGAACACAGGGGATAAGGTGGTTCTAAGCGATGCATTTTACTTCATCAATAGGCAACCAGCAGCTTGCAGTACTGTGAGTTCTTTTATCCCTAGGGAAATTCTTCCCTAGCTGCTCAGCAGGGAGGCGAAATGGCGAACTTCTCTGTTGCTATGCTCTCCGCCTTGGAGTTATTTTTGCAATTTCGACCGTCCTCCGACTGATAAAACTATGATTAAAGATATGAAGTATGGATCTCCTTGGTGTGCTCTATGAATACTAAATATTTATTAATAATCTGACTAGGTCTGGGCAGGTTTGCACTCTATGGGGCTGCCAACCTACCCCAGTATCTACCCGTCAGTCTGCTCCGCTGTCTGCGAGAATCACAATTTACTCAACTATCCACCACAACTATCCACCACAACTATCCACCACATCCACCAACCACCTACCGAACTATCTACCAAACTACCTACCGAACTATCTACCAAACTATCTACCGATGTCTACCAAACACCTACCGAGCTATCTACCGAGATATCTACCGAACTATCTACCAAACTACCTACCGAGCAATCTACCGAGATATCTACCGAGCTATCTACCCAGCTGTCAACCAAGATATTTTCGCGAGTTACTTGCATCCACCGGTAACCAGACGATAACCCCATGCTCTTCTCTCGTTAGTGACTAATTACCTCTTAGCTACCAGAAATTTCTCATCTGTCTCAGTACGCAGTAAACAACAGCTAATCCAGCTTGGCCAATTACAAAGCACTCAGAGCAGCCATCAACAATTGTGAAAGACCTCATTCTGCCAGTATAGTTGCTATAGCGAATTTAGCAACGCCAATTTCCTATCGCTTGACAATTCACATCTGGCTAAAGCTGCCTCCTCTCTCTGCCTCTCCCCCCTCACTGCTCCCTCCCTCTCTCCCCAGCAAATCCCGTCGGGCAGATGAAGCTGCATCAACCCCCCATACTCCTAGCCTCCCTTAACTGTGAGGAGAGGATGCGGGAAGCGACGCCAGTCGACAGAGACAGAAATTCGTGTCGTTGACGAGGTACGTAGCTGCAGATTTAATTCTCTTTATTAGGATTTCTTTTAATAAATAGTCATTTTTTCTGTACAAAAACATGGGACTCTAGCTGCCAACTGAGATGGCAGACGCTGACAACAGAGTTATCCTGAATGTCGGCGGCATCCGGCATGAGACCTACAAAGCGACACTGAAAAAGATCCCAGCAACCAGGCTGTCGCGGCTGACCGAGGCTTTGGCTAACTACGATCCAATACTGAACGAATATTTTTCGACCGACATCCCGGAGTGTTCGCCCAGATACTCAACTATTACCGCTCTGGGAAGCTGCACTACCCTACGGATGTCTGCGGCCCGCTGTTCGAAAGGAACTCGAATTTTTGGGGACTGGATAGCAACCAGGCGAGTTTTCTTTGGTTAGACAATTTGGCGAATCTCACTCCCTTGTTGGCGCATCTCACACCCAATATGGCACCTCTCACACCCAATATGGCGCCTCTCACAACTAATTTGGCGCCTCTCACACACAATATGGCGCCTCTCACACTCAATACGGCGCCTCTCACACCCAATATGGCGCTTCTCACACCCAATTTGGCGCCTCTCACGCCCAATTTGGCGCCTCTCACAACTAATTTGGCGCCTCTCACACCCAATACGGCGCCTCTCACACCAAATACGGCGCCTCTCACACCCAATATGGCGCTTCTCACACCCAATTTGGCGCCTCTCACGCCCAATTTGGCGCCTCTCACAACTAATTTGGCGCCTCTCACACCCAATATGGCGCCTCTCACACCCAATACGGCGCCTCTCACACCAAATACGGCGCCTCTCACACCCAATATGGCGCTTCTCACACCCAATTTGGCGCCTCTCACGCCCAATTTGGCGCCTCTCACAACTAATTTGGCGCCTCTCACACCCAATTCAACGCCTCTCATGCCTCGAAAAGCCGAAGCATGTTGAGTTATGTTGTGTTGAGGCAAAAAGGAAGTCGGTATTTAAAGAGGCAGCAGAAAGTGGCAAACTCAAAGTCGCACAGAAACTGAACACCCCCCATGTCTCGGTCAAGTTATAGAAAAGCCTCTTAATGACTTTAAGTCAAAAGATTTTTACTGATGACAACTCGAAATGGCCCTAATGAGTTTTGCTTTTATTTAGCAGTGAATCCTATGAATTTGATCTTGCACCAGCTTTCGTGTCTTTCATCTTGATAAGAGACTCGAAAAAGATTGAGGTTAACGCTTCGCATAACTTTGACAAGACCTACTCGGGCTGCTTATAGATTAGCAATCCATTCTATAGATTAGCAATCCAGTCTAATAGATTAGCAATCCATCTATAGATTAGCAGTCCATTCTATAGATTAACAATCCAGTCTATAGATAGCAATCCATTCTATAGATTAGCAATCCATTCTATAGATTAGCAATCCAGTCTATAGATTAGCAATCCATTCTATAGATTAACAATCCAGTCTATAGATTAGCAATCCATTCTATAGATTAGCAATCCAGTCTATGGATTAACAATCTAGTCTATAGATTAGCAATCCGTTCTATAGATTAGCAATCCATTCTATAGAATTAGCAATCCATTCTATAGATTTAGCAATCCAGTCTATAGATTAGCAATCCAGTCTACAGATTAGCAATCCATTCTATAGATTTAGCAGTCCATTCTATAGATTAGCAATCCAGTCTACAGATTAGCAATCCAGTCTATAGATTAACAATCCAGTCTATAGATTAGCAATCGCATTCTATAG